>CM076076.1:27735471-28057971 GCA_038088235.1 Zacco platypus
TTGAGAGCTGTGATAGAGAGGTAAAGCAAAATCAATGAAACTTGTTTAGGAAAGACATTTTGAAATCAAAGATTTTCTAGTTACTATGATCAACACTTTGCTATCATAGCATGAGATGGGATATTTGGTGGAAATCCAATGAAATAAAAAGCAGCTCTTCAGTATGTTATTAGATCTTAGAATACTAATTTTTAAGGTGTCAAATATTTGAACTGATAAATGGTTCATAACTGTTTAAATAGGCCTGTGTTTAAATGCAATATATTGTTGATTTTATATTGGTTTGCAAGCCTATTCCTTATAATATTTTTTCTTTCAATTATCCCGATACCAGTTTATCTTAACTGCATAATGTTGTTAGACTTAAGAGAAAATATTGTAGCTTTAACTCTGCATAAACTATTATTGGGTCGATGGCTCTGCATAAAGTGTTAGACAGCCATTAATGTGCTGTATCAAAACTGCTGTTAAATGAGTTTCTCAAAGACAAAATCCTGTCACCAAAGCTCATTCTCAGGTATTGTGGTTTGTTCATGGATGGATGGATGTTGGGAGTAACGGTTTAAAATGGTGGATAGACATGATCTCCCCACCCTGATGTCATAGCAGATCTCTCTTTGAATGTTAATCTGTCTTAATCCAGTGTTTTATTTTTTTCTCCTCCCTCTGTTGTATCACAGTGTCTGTGAGCGCTGTAAAGCTGTGAGCCTGCAGGCAAACAGATGCAACACAGACAGACAGATCGCTTTGTGCCAGAGAGCCTCGGAGGAGAGTCGTTTCAGACTGTTGGCAAAGCAAACAAAACTAGGCTAACTCTCAGTGGGTTAGACACCAAATATGAAATATTTGGCTCCTTAATACAACAAGAAATCTTTATTTTGAATGCTTTTTGAGTAGTCTGGCTTCAACAAAAGGAGTATCTTTTTTTAACTTTTAATGACATAGGAATTGTATTACTATGTTTAAAGTGCCTTTAAATTAATGTATTCATTTAGTAATAATGGTTTCTATAAAAATACCATGGTATTACCATGTAATAACATCACTGTGACTGTACCATGGAATGGTGTTGAGAGTGATTGCTGGGGTGTTGCTATGTGGTTGCTAAGTGTTTTTTGTTAGCAGTTTATTATATCAGTAGGTAGTTGCTTAAGGCGCCGTTCCAGTAGCTGACACACCAAGCTGTCGCGTATTTGTCGGGCTAGTTTTTGTGGTGTGTTCCACACGCCGGCTCTAGTCGGCTCTCAATGGTGGCAGTTTGCATTCATCCGGGCCATTCATAAGAGAGTTTGCTCTGATTGGCTGTTCAGTTTAGCGAATGAGTCGGTGCAAAAAAAAAAAAAAAAAAAGTGATGAAAGCAAGCAAAGATGTCAAGATGACACAGACGGAAGCTTATTTTAATTTTACATCATCTTAACCCAAGTATTCCAATATGCAAATATTTTCATAACATAATGAAGTGATCAGCATGATTGACTTTCAAAATGGTTAGCATTTGTTTACGGTTTATATATCTGCATTACTATTTTTGGTTTCCATTTTGAACGACAAATACATTGATTCCTGCTGACCAAAAATGACATTTCTGTCATAAAGTACTCGCGCTCATGTCATTCCACACCCAAAAGACCTTCGTTCATCTTTGGAACACAAATTAGGATTTTTTTTGATGTAATTCAAGATGTTTCTGATCCCCAAGAGAAAGAAATGTAATCACCGCATTCAAGGTTGAGAAAGTTAGTAAAAACATAGTTGAAATAAAATAGTCCACGTGACCTTAACGTATGTAATGCTATACTAACTAACCCTTTAAAGTTGAGCCATGATTGTTTTTACATTACTGTTATATGTTTTTAAAATGCTACTTTATGATTTCATTCCATAAGGAAAAGGAATCTTTGTAATGTGTTTCTTAGCTGTGAAAACATTGTAATGGAGTGCCAATATTGGAATGATTTTGATTTCCACTGTGGCGAAATGACTTCCAGAATAATGGACTTCGGCTGTTTTCATAAATGTTTTCTCAGTTGAATGATTGATTGGATGCCTTTAGTTGTCTCTTGAATGTGGAGGGCGATAGAGAAAAAACATTAGTTTGACACCGAAATGAGCTTCAGGGGTTTGAAATGGGCAGCCTGGTAAATGACTGCAATATTGAATGTGTCTGTCTTTTCTTTTCTAGTTTTATGTACCCTGTAGGAGGGGGCATTGCACCACCGCAAGGTAAGAAGCTGATGTTTTGCTTATATTTTGAATCTTTTCACATTAGATCATTTTTTTTTTTATTGGCTGCGCTTTTTTTATATTACATTTAAATTTATTTTTATATGGTTTTAAACTTGGCATTTAGAAATTGTCACTTTTAAACTGCAGGAATGATGCCCATGCAGCAGCAACAGCAGCAGGGCTTCCCCATGGTCCAGGTCATGCAACCCAACATGCAAGGCATGATGGGAATGAATTTTGGAGCACAGATGCCGGGTGCCATGCCAATGCAGGTCTGTTCTGTTTCTTGAGACACTTTAGAAATGTTAACAATAAAAATTGTGGACATCAGAATCGTAAGATGTCCTAAATATCTTTCTCACGTGTTTCTAGGGCGGGATGGCAATGGGCATGCAGACTCCCGGGATGCAGTTCATTGGTCAGCCTCAGTTCATGGGCATGAGGGGCCCGGGGCCACAGTACCCTGCAGACATACAGAAGCAGATGGCAGAGGAACATCAGTAAGGCTTTACGTATTCACGCTGCCGGAAAGTTGTTTGCACACCAGAACTCGTCTCTGATTAGTGTGTGTCCATAGAAAACGTCTGGAGCAGCAGCAGCGGATGCTGGAGGAGGACCGAAAGAGAAGACAGTTTGAGGAGCAGAAACAGAAACTGCGTCTACTGAGCAGCGTCAAACCCAAAGTGAGCGAGTCAACATGACATATTTACTTTCTAAATTTTAGGCTTGATGTAATTATTAAATAATAATGCCTAGAGCCGCACGATTAATTTTTAAAAGATCGCGATTTCGAATTCAAACTCTCACTTGATCTCATTCTTAAATGACAACGAATTGCCCGTGTCTATTAAACCCTTGCCAAAATCATAGCGAATATTAAAATCTGCATTGGTGCTGCCGCTGATCCAGAGAGAGCAGTTATAATTGGTATGAAACGGCTTGACAGTTTTTTCACCCACACAATATCATTATTTCTGTCACAAATATTCATATTATCACAGTACTAAAAGTTTAAAGTTTGGATATAAAGTGTCATGTCTGCGATAAAAATAGAGTAAATCACCTTTTGAAAGTAATGGTGCTTCAAATAAGTATCGTCAATTCCATCGTTATGCCACTAGATAGCGACGAGTGACTTAAAAATGTGTCATTGAATTATTCATTCAAGATTTGTTCAAAAACGGTATTCATCCACATGGGAAGTATCTATGAGTGAGTCATTGAATCATTTTTTTTAAATTAATTAAACATTTTAAAGACAGCAGCAATTAACATTTTGTCAGATCCTCTAGTAAATTACATGCTATTTTGTTTAGTTGTCTCTTGTCTGTTCAGAATCATGGCAGAATCGTGATCTCTATTTGAAACAAAAAAAATCGTGATTCTCAATTTATCCAGAATCATGCAACTATTTAACTTTGATCATGATCATTGTTCACTGTATATTCCAATCATAAATTGCCATCCAAATAAGGTATTTGATGAGAATATTGGTATCACAATGTGTTTATGAGAAGTTCGTAAATATAATGAGTTTTTATTGCTGCTGTATCACTGTCTGTCTTACTGTATACTTTTTCTTGCATATCATCCTCTCCGAACTTCTATTTTTGTACAGACTGGGGAGAAGAGTCGTGACGATGCCTTAGAGGCCATCAAAGGAAATCTGGATGGGTTCAGCAGAGATGCCAAGATGCATCCAACACCATCTTCGCAGTCTAAGAAACCAGGTACATCCAGTGACCCGTTCCAGCTGCCTGACTGCCTTCAAGCCATTTGCTTTTCAAGCTCCTGCTCATGACGTCAAGGGTCACATCAGTGGCCCAGACAGCTTTTGACAAGGCCAGAGTGGCTGTCAAGAGCTGAAGGACATTTCCAGGGACACACTCTTAATGGCTTAGTTCACCCAAAAATAAAAATCTGTCATCATTTACTCTCATGACTTTCCCCCCTGAGGAATCTGAAGAATATTACTAGATGCTGTTTTCTGTGCTATTCATACAGGTTTGGACTGTCATGAGGTTGGGCAAATGATGACAGAATTTTTATTTTTGGGTGAACTGTTCTTGTAAAGCATTTCTATTCTGTCTCTCGACCCAAACACACCACACCTTTTTCATTGAGCCAAACAGCTGTTTTTTCTGCAGCAACCACCAGGAGGCCCTCTAAGATGTTTCTGTTTGCGGTTTTCTCATCCTCCACATAACACATTATCCTCCACCGTCACACTCTTGCCGTTTCCAAAGTCCCCAAAGTTCTGAATGGAAGTGTATCTACAAAAAAAGGATTCTGTATCTTTAAATCTCTAATGGTTATTTTTTGAAGTAAAACATTTTAGAAGACGCAACAGATATTTTTTTAGTAGAATGTTATTGGATTTGAATGTGTCATCAGTCAGGTTAGTTTGTCATTCTTAAAATTGGACTTAAAGTCCCCCTTTGGTGAAAATCAAGTTTTTAATATGCTTTAAGACAAACCATGTTCACATTCATAAGTCAGCACCATTGTGGAGTATTTTCTATTTAAAACTGCAGTGGGAAAAATACCTGCGGTTTGAAATCGCTGGTGTTTCTGGCTTCACAAACTACCTTATAACCAATCATGTCAACGTGCCGGCAGGGTTTGGCATATCATTGACCGTGACCGCTCTCAGGAGAGTCTCAAGAGGTTATCCCGGTATATTTTTCTGTTGATATAAAAAAAAAAAAATTGGGTAGATTAGGCAATGTAGCGGGTGTATGATGTATATAGTGATGTTATGATGAACTACATGCCTTTCTCCACTGACGTTAAAGCGTTTCTAAGGATATTGATTGTTAGAAGGCAGCTGTCTGACTCACAAATGGGAACATGGTTTGTGTAACATTGTGGCTAATTCAGCTCTTGACAACATTGTTTCTAAACATTATTAGCTATTTGATAATGTAGTCAAGCAAAAGGCTAATCATATTAATTACCTTAATGTGGCTGGCATAGTAAAAACCGATACCATTTCAATACTAGTGTTTACCAATAAGTTCACTGAGCGGATCTCTAGAGCTTGTGCGAGTGAGAGGAGGCGGGGCTAATTAGCATATTCATATGTGCTAATTAAACCATGTAAACCTCAGCCAACTTAATCACTCACCAAAGCCAACTTTTACTCTGATTTTGTTTTACTATTTCACATCTGTTTTACATCGATATTGTGACATATTTTTGAACAAAACAGGATATTAAATGAAAACATTTGAGGAGTAAATAATTAGATGGTGAGAAATAGATGTTCCACATTAGAATGCAGTCAGATAGAATGAGACTTTTCTAAAATAATGCTTTCATAGCTATTTGGCTTTTGGGTAACATTTTCCATCATCAAGTGATGTTAGCAGAAAAGGAAAGATGAGCGTTTACTTTGGAATAACATGCACCGGTGAATTGTTGACAGAGTAACCCAGAAATGAGAAGTCAAGTAAATAAATAGGATCAATTTTGATTGCACATTGATTTTAATTTTGCTAGAAGTTATACATTTCTAATTTTAATACTAAAAGTAAATTTACATTGACATTTTCATTGAAAGGTTGAGTTTGTTTTTGTATATTAAAACATCAGCACCACACCTAATGAAATTCAGTTCCTTCCTGTTGTTCTTTGTAAAACTCATTTTTTCAGTCTGTTGTATGGTCATAACTCATGATGTGCGTTGTGTCTGTCTCACTCTCTTGTTTGGTTTTTGCAGACTCATCGCCATCTCATTCCTCTGTCTCCTCTCACTCCCTTCCTCCTGCTTTCCCCGATGACGACGATGAGTTTAGTGACTTTGTGCAGGGCCCCGTTGATGCCTCTTCCTCATTCCCCTCTTCATCCCTCCCTCCATCCTCACCTTCACTAAGAGCCACTCACGTTAACCAGCCATTAGAGATGGGGCCTGGCCAGCGTCCCCCTTCCTCCCCTCTCCCTCACACTGTTCCTTCATCTCTCTCTGTCTCACCTGTCATCCAACACTCTTCTGTCATCTCCAGTTCCCAATCTGCATTCCAAGGTAACGCCCTTCTCACGATCTCTCTTTCTATCATACCATCACTTGTTAGCACACGTACCTAGGGGTTAGAAGCCATAACTATACAACTTAGTGTGCAAAAAGCATATTTGTCCATTGTAGCCCATTCAAAGTTTGGGGTTGGGAATTGTTGCAGTATCTTTATTGCAGTCTTCAGTGTCACATGATCAAATCAGTCTAATATGCTGATTTGCTGCTCAAGAAACATTTCTTATTATTAATGTTGAAAACAGTTGTGCTGCTTAATTTTTTTCTAAATAACAGAATTGGTATGAAATGGAAATCTTTTGTAACATTATAATACTTTTAACTGTCACTTTTGATCAATATAATGCATCCTTGCTAAATAAAAGTGTAAAAAAAAAAAACTTTACTGAACCCAAACTTTTGAATGGCATAACAATGTATAAATTGCAATATGTACTTCTATCATAGTGGATGTTGTACCAGTTTTTTTCATTTTTAATTAATTTTTTTGATGGTCGGTTGGCATAATCTTCTCCTTCAATGAGCTGTTAACCTGAGAACCACTGAAACTGATACGAGTGGGTCCATGTTTTTTTGGCCTGGTGCTTTTCTGTGAAGGAGTTGATTCCATTTACAAACCAGTTCTAATATAGAATAATCATTCACACTTACAGCTCATGTAATGAGCTTAGAAAAAAAGTTGTGTACTGTAAGTTGGGTTTGTATGTGCCAGCCAACTTTCTCCAGGTCTTTTAGACCTTTTTGCCCATAAACGCTAGCTTGCTGTGTTTTTGACATAGTCAAAAAGAGTCAGAGTCATAGTCTGTCGAGGTTTCTGAGTCAGATATGATGGTTACCATCTGTAAGATTTGCATTGTGATTCTGACTCAACCGTCACCCTCTACCTCACTTCAGTTTTGTCAGGTTACAGATGGTGTCCCATATGCTCTTATAATTTAAGCTGGAGTTATATCAGCACACCAGCACATGCACACTATGCCGATTGTGACAGTGCCCCGTTAAGGCTCTGAGTGAAGTAATGTAATGATGTCTTACTTTAAGCTTTTGTGGCGGAAGTGCATGTATGATGCCTTAAATGCCCTAGATTATGGAACAGAACATAAATGTAGTCATGTTTGGTACTCATGGTTAAAATATAAGCTACTACAGTTCAATATGGCCTCTGTCCCTAACTGATTCAGGCCCATCACTGGAGGAGAAGATGTTCTCATCATGCGATTTGACATCTGATAAGAAGGCCAAGGTTAGTTTTAAGCCACACCAGGCTCTGTCTGAGCTGAGTCCCAAAGCTCAGGTTACAGCCCAGTTTCACAGCAGTACCAGAGCCCGAAACTGGGTCCAAACTCAAGATGACTTCAATTCAGCCTTCTTCACAGAGATGGCACCTGAGCCTCTCGCCGCAGCTCGGTCGCCCCCTGCGGCAGACAGACCAGCCGTCCAGCCCACTAGTGCCAGCGGTGAGAAAACATCTGTGGTTTCAGTCCCGCCTCTTTTTCGAGCTTCTCATAATTAACACAGCTTGCAGCTCGAGACTTCCTGCCCTGCTTATGTTTGCTAATCATGAGATGTGCTTGGTTTAGAAGGGCTGATTTCTTATCTTGTTCTAATAATCTTTATTGAAATCTTAATGTGATTATACCTAACAGTTCTCCATGAATATCTAAGTAACCAAATCTTTCATCTTACTTCAGCTGTCTATGCTAATGCGAAGCCAAGGCATTAAACAGGAGAAAATGCATGGGCCTAGATGCTTTACCTTTGAAGACCGTGTGCTCTTGAGTGTGAAATATGTTCAAAGACGAATGGGAAAATAGAATAAGATAAAGATAACTTAATGAAAATCTCACCTGGATGAAGATATCTTCTGAAAATATTCTTCCTGCTGTCTCAGAAGCACTTCTTTCTGTCCTTGACGTCTTACTAATGATGCACAGATTTAAAATACTTGCAATGTGCGTGATATATGCTGGGCTTCTTCTCTTAACACGGGGTGCTATGTACAATTCTGTACTTCTATGTGATTTTCTCATCTGCGCTATTTCCAAATTCCCTGTAATAATCATTCTGGATTATTCATGTCTGTTTAATCCAGGGGTGTCTAATCCTCCTGGAGGGTCATCTTTCTGCAGAGTTTAGGTTCAACACTCTTGCTGGAATGTTTCTGGTAATCCTAAAAACGTTTGATTAGCCTGTTCAGATGTGTTTGAATAGGATTGGAGCTACACTTGTTAGGAAGGTGGCCCTCCAAGGTCAGGATTGGACACTCCTGGTTTCGTCTGTCAGCTGAGCCCAATGGTTTTGTTAAGGGGGACATGTTGGATGTTTCATTACTGATGATGCTTAGTTGGAGACTTAATGGCTGTAATCTCATTTTATCTGTTTGCCTAATTTATTTCCCCACAGAACAGTTTTAGTGAACACATTGGCGATGCAAATAATGAGATGAGTGTCAATGGTAGTACAAAGAAAAACTCTATTCTTCCGATGTTTTGTCAGTCTGTTTGTCCTGCAAATCAACCAGCTCTCCGCTCAAGAAAACTGAGCTGATGGCAGAAGCAGTGGGAGTCTTTAGTTGTATTCGGTAGTATATCTGTTCTGGGCTTTGCCGACAGCAGGTGTGGGGGACGTCTGGCTGTGCAATAATCACCTGGGATATATGCTTGATCAATCACTCTTGGCATAATAGTCCACAAACAACATCTCACTGTCTCCATATCCATCACAAACAGGTGTGGGCGTTTACCCCCAACAAGACATGCAACCCATGGTGCCAGCCTGGTTGTACAATGACTCGCTCATCCCAGGTATAAGCTCTCGATATCATTGATTTTCGTGTCATTTTGTGGTTTTCCAAGATAAGTTTTATTTCCCAGTGTCTAATGCCAAATGGTTGCTCTTCACAGAGTTGTTCAAGAAGGTCCTTGACTACACCATGACACCAACAGGCATTGACACAGCCAAACTCTACCCAATTCTGATCTCATCGGGTCTACCACGAGAAGCACTTGGACAGATCTGGGCCTTGGCCAACCGAACCACACCTGGCAAGCTGACCAAGGAAGAGCTGTACACCGTATTGGCATTGATTGGAGTTGCCCAGGTAGAAATTTTAGTCTCAGAAATTCCAAATTTTCCGAAATGTACGTACTTTATTAGGTGGATTTTAAGGTCAGAGGTCTGGGGATCTGCTTATCTTCCCTCGCTACCCTTGGCAGCTACAGTGATGTGAATAGATACTGTAGCTCTTTCAGCAACTCAAGGGACCCTTCCAGTAATAATGCATTTGTTATGCAAATTAAAAGCTCAATGAGGAGCCACTCTTCCAGCACCTCGGTTTTGAAGAGCAATAAAAAAGGAAAAGCTCAGGAGGATGCCAGCAGTGGCATTGAAAATGGAAGTTGACTTTAATGAATATTTTAGGGAAACAAATCAGACGGCCTCTTGGCAAAGGGAAAAGTAGGCATCTGGATGGAGAAGGAGGTCTATTGTCTGACAGGCCTGCTTTTTAATTTTGGCTCCCTGATGAAAGACGTGCTATAAATTCAGAATTCCAATATGAGGCTTATTGAAGTGCTCTTGTCTAAAAGCTCACTAAATCATTGTTATGTGTAGGGAGAATATCAGCTTTAATTGAGTGTCTTATGTTTATAGCAGTGCCTCATACCTCAGCTTAACGACTCCGTAATCAGCGTTTGTCAGTTAGCACTCAAAAATCTGTCCTACTTGTTATCATTGACGATATCATGCTTCTTTAATGCTGCTTTTTATAGTTATTTGGCTAACAGGGCGAGTATGGTGTACTGCAGGACCCTTTAACTCCAGTTCGTGGGTTCAGTGTCCGCCAGGCTTAATCACTTAAGCCTAAAGTATAAACAGGATACTATGTTGACGACAATGTTGCACCGTACACACACCCAAGCATATACAAAAACTGAAGTACATTTTGGGCTTAAGAGCGACAGACAGTCAATTAATTGCTTTTTTAAACCCTGAACATCTGGTAGTGTCAGAAATTGTATGCAGTGAAACTGCTCCTACAAGCTGTCAATGGAATGATAGTTTCAAACAGTCTGACATAAGATTGTTTAAGTCATAACCAGTCACGCCTGAACAAGCTAATCAAGGTGTTCAGAATTAAAAACAGGTGGGTTATTTGGGATTGGTACTTAAAGACTGACAATTTCGCTTTATAACTATATACATGTTTTTTACGTACTTGAAATTTGTGTTGGGTGACAAAATTATGTCCAATCATACAACGTGAACCTGGTTTAAGCTGCTTTGAATTACGTACTACTAACTAAACTTCTTTGTTGTATTCTCTAGAGTGGTCTTACAGTCATGAGTTTGGACATCCTGAGTCAGTTCCCCTCTCCGCCTGTGCCCAATCTACCCGCCATGGCTATGGCCATTAATGCTGTCTTGCCTCAGCACCAACAGTCCATCATGACCCAGCCGCCTGTGTCCATGGCCATGCCCATGCCTGTCACTGCGCCACCTGTCATGGGAATGACACCGAACCCGCCTACACAACCACCAGCCAGCTTCATCACCAACTTCCCTCCAGTTCAGGTAAACATCAGACGCTTTATTACAGATAATGACTGTGTGCTGTTATCGCAACAAACTGATTTATTGTTTCGTTGGCTTACTTCAGGCTACCAAGGCTGATGATGATGATTTCCAGGACTTCCAGGAAGCCCCCAAAGCCGGCGCTGGTGATGGCTCATTCACAGATTTCCAAGGAGAGACAGGGGGAGCGTTCCCCAGCATGAAATCATCCCAGAGCGGGTACGATCGCCACTTTTCATCAAGCTACTTCCTTATGAGTCATGGCAGATTGTTGCATGCCTGTGAAAGCATATTTTATGCGTAATGCAAACTGCTTCGAAAAATGCATTGTAAAACAGCATCCTGTCATCTCTCATTAGTAGTTTATCATATTGTTTTTATGCTTTGTTGATTCCTCCAGACTCTTTTTGCTCATCTCAGCATGGAATCACTCTCTGCTTTGTAATGGCTTGTAATAACCCCCCCCCGACGCAACAATTAAACCCCTGCCATCTAATGAACCCATTTCAATGGACAGCTGATAACCTCATCCCATTTTATTTCTTTTCACATCTGCACGATTTTATGCTCCCAGGGAAAAGATGGCGAAAGGCAATTATGGAAAGCAGGGAGTGAGAGGTTGGAAAGTGTATTCGCTGAGTGCCGCGGCCTTCACCGGTCGATCAGCCTCACTAAGCACAAAGGATCCTTTGTTTAAGGATATTTTGGTGCTTGGATGTGTCAGATCGCTCGCTAATTAAATCAGTGGAAATGAGAAGTGGTGAGAATAATACAAAGTGAGGGTGAGAGTATAGGTGTTCTTCTGTGCTGGGAATATCTCTCTGTTATGAGGGAAGTGATCCAAGACGGAAAGAAGGGGAAGGCAGAAACAGACTTTTGTTTAGAAGAAAACTTGAGCTGAATTTCAAGTAGAATATTTCTACTACATACTGAAAGTACATACTTTGCTGACGATGGAAAAGTAGTTTGGTGTCAGTAAATTAAAAAAAGAAAAAAAAATAAAGCCTTAACTGTTTTCAACATTGATGATAAGTACTGTTTCTTGAGCACCAAATCAGCATATTAAAATGATTTCTGAAGGATCATGTGACACTGAAGACTGGAAGTGCAGTTACTTGAAAAATTCTTTTACATTTTACATTTATTCATTTGGCAGACGCTTTTATCCAAAGCGACTTACAAGGGGTACAAGGGACTTACAATTAGGGGTTTCATGCCTTGCTCAGGGCACCTTAGTTATGGTATCGAGGGTGGCGAGAGTGCTGTTCATTCACAATCCCCACCTTCAATTCCTGCTGGTGTGGGAATCGAACCGGCAACCTTCAGGTTACAAGCCTGACTCCCTCACCATTAGGCTATACATACTGTTTGCATTAATTTGTAAACATTAGTATCTAGCTAAATTTATTACTTTTAAATTCATTTTCAAGGATTTTTAGAACTCATTTCTCACCTTCCTTCTACAAGTGATGTTGAAAATCTAATGGATATAGTGTGTCTGATCAACTTTAGCAGGGTTTCCATCGTGAAGTGAATCTTTTCAAAGTTTACAAAAAAATAAAAACGCGAATTAGGTGCGTTTCCATCAAGTTGTTCTAGCGGATGCTGTTGGTATTGGTAACCTATTAACCAACAGTAAATAAATACAACTGTGACCGAGCATTCGTGAAGAGTTCGCCTAAACACTTAAGAATAAGAAAACAATAAGAGAGAGCCGTCTGAAATCTTCTCGACTTTATTAAGCGTCACAAACACGTGACAAGCCCGAAAAAGCCACAACACTCTTTTACAACAGCGTGCTATCCACAACAAGCCCCAAGGGGAAAATGCATTGCACGCACGCAAATGTGTGTGTGTGTATATTTATTTATATATATATATATATATATATATATATATATATATATATATATATATATATAAAACTTGCGCCAGTACATCCAGAATTAATGCATCATAACAGAATAAAACAAAGTTTTTTTAGCATTTTCATCAGCGGAAACAACTGCTTACGGTTAGTCACGTGGGTTTAATGTTCGCTATGCCAGAAATGCGTTTCCATCGCCCATTATTCACATTAACTCTTTTTCGCACAAATCAAAAACCACCTCAAGCGAACGTAAAAACGTTTTTGCGAATTAAGAGATTTTTATTTGAAATTTGTTTTTGGTTTTCCATTTTTGGAAATTTGGAGTAATGGTTTTCCATTACTCGATTCTGATGCAATACTTCAAAATGTGCACAAAAACAGGGTGATGGAAACCTTGCTATTGACATGCTTGTTTCAATTTGTTTTAATTCGGGACACTAAATGCTTATCTTGCATACTTCATAGCAGGATGCAAATTAGGATTGTGCCTCAGACTTCATGTTTAGTCTTAACGTTATATTTAACAGCATCACAGAACAAAAAAAAAAGATTTTCAAAACTGAATATAATGTTTTGGCTTGTAAACTTTTTTAAACTCTATGTAGCTTGTGAAAGCACTTTGATCTGTTTTGATTGATTCATGTTTGTTTTGTATGCTTCATATAGTGTTCCTGCCATGCTGACTCCAGTGTCAGGGTCTTCATCCACCTCCTCCTCTGATAAATATGCAGTGTTCAAACAGCTGTCAGTGGAGCAGCCTGCAGAGCCCACAGCTCCTGTCTCAGGTAAAAAAAAAAAACACACACACGCAGATCCAGCTCTATACACCTCATTAGCCCTTTGAGGAAGGCAGATCTCTCAGAAGACTGCTGTCATATCGGTTTAATTTTAAAGACAGATTCTCTTGTCTAAATGCATTTGAGATAAGAATTACTGTGTGACTCAGACGTGTTTTGCATAAATTTATCCTCCTATTTATCACCTTCTTCCAGCTCCTGTTATCATTATTATTGTCTTTTTGTAAAGCACACTTCACTGGTATTGTTTACTGTTTCTCTTTTGTTTCAGACTCAGGGGACAAATACAGTGTTTTCAGAGAGCTTGAGCATCCTTCAGACAGAAAACCAGTTGGTAAGCAGATGCATGTTTGACACAAATGATATTTAATACAATTTCACCAGCCTATAGTGTGTTTAGTTTCATGAAGGGCTCCGTACATTGATGTAGGCATGTGTGCGTGTCCCTGTCTCACTAGAGCAGAATCCAGTGGGGACAGCTCTGAGAGAGCCAGTAAGTCAATGGTTGCAGTGATCTCTTCTCAAAAACTCCCATTCTGTTCTGAACTCTCTCTGCCTTTGAGAAATTCTGTAGACCGCAGCTGAAATGGAGAAGTTTTTCTGACATCTGCATGTCATTCACTTCTAGTGGGCAATCAAAATGGGATTTTCATTGGCCCATATTGAGAGGGCATGCTGGCTTATAATGCCAGTATTTATGATATAATGCAATACAGTGATTGCAAAATGAAATATACATAAAATTACTTTAACATATATATTATACAATATAATATTTGAACATAGCAAATGTATTTCATAAACGCAAGCTGATGTGCATGTCTCACATCGACTTTTTCATGCCTTGTTGCTCTTAACTCTTTTTTAACATCAAGCGTGTCATGCATGCTTTGTTTTTTTTATTGATCGAACATTTTAATGACTTTAAGCAGTCCTGCACTGTGCTGATATATTTACCTGCTTTACATGATATATGTACATGATATAGCAAAATCTTTTGATAGATGCTTTTTATCGCCACAGCAATATAAATTGTCTTACCACCCAGCCTGTCGGTAGGTTTTCTGAGTAATTCAAGGCAAAGATAACGCTTCTGTTTATCGGCCATACAAGGCAATCTCAAATGGTCACATGTTTACCGATTAATTGGTCTACACTTGTCACTTCACTTCAAGTGTAATGAGAATGTATTTTGTTTGCACCTGAGTGTGTTTGTTTGTATGGTGGTGTTAATGTGCTAAGACTTAAATACTGCTGGTATGTCTGATATATTCTGTGTCAGGTTGATTTCTGTTTTCACAGTAAAAGTCCTGAGTTTCTTTGTGATACCTTTTTATTTCAATTCAGCAGTCAAACGCATCTTGTGTTAAGCATTTCTAATCCGTTTTCCTCCTTTTAGGCCTGTGAAATGAGGCTTTGGGCGACTTGTAGGCAAACTCTGTTTTGTTCTGTGCCAGCTCTCTGTCCTCGGTGTGAAATGCAGTTAGCCATGCTCTTCAATTGTTTTCTTTTTGTTTTTCCGCAGGGGAGGGATTTGCTGATTTCAAGTCTGTCAGTGCCGACGATGGCTTTACAGACTTTAAAACAGCCGACACCGTCTCTCCACTAGACCCACCAGACCAGGCCAAGTTCCAGCCAACTTTTCCTCCTCCTTTCACTTCTTCTCAGTCTCTGTCTCATTCGCAGCCATCCTCTCTGGCTCAACCTAGAAATCCTCTCAATATAGCAGACCTGGACCTCTTCACGACAATGGCTCCTCCGGCTCCCACTTCCACTGCCGACTCCAAAATCAATCTTTTCCCTTCAGCGCCTCCATCCCTAGTATTGCCCTCCACAGTCGCGAAACCTCCGAGCGTAGGGGGTGATGACTTTGGTGATTTTGCCCTTTTTGGCTCCTCATCATCCTCTGAAGTAGCTCCTGCCACTTCTGTAGCAGGGAGAGGAGCCGGGACTGTGGTCCAGGACGACTTTGCTGATTTCATGGCATTCGGGAGCTCAAGAGATCAGAGAGGTGAGGCCGACTCTGGAGACGGTGGCAGCGAGAGCCAGGCAGAGACGTCCCAGCAGCGGCAACAAATTGGCGGCGATAAGTATGACGTCTTCAAGCAGCTTTCACTAGAAGGTGGCCTGGCTTACGACGATAACAAAGAAAGTGGTGGGGGCTCTTTCTCGTCGCTCAAGAGTGACAATGACGACTTTGCGGATTTCCAGTCCTCCAAATTCTGTACGGCGCTGGGTGCGTCCGACAAGAGCCTGGTGGACAAAGTGGCTGCTTTCAAGCAGGCCAAAGAGGACTCTGCCTCTGTGAAGTCCCTGGATCTCCCGTCCATCGGGGGCAGCAGCGTGGGGAAGGAGGACTCAGAGGATGCACTTTCAGTACAGCTAGACATGAAGTTATCAGACATGGGCGGAGACCTGAAGCATGTGATGTCTGATAGCTCCCTAGATCTCCCTGGTTTGTCGTCGCATCAACCCCCAGCTGCAGGTGAGGAATTAGTACGCTTGCTCTGGTGAAGTCTGTCGCCACTTTCTCTCTTTCACACATGCTCAGACCACTCGGGCCTCTCAAAGGCTGAACAACCGCCCTATCAGATGCCCAGTTGGAACACTCTATGTGTGTTCAGTGTGGCTGAGTTATAGTTACATATCAAAAACTTGCTACACATCATAACATGCCATCATTCCCATTCAAGTTATATACATTTCCAGTTTAATCATGCACAATTGTAAACCTACAGTATTTATTGTTGTTTATATTTATGTATTTATTTATTTATTTATTTATTTAATTTAGCTTATGTATTTTTCATTTTTTAATTGTGAATTTGAATCTCATAAGATTAGTATTATCGCTAACGGCACAATAACTGGTATTATCAACTCCTAGTGTTATCAGGTGATCAGGCAGTTACAAAAGCACATTTATAGGAAGTATTTAATTTGAATAGCTCGTGACTTGGTTTTCTCTCCTGTCGTCCGTCAGTTCATGTTGTCATTGCCGCCATCTCTCATTAGTTACCCTGTTTCCCTTGCTTTGATTTATGTCATTGTATCTGAATCACAAACCAAATTAGCATGTAATCATGAAGAATGCACAAATGCTGTACCTGATTAATTTCTCATTTTTTGGACCGATTGTCTACTTATATTGCAACGAATGAAATCTGATCCATTTGTTCAGTTGCCATAGTAGTATCTACATCAGTTGCCATAGTAATATCTATATCAGTTGCTGTAGTAATGACTTACTGTAACTCAGCACAATGCCAAGAGAATGAGAATACCTGGAACAGTAGTGTGAAAAGAAATTTTGAATTTTTTGGACTAGGAAATTTTCCTTCAAGTCCATTCTTGACATCTGGACATACTGAACTGAGTGAGATGCAACACAGAGGCATTATAATAATGTGTCTAATGTGTATTTTATACATTAGTGCATACAGTATGCCGTGTCCAAAATCATACTGTTTACTATATAGCAAATGCCACATACTGTCGTTTGGTATGTGGGGAAATAAATTTAAAAGTGAAAATAAATATTAAAAAAAAAAAAAATGCTAAAAAAAATGATTTCCGTTTCGGACACAGGCTTTATTACACATTGTGTTTGGCACAATCTACTTTTCCCAAATTCCTAAAAAGAAAATTTTTTAAGTCTGATTCAACTGTTAATTTCCAAAAATGAAATTTTAATCAGATTTTATAGCATGTTGTTTGGATTAGATTTGTAAATATCTGATTCCATGCTTTTCAGACAATAATTAAACTGATTGGAGTCAGATTTATATATAAAAAATGGGTTTTTGGTGCAAAGCCAAACTTTATAATATTCACATTTGACTTTATAATGTTCACATTCAAATCTTTGATTAGATGATTATGAGAAAGACAAAAGATTATTGCCCAAGATGGCAATACTCATTTAGATCCTATAAACACAAGATGTCTGGATGTACATTCGTTCATATTTTTGACTTCGAGCCATTTTATGCTCATCGGAATTACAAATGGGATATATAAACAGCCAGATTAATATGCTAATGATGTGCAACTCAGTCCAAGCATGATGAGCTTGACATTTTTCTCCTTAATCTGATGCACAATTCCACCTTCCTGTCAAACCATATCACAGCTTCTCTTGGTATAAGGAACAGGTGTTGTAGTTAATATCATTCAATATCATTTTGTTTTGCATGTAACTGTTCATCCGTTCATGTGATGCTTATCCGTGTTTGCATGTGCATGGAGAAACCTCGATGCCGTGCCTCGGTGCATACATGAGCAAAAAAATACAATCTTATTTAACCCGAGTCACATCATACAAGCATGAACTGGCTGCCCTGCACTTGAGCTGCGTACTACGGGCATCTGATACTTGACCATGCTTAGAAATCGGAGAGCACATTGGGGTGCCAAGTTAGTGAGATTTTCCCTTAGAGGCCTCGCTGACTGGCAGGAGCTCTTGATCGGCCTGTTTGTAATCGGCTGTCTTTTCCTAATGTCAGTCAGCATTTATTTACAGTCATTCTCTGCTTCTCATGTTTTCTGGTGTGCATGAAAAGCATCCCGCAAGTGTGTGTGTGCTTGTGTTCACTTGATCATTCATCTTCATCATGTATCAGGGTGAGAACACAGTCACAGTATTTCATTCAGTCAGAGTCAGCCGTCATATCAGCCCTCGTGTGCACAGACTGGTTGGAGTTGAGGAAGCGCAGTAGGAAGAGTTCCCATACACTCGTGTGGTTTCACCAGAGCCAACAACCAGACCTGGAAATAATGTACACCACGACTGACTGCTGATTAAGTTTCTTACTAGTAATTAATGAGTTTTTAACTAGTAAAAACCTGGTACATTTATATCCAACTTATTTCAAGTTGGAAATGTAATGAATGCTCTGAATTCTCTGATTTGACTCTTGTACCTTCTTATGAAAGCAACTAAAATGACTGCAGATAAAATATTTTCATCTCATAATTACGCTAATTCCAACATGACGTGAATGCTGCAATAGACTTTAGCCAGAGAAGATGCCATATTTAGTTTGACTTGATCAAAACAAGGCTGTAAGGGATGGAAGCAGTTTGTTCAATATGTTGTATTCTCTAAAGGTCCAAAGTCACGTTTATTTTTAGAGATGCTACATGTGTTTTTAGAGAAGACATCAGCTATTGGCCGATATTACAGATTTTTCAATTTATCGGTTTCAGTTGGCATTGGATATTTAATCCTTTTTTCTCCTATTTTATCTTTGCCGTCAAGTAATGCTCACACATTAAAAAGTTACTTTTCAAAATTGTAAATGAAAAGAAGATTGAAGAACATTTTTGCAAGAAAAGAGTATTTCAGTGTTAAAAATTTCACCTTTGATTCAATGTTTTACTTGTATTTCAGTGAACTTAGTTACTAGTTAAAAACACTAATAATTTAATGTCACTGTTAAATGTTATCTTTAGCAAATCTTACAATTAATATCAATTTTTTTTAATATGGTTAAATTTTGTGATGCATGAATTCACTTATAGTATTTAAAACAACTGATTGTAGTGTTTTCAGTTTATTCAGGCAAAATAATATAGAATTTTGATATTAGCTATTTAATGTTTTGGCTATAAAAAGTCCATCATGAAATGCCAGTATTGACCAGAATTTTAGTATTGGTGCATCACTATTTTCTCAGCCCATGTTTTCAAGAAATTGTGGTCCTCTCAATTTTTAGTCTCTTGATATAAGATGATATAAGAATATAACATATTGAGTGAACTGAACTCCACGTAGTCTCATTTTCGTTTACGTCATGCTCCAACTGAGGTCTGTTGGGAATTCTTTTTGCCTATTATTTCCATAGTATAAGTGAATCCTATCATTACCTAAACCTTGTCGAACACTGTTGATTTTAGTTACAATCTTATACAAATGCTTCTAGCTCAGTTACTGGACCCCTCTAGAGCCCAAGCATAAATATTGTATCAGGTTGAGAGTCTTGGGTTTCCTAACACTTGCCCTACGCCCCTTGATGTGTAGCTAACCACCCTAGAGTATCTCTTTTCCAGGCCAGAGCCGCTTCTCGTGGTCCTTCCATGAGAACGTGACTTTACTTCAGGTTTGTTGCGGTACGTGAGAGTCTGCGTCTGCTCTCGTAGACCACACTGAAGGTGGAACTCTTTCTTACTTAGCTTTTCTATGCTCCAGTATGTGCCAGCCTTCAATTTGTGAAATTGACAAGTATATACATGCAGTAAACGATTAGTAGGATTAGTGCATTTTTCTGGCATACTAACAAAATAGGTTGTTTTTATCAAGAATGGAAATATATACATGCAAATTTAATAGTGTATTTTTATTACAGGAAAATAAGCTCTTATTTATTTTGAATATAGATAGACTTGATTAATACTCCTGATTGTGTTGCATTTTTGCCAGAAAGCGTATTATTTGTATTTATGAGGAGAATACTGCTTGCTGTGATATGAAATTGTTACCTTTTTGACTTGTGTGGGTCAAAAATGGCTCCTACTGAGATGTACAGGATGGCGAGAGAAAAAAGGGTGCTGTCTCTTTTTGTCGTTCTTTACCTGTCACTCAAACCAATAAATGCTCTGATAGGATAGATTTTACTGTTTTCTTTTAACCCTTTGAGCACCTAATAGAGTGATGCAAACCCATGTCCATTTAGAAGAATTGGCTCCAGATTGAAGTTGTGATTATTTTAATTAAATGTAATAATTTTTGTTTGGGGCAACTCCATGCCCTATTTTTGTGTGTAGGCTACACATCTAAACTGTCTAATAAGTATTTACTTAAAAAATAATTTTATGTATTATTTAATTAATTAATAAATGTAAAAATGTTTGATTAATTAAATGAGAGCATTCTAGCTTTGTAGCTGGAATCTAGCTAGTTTTGCAGTGTACATTGTGAGTGACTAATTTAACACCTTTGATTCCCCTTCATTCATGTGGACTCAGTGATTGGTTCAAAAGTAGTAGACCTAAATTGAACTCCGTAATTGATGCTTTTCACAAATAATCAGGGCAGACCTAAGCGGAATCTCAATTTATCACAACATTTAAGAATGAATCTCTCTGTAAACGCTCTCAGGTTCTCAAAGGGTTTTTAATATGCTACATAAAACCAATATTAGCACCACCTTGATATTGGCTTAAATGTTCTGTATCACTTTCCCTTATTTCTGGTTGCTTTTTCCTTTTATAGTCCGGTTACAGTGTGTCTTTGACCAATGAGAACTAATCTAATCTTAATCTGTGAATGTGCCTTCTCAATGCTAGGTTCTGCATCTGGATTTGGGGTTTTCTGTCCTGTTTTTGTTTTCTTCTCACTGCTGCTTTTTCTGACTTTGCATGCCCTTGTATTCTTATAATGCAAAAAAAAAAAAAAAAAAAAAAATCTTTTTAATTGTTAGTTTGACAAGACTATTGTAATGAGATCTTTCATGGAATTTTGTGACCTCTCTCTCTTTCTCTTTCTCTCTCTGCCAATGTTGTCGTAATAAATATGAATAATGGTACAGCAGACATGCGTGCCGTCTTGATTTCTCTCTCCATCCTTCAATCTTGCCACCCAGAGCAGATTTAGTCATCAGAATTATCACACTGCACAAGCTTCTTGTCAATTTCACAAACTGATTGATTGTGTGAACAGTTGAACCCCGCTCAACTGTGAGGGAATTAGGTGTTTTCATGCATATGTGATTGTTTTTTTTTCTAGAGCTGCCAATCAATTAGTAATTTCTGTAAATTAAGTAGAATTAGGTGTTTTCTCAAATTTATTGTTAACTTTAATCAAGATTATGGCCTCAAAATGAAGCCAGTTCCTGCAGTCAAAACATTTTCAGATTTGAGATTTTATATATATATATATATATATATATATATATATATATATAAATATAAATTATAAATGCATATATTAATGCAGCTATATATATATATATATATATATATATATATATATATATATATATATATAAATAAAGTGCATTCAGTAGCTTCAAAGTGCACAGCACAATGCAGCATTACCGTTCTTTTATCAGTCTGTCAGTGTGGTTGATTGTATGGTAGTGTGAATGATTGCACATCAACACTACACTGAAAGCCAGAAAATTGGAAATCTTTTTTTTTTATGTCAAACCTGTGATTCATTTAAAAAAAATGAAAGGTGCAGAATGACTGACATAGTTATTTTGACCTTCAAAATGAAGTTTTACTTCTAGTAACAAATCTGAAAACCATTCATCAGTCCACATATGCAGATGTCAGTCACCCTAATCTAGTCAATAAGAAGCTGAGCGCTTCAGAATGACTTTTGAATGTAGATAAGGACTCAGGAATCATTAGAGTGGCTTTGTGCCAGTAGTCTCTAGTTAATGAACCAGGGCTTCATCATATGACAATATCAGGAATAATTCATCACGACCAGGGAGCACCTGAGACGGTCACAGATTGAGACGTCCTGAACTGCACCATCAGTAAACAATAGACAAAATAACCCCAGTCATTCTGGTAAATGTACATTTAAAAAAAACCAGCACAAACTTGTGTATTTGTTGACTTAATGTTTTGAGCTTTTGACCTAATGCATAAGGAAATAAACAAATAAGCAAATAAGGGTTCTTTCACACTGGCAGTTTGGTTTAAAAAGGAGCACAGTTCGCATGGAAAATTGGCATTGTGAAAGGTGTTGTGCTGACCGGCAGTGCACAAGGGTACCGAACCAAAGACTGCCTGTAGAAGGTGGTTTGAGTTTGGTTGCACTGGAACTGTGGCGCGATTCATATGAAAGTGAAAGCAACTCTGACACAGGAGCGCACTTGATCAGGAAGTATAGTAACCTGCGCATACATTTTAGCTGATGACGACATCAGTAATTCAACAAAACACCTCTGATGTGGTGATGATTACCTTGGATTCGAGCAGTGCACAATATAGTCACCCGCATTCTGTTTTCTATCATGCGCAGTGCTGTTTTGATAACGTAGGATGAACTCAAATGCAGCAGGATCTATTCGAATCAAGTTGATTATGAAACCAGACCCAACACTGTGGGGTATGGAAGGCCAATAGGGCCAAAACGTTTGAAACTAACATCTTAACGTTTTGGCCTGATTGGCCTTCCATATTGGGGACAGCGGGAACAATTGCGCATACCCAGTGTAAAAGCCCCCTAAGACTTAATTATGTGTACAATATATCTTTAATAATAATTCAAAATCTTAAAAAAAAAATGCAATTTTGACAAACAAATTTAGATATAAAGAGAGAGATTTAATGACTGTTTAATCAACTCTGTTTTAATAATTTAAAGCTGTCTTTGCTTTTATAAAAAAAGGTTGACACATCTTACACGTGCATCAACGTGAGACTAGTATTAAAAAGCCACTTATTCTCGACGATTCAGCTATAATCCAGTCTTTCAGCTCCTGACCATGTAAAGCTGATAAACATGGTAAGTTTCACATATGTGCAAGGATATCAAAAAGGGACTTATAGACTTTTAGGTCTAAAATAGATCAATTTAGTTTGGAGTTTTGATTATTTTTTATAAAATAATATACTTTTTGAAATACATTTCAGTCATCTTGAGACAACCTAGTGTCCTTCTGGAGCCACTGTTTTAGATAAACCCTCTGGAAGAGTGTTCCATCTACATCTGCCCCATCTACTTTTGAAAGTGTATTACTAGAAATGCTAGTTTAATTAAATACAGATGCTGTCAGTAGAATTAAACTTTTATTGATACTATTATGCAACAACAAGAAAAGTACTTGACTGTAAAACTACTATAACTGTAAAGGTACTACAATTGTTAAGGCACTGAAACCGAAAATTAATTTAATTTTTAATGGGATGTCCCATGTTGTCATTTACAGAGTCTGATGATTTGAAATTTGACCCCTTTGGCACATCCGCCGTCAGCAGTCTGGGCAGCTACGACTGGTCTGACAAAGACGATCTCCCATCTAGTCAAGGTAAGAAGCTCCAGGGAGAGTCTCAAGGTGGACTGCCATCTTCAGCTGTTGTCCATAGGAAAGAGACATCTTTTGGGAGCTCTGAGAACATCACCCACACCACAGTTGCCAAGGTGACCACCTTTCCAATCGAAGATGGTGGCTCCACCGCTGAAAACCGGTTCGAAGCCTTCGCTGACTTTGGCTCCATTGAACAGGCCGGCCAAGGCGACGACGATGACTTTGGCGACTTTGCCAGCACGATTTCGGAGAAATCTGACTCCCCTCCTGGAATCACAGAAGCAGAGGGCAACCAGAGCGAAATGACAGATGAGTTTGGAGCCTTCCAAGGAGACAAGCCCAAATTTGGCAAGTCAGATTTCTTGAAGGCCAGCGCGCAGCCCAAGGTGAAATCCAGTGAAGAGATGATCAAGAATGAACTCGCCACCTTTGACTTGTCTGTGCAGGGTAAGTGTCAAAATTTTATGCTAAAATATTAACAGAAAGTGAAAGCTGCGTCCTCCAAAGGACATTTGTCGGCCGCATACATCAAGGATGTCTCATTTCTGAAAAGTAACCATTATAAAATTGACCATTATTTCTTGTAAAGCATAAATTGTTGTAATTTCTTTTGACTTTGCAATGTAATGGTTATTTTTCTGAAATGAGACAGTCTCAATGACAGATGTGGTTGACAAATGCGACCTCTGGAGAAAGACAGCAAATGGATGTCATTCCTTAATCATGCGTCTGCACGAATTTGTGCATAAAATCTGCATACAAACATTTTCACAAACAAATCATGAGTCACCAATAGCTACTGTACTAAAATTTTATTCTAAATTTACAAAAAAAGTAGTAATAAATTAAACCACATGTACACAAAAATCACATAATCAAGGTAACTTTATAATCACGTTATGATGAAATTTTATTCACAGATATGTTTCTTCATATACAGTGAAAGAGAAAGAAAAGCTGCATTATAGGATTTGATGATAGAGAGCAAGAGAGCGCTTGCTGAGAGTGACGAAAGGTTGTGAAACATTAAAGTGTTTTATGTAAATGACTAACCTTAGGCGCTTTGGCACTCATTGAGAATACTCCAAATTCATTAACATTAGAATGAGGTTAAGAACAAATTCACGATGTGTTGTGAATTAGGTGTGTTTTTTTGTTTTTTTTGTGAGAAGTTCTTTTGTGCGCACAAAATACGGAATAACCCGTGCAATTGTTAGTGAATGAGACCCAATGAGTGCATTGGATCCAGTGCATCTCCACTGCTGCATTCTCTCTGAAAGTCAACAGATGGCAGAGTGGCATTTGATGCGTACGGCAATATCAGTTGATAAACACTGCCACCCAAATCCCTCATCGCTTTCCTTTTTTGGTTTTTCATCCTTTCTCCCCCATAATGCATTAGCACTTACTCTATAACATTAAAGCTTATTTGCCTCTTATTGATCCCCACCCACATCCTCTAAATTTCATTTGTTCAAACAAAAGAGGGTTTATTCCTCTGCCGACCTCCTCTCAGACAGTTAATCTGAGGAGTGGGGTTCGTGCAGGAATGGATTAGTGCCTGAAACCATGCAGAGACTGATGTGGTGCTCAGCAGGAGTGTGATTACCTGTCGCTGCGTCACATGAGCTTGATGTGCCGCTGTCCGTCTCCTTGCTTATGTGTGCATGGCATGTCTTTTGTGCCTCATGAATAATGTATGCTTTTATTACTGTGCTGCTCTTTTGCACATAATTATCATTTGTTGCAAATTAGGTGTTTGTGGTTTGTGTTGTGGATTAGCAATGACAGTTTGAGTGCCTCGGAAAGTTTTAATTGTACAGCAGGATAAACAATTAAACTCGTACATTAAAAATACACTGAGTATGGGGTAAGATGTCATTCCATTTGTCACATGACCTAATTATTTTAATGCTTATGTATTAAAAATACATTTCATTCATACAGTTACTTAAATACAGCTGCTCTATGAGCATGCTTTTAATTTCTGATTGAAAATTAATTTTAATTTTTTTGCAAGACGTGTCGGGGGTGCGACAACTCATTAAAAGAATGAAATTATTATTATTCCTTTGTAAAATGTTTTAAAACTGAAAAATATTTCAATTCTAATATACTTAGTATCAAAAATATTTAAACTATATGCGTCCGCCAAATCAAAGTCATGTGATGCGATCAATATGCATAAAAAATCTCCATAAAACAGGAAATAATAGGCAAGGCAAGGTTCTATACAGCCTAAGGCAATGTGGTGTGACTCATGATGAGTGTTATTTTAATATTTTATATATATGCTGTTATAGTATTTATTAGTATTTTAAATAACTGAAAATATTTTAAAAAAAAAAATTAACTTTTCATTTCAATTTTAAGTTTTAGTAATTTTGTGCTTTATCCTCTTTAAAAAACAATTAAATGTTTTTTATTTTATTTTTAAATATATTGTTTTTCATATAATATTATATTTAATAAATATGTACTTGGCACACATTTTAAACCTAGATATTTCATGTTCTTTATCGCGGACACTCCCATTTGTCATTAACTCATATATTTTTGCAAAGGTTCCCATAAGCGTAGCCACAGTCTGGGAGAGAAAGAAATTGTAAGGTCCATCCCCTCTCCTGCCCCTGAGCAGCCCTTCAGAGACCGCTCCAACACCTTAAATGAAAAACCAGCTCTGCCGATCATCCGCGACAAGTACAAGGACCTCACAGGAGAGGTGGAGGTCAGTGACTTGCTCTGTTTTTTTCCTCCCTCATTCTCTTTGAGCTCACAGACTCCTTGTTGTATACAGCCTGAAGTTTCTCTATGAACAAAGCTCTTATTCGGTTTCATCTTTTTGTTTCTTCCCACTGTCTCTCGTCCAAACACTCCTGGCAGGAGAGCGAGCGATATGCGTATGAATGGCAGAGGTGTTTGGAGAGCGCTCTGCAGGTAAAGTATACCTCAACACACATACACACACATTCATAAAGAGCTGTGTATACACTTCAAAAATCAGTCTCTACAACTATACTCAAAGCAATAGTAGCAAAAGCTGGCTGATTAAGAAGTAACTGCCATTAAAAAAATATTTGTATAACTGTATATTAAAATTCAGAGTAGGATTTTGGACCAATGAGATTTCACTGTGGCAGGGGCTACCCAACATGTTGCAACAGAAACATAAAATCGGTATTGATCCTAAATTCCATGGATTTTAACATCCATTCTAAGTGAGGAACAAATAGGGATTTATAAAGGCAGAAACTAGCATCAAAATGTTTTGTGTACGCCTACTGAAGAGTATGCATACAAATGTTTTGGTGCTCTTATACCAGTAATTCGATGAATTCAACGTTTTGGAATGATATGCGTTTATAGAATTATATGTGCAAATGAGCTACATTTTAGCTGCTTTGGTATAATTACATCACTGATATCAATTCATTTATATTTAATATTTCCTGAAAATAATAATATTTGCCTACAAACCAGGCCATACCATACATTTTCTATGAGTGTGCTTGAATTTCCTTGCCCATTGATGATGAGTGCCATACTTTTCTGAACCATAAAGGGATATTAGTGGGCGTTCTGTGGGTGGAGTTGATGCGCTTGTACACATTGTGGTGAATTTAAGATGAACTGTGGTTTTATAAAGAGGGATATATTTATAAACATTTTTGGGCATACAGACATTTTATAAATCTTTCATAGGAATATTTCAGAAACTGTTCTAAGCTCACATTTACGATCATTACATAAATAAATGTGATTGACAATATTGTTTGTTGGAGTGTTGTGCTGACATGTTAGAGAGAAAAGTAAAAGAAGTAGATTTACAGGAGTGTTTTAGGTGCGGGAAACCTGGTGGATTTCATAATCACCCCCCAAAGCGCACCTGTAGAGGCTGTGACATGCCAAGCCAACTGACCGTCATTGAGGGAATTTTGGTGTAGTTTTTGGAGAGTGTTCCACACCACTGGCTCTAGTTGGACTACCGTCGGTGGCTTTTCAGCAGATTGAGCATGTTGAATTGGCTGCGGAGCGCATCGGTAAAAGGGATCACACTGATTAGCTGTTCAGCTTAGCAACCAGTGTGTAAAAACAAAGGCTTTTCTCAGAAAATATTGATATATGAAATCCTTTGTGATAATCCAGGAATAAACATTTAATGTAAAATATGGCCACTTTACATCCATGCCTTTTTTGCCCATTTCAGGTCATCACCACTGCTAATAACACCCTTAATGGCATCAGCAGTTCCACAGTGTGCACAGAGGTCATCCAATCAGCACAGGGAATGGAGTACCTGCTGGGTGAGTGACAATCACACTTTATTTCCTGATCAGAGACCAGCATTACCTATCTTAACAGACATCAGTAAAGCTTTTATGATGAGCCTTGTCACACAATTTTTTCATGCACATTCATACCTGCTCCTCAAGCGCCCCTGCAGTCTTCAGTCAAACAGACAGGCCAGGTGTTCTGGTTATCTGCTTCCTATTTATGTAGTCACACACACACAGGGTAGTTTTAATGAGCTATACGTGCTCATACCGCTGGGAGGGGAACATGGGGTGCTGTTGTTACATAGAGTCAAACCGTTAAAGCTCTTTGATCCGGCTCTAGTGATTGAGACTGGAGACAGAGCAGGGCTTTGTGGGTCTGACTGGGGGAGGCTAGTGTTACAGAGCAGAGCAACTATTCTGGGCCGCTCTAATGGGTTCAGCTTAAAAGGAAGTTCAGCACTGGGGAGTGCTGGGAACGGCACCGCTGGGTTATTGTTTCTCCTGTTTAGTTATGCACAGGCTCTGTTCACACTGCACACAATTCACAGTCAATATCTGTAATACATTCACTTTGGTTGCTGTAGTAATGATGCCAAGAGGAATATATGTTTCTGCAACAACTGACTCCTTCAATTACTCACTTCACATCTTTTCATTTTCTCATTTGAGTTGACTGCTGTGATGAATAGCCTCCTGCTTTTCTCATGCCATAGCAATCACAGCTATCATTTCATTGCATCTTTTTATTTTCATTGACACTCTCGGTTTTGAACTTCATTGAATTGTGTCCTTTACTTCAATGTAAAATCCTTCCCAAACATATAAATGTTTTTTTTTTTTTTTTGGATATGTCAGGTGTGGTGGAAGTGTATCGTGTTACCAAGCGTGTGGAGCTGGGTATCAAAGCCACTGCCGTTTGTTCGGAGAAACTGCAGGATCTGCTTAAAGACATCAGCCGGGTGTGGAATAACCTGATGGGCTTCATGTCGCTGGCAAACCTCACTGTGAGTTTATGAAATAAACAGTACCAGATCTTGTAGGAAGTACAATAATATTCCTAGTGTAGTGCAAAATGCAGTCCAGTAAGATGTTGATTAATGCTTACAGATGATTGGTTGATTTATAATTAAATATATGTATACCTGTCGAGTTAAACTGTAGTTTATGTGAGCTCTGTAGCTGTAGGCACTTTCTACAAATGTGGCACAAAATACAGCCTGAAGCTATTATAAAGTGAATATATTTATTTTTTTATTTCAACAAGCGGTGAGTGCGTGAAGGTATTTAAAGGCAAGTTAGGCAATGTGTTATACTGGTTGAAACTCTCTTAACATCCTGATAGCAATCAATGTGAAGTGGTCTAAATATTAAAAAATATACATATTCTCTGGAAGTCTCAGGACCAAAAAATATTTGTCCAGTCTTTGCATTCGGTCCAAATGCAATGATACAATGTCTTATCTGCCTGTCAGCCTATGTATTTCCATACCTCTGCGCACACCTCTCGAGCAGACATCACACGTTATCAGCGCGTTTCATGCTACAGTCAGTCACCGAGCGCCACAAACAAACAGCAGCCGCCTTTTACAGTTCCTCCTGAACCAAAACAACAAGCTTATGCTGCGTTCACGCCATGTCGTAATTAATGTAATTAAGAGATAGTGTGTCGTTCGTACTTGGAGCTTTTTCTATGAAGCTGAATTATTGTTATTAGTTTCTGTGCCAATACTATCAACGATGAAATGAATATGCAGCAGTCATGTGGTATTACGTTTATTATTGTCATGTTATGGTTTTGGAGGTGTACCTTTAACCAGTTTAAAACATTATATATCATATACTCAATAAACAAACACAAAATAATTCATTTAGAAAAATATTAAAGTGTATCTTATAATATGTAGTATTAAATAATTTGAGAGAATTTAAAAGAATTATATCGAGAGTATGACGTTATTGAGGAGTGAAAATCAACATTTTATCTTGTCAGATAATTTATCAAGCATATTATAGTTCTCACAAAAAACATGGTATTTTTATATCTTTATACTTACAATAGTTATACTTGCTTACAATGTCATGAGGCACCAAAATGTACCTTATTTGTGGAACAAATTGCAGAGAGCCGAACAGAGCTTTGTCATGCAATGTACCCATGGGAGAAAATTGATGCCAGCAGATAATTTTAGAGTTGTGCGGTCAGATATCAGCTTGGGAGAATGAAGTCTAAGCACACTGCCGAAAACCCACAAACGCTCTGAAGCATAATAAAAATGAACGTGGTTAGAGTCGATGGTTTCTCTGTTCTCGGATCCTGCTGTTTTGGCCAGATTTTGTAGCTGATGTATTGATCTGCAGGGCCAATCAACTGCTGTGAGGTTGATGGGCTGGTTCAGTGGCCTCTGTGATCTGAAGTTTGAGTGACAGCTGGAAATTTGTGTGGAGGATGCAGTGTAGTCCCAATCGCTTTTTAAGAACTGCATTCATGATGTGTGTGTGTGTGTGTGTTTTTCTCTAGCCTGATGAAAGCTCACTGGACTTCTCCTCCTGTATATTGAGGCACGGCATTAAGAATGCCAAAGAGCTGGCGTGCGGAGTGTGTCTGCTCAACGTGGACTCGCGCAGCAAGGTCTGTACACACAACATACACACATTTGTATACAATCATTAGCCACACACTCAAACACAAATATAATGTATATTAATGGTATAGTTCACCCAAAAAGGAAAATTCTTTTGTGATCATTTATTCACTTACATATTGTTCCAAACTCTTTTGACCTAATTTCGTCTGTGGAGCACAAAAGCAGGATTTTTGAAGTATGCTCTGGTTGCTCTTTTCCATGCCATTACAATGAATGGGAGCTTTAATGGTTTAAGAAAGGATTCAAAAACACTTTAAAAGCATCATGAAAATAATAAAAGTGCGAATTACGACCAAAATTTGGTTGGATCACTGATTAAAAATAGCGATGTCCAATTTGTGAAATAACGTGAAGTAACATCTTTTCAATAAATTGGTTGGTCCACTGTTGTTTGAGTGTCATATTATTATTATTGTAAAGCTGCTTTGCCACAATTTGCATTGTAAAAAGCGCTATATAAATAAAGGTGACTTGACTTGACTCATATGCTATTCTGAATCAGATACTATGGTTTCAGAATCAGTGATCCAGTTGCAGTGGTTATAAACGTACTGAGAGGAAGATTGTCCATGAATAATGATTTAAATTGATCTACTCTGTTCTCAAACAAAGCTGCGGTTAAAACTTGCAATATAGAGCATGAGTCATATTGGACTACTTTTATAGTGCTTTTATGTTGCTTTTATGGTCCTTTTTGAAGCTTGAAAGCTTCAGTTCTCATTCATTGTAATTGCGTAGACAATGTTTGGGTGAACTATTGCTTTAAATTATAGAACAGATGATTGATTTAATTTTCTCATTCAAAAACAAAGAAAAAAAACATCTCTCCTGACTATTTCTTTGATTTTCACAATTTTACAGAAGAAAAACGAGAACACTTTTGGACGCCTGTTTAAAAGAGTAGGATTCACTGAACTGCCTCAATTCCAATTTGCAGCTTGTTGCAGGGGTCAGACAGACAAACCCGTGTTGTGCTGCCAAAATGACCAGAACTCACCTCTCGCCACTCATCTCCTTTCAGACTGCCAAAAACAGCTCTCAGAGGCATGCTCTGACTCATGCATCTAAATCTACAGATGCTCGGTCAAGGTCACACTTTCATTCAAGTAGCTTTAGGTGTTTAATTTGCGCTCTTAGCTCTTGTTTTCTGAGCATTTACAGTAATCTTTCATGTCGAGCTTGCATTGCCTGAGTGGCCTGTAAGTCTGATTGACGGCCAAAAAGCATGAGGCAGGCGGCAAATAGGTGATGTATTTCGTCATTTTGGCACCCCGGGGCGGTGAAGAACAAATCTAAAAGTGGTATGGGGCAAATAAAAAAAAAAAATCATATGAAAGGAAATAGTTCACACAAAAATACAATCGTGTGATTTACTCATTCTCATTTCAGTTTAGGCCAACATGACTGAGTAAATGATGACAGATTTAAATTTTTTGGGTGAACTATCCCTTTAATTGATGTACTGGTTTAAACACGTAATTGTCACTTTGCCACTCGCCCCGTTAACATATAATGGCCAATCAGCTCTTTAAGATTCCTCGTCTCACTGGAACCCTCCTGAATCTCCCTCACTTTAATGTGACGGTCAAGGTTTGTTGATGTAAAGGGGGGTAAACGTTGCTCATAGTGCTCTAGATGCAATCAGGGAAGGAGGGGCTCAGAGCAGCAAGGAATCATGGGACGGATGTCTGAGGAGCAGATGCAGCTCAGCCATCAGTCACGGTGACCAAAAACACAGGTGCTAATAGATCCCCTGAACACATCCATCCCGCCGCAGATTAATAGAGCCGTTTCCGTCTGCTCCTGACATCCGATTAATATCCTGCGTTTTAATTACGTTTTTGGGGGTTTGGGTGGCAGCGTCACTGTCTGGGGGGAATGAAATCATGGTTTTGAAGGTGGAGCTGTATCTCTAGGCTAGGCTACAGGTGGGGATTTTCACGGGGGTGTGGATGATTCACTCTACTGACCTTGGGCTAGCATTCCGTTTCTGTTCCCGCCGGGGAAGGATGTCATCCTGCTGCATCTACTAACAGGATTTGTCTGCAGGAATGGGCAACAGTGTATTAACATAGCACTTTGCATAGATTCTTTATGCAAACTTAAGATACAATTCTATATACACTACCAGTCAGAATTAGCTGGGGTTGGTAAGTTTACTTACCTATTTATTTTTTTTTTATGCTGTTATGCTTACCACAAAGGCTGCATTTAATATTTCAAAAATTACAGTAACTTTTTTTCTATTTGAATATATTTTAAAATGTAATTTCTTCCTGTTTCTGCATCATTACCCCAGTCTTCACTATCACAGGATCCTTCAGTAATCATTCTAATATGATGATTTGGTGCTCAGAAAACATTTTCTGATTCTTAACAATGTTGAAAATTACTGCTTAATACTTTTGTGAAAACTGTGATGCGCATTTTTTTAGTCTTTAATGGCAGGTTTTGTCAGAAACATTCTTTTGTAACATTATAAATGTTTTTGCTGTTACTTTTGTTCAATTTAATGTATCATTTGCTGATTCTTAGGAGTACTAATTTAAAAAAAAAAAAAAAAAAGTACTAATCCCAAACTTTTGAATGGTAGCGTAAATATTAAATAGTTAGATTTTACAATTATTTTACATTTATATAATAACGTATCTTTAAAAAAAAAAAAACAGACTTGTAAAATATTTGAAAAAATCTTTTAATATTTTATAAGACTTTTATATGGACACTTTTTAGCTGTTCGGCTTGCTTTTCCAATGTAGATAGCTAACCACACAACTCCAGTTGTGATCTCTTTAAAAGTTATTTCAGCACTGACATCACCAAACTGAACTGCAAATATGATGATTGTTTCTATCAGGTTTCCCAAACGTTCTAATCAGCTTCCTGCGAAACATCTCATTACTTGCAGTCCCGCCATTTGTTGAGCTAGATGCGTCAGAACACTCCAACAAACAGCTTTTAGTGTTTTTACATGCTTCAGGAAGTCAGGCTACTTATAATTGTCTCTGCATTGTAAACTATGAGAAAGTATGTGTTTTGACATTAAAAATTGCATACTTCACAAGTCAATTAACTATTAGTAGTTATGGATTCTCAAAAGAATGTGTGCTGTAAACTGTTATAATGAATGTTGGCTTAGAAGTGTTTAGATTATATACTTTGTGTCTAGTTCATTATTGGCTAAAGGACGGAATACATTACATGAATTTTGCTCAATTTGTTCCCCGTTTTGCAGTCTGGACAAGTCAATAGTTGCCAAAAGTCTGCACCAGTCAGCAGATTCTGGGCAGAGTTGACATATTTCACAGAAAATCACGTATATGGGCACAGTTTTTTTTTTTTTTTTAGCTTCAGACTAATCCATCCACTCAGAGAATTTCAAAACATGTTTAAGATTAAACAACTGACTGTGCCACTCACCTCTAACTCCCATATTTTGGGAGAAATGTTGTAAGAATCCTGGCAGAGTGGCACATTTCAACATTTCGGTTTTCAGAAATGAAAAATGAATACTTCTATTCAGCATGGATGCATTAAATTAATCAAAATTAAATGACAGAAAAGACAATGTTTGACAGAAGGTTTTTTTTATTTCAAATAAATGTTCTTTTGAACTTTCATGAAAGAATACTAATAAAAAAATGGTTTCCACAAAAAAATTAAGCTTCACAACTGTTTTAAACATGTTTTAAAAATCATAAATGTTTCTTGAGCAGCAAATCAGCATATTAGAATGATTTCTGAAGCATCATGTGACTCTGAAGACTGGAGTAATGATGCTGACAATTCAGCTTTACCATCACAGGAATAAATTACTGTTTTATATTTTAAAATGTAATTTTAAATAGTAATATTTCACAATATTACTGTTTTTACTGTATTTTTGATCAAGTAAATGCAGCCGTGGTGAGCATAAGAGACTTCTTTAAAAAAACATGTTTAGAAAATGGTAGTAAATATTTCCGGTGCTCAGCACAACCCCGTATTAATGCTACAAAGCTGATAGTTATAAACTCTAGTTTTCATGTTGCCCTTTCTTGTCTTGTACTGTAACTAATTTGCGATAAGCTTCCGTCTTTACATGGACTCCTTCTTCTACTGTGGGTTCTCTGGTGCTGTAGTTTTTCTCATTAACGAAAAATAAGAGCAGAAAAAAGCTCTATACTAACGCTGATGCTGACTTGTTTGTGCTACTTGCAGGCAATGACAAAAGACAGTCGCTCCAAATTAAGGGTAAATATTCTACTGTTTTTCTCAACGCTTCGTTTTAGTGAATGTAGGTTGAAGCTGAAGTGTCCCTCACTGTCCTTCAGACTTTGTTGTAAGAAGCGTTGTCATCTTTGCAGGTAGGATGTACTCTGTGTTTGCAATCAGATAGTAATTAACCTTTCCGCCAGCTAAACAAGGTCAGTTGAATTAGGATGACCTTTTCAGCAATTCTGAGCCACCTGTTCATCTGCGGCAAGCTAAGAGGAAAGAGACGACGCTTGTGCAGCAGCTGCCGTACCTCTGTGCACCACACAGACACACGTATACCGCGGGATCAGCCGTTTCATCACACAGCATTGTTCAGATGTCCACTCAGACAGGCTCATCTCTGTTCTTACTACAACAAGGAAAGGCAGAAAGTGAGAGAGAATGTACAAGTGCATCAGACAGACAGACAGACGGTATATAATTTATCTTTGACTATGACTTGATGCTCCCAACTACCTTACAATACAGTAGACATTGTGATAAAATACAGTGGAGTCTAGAATTGAGACCAGTGAAAATGCTTCTATTTTGTGTAATTTGTATAATTCTTAGATTTACTACAAATATTTCATAATTCGTTTTATTATTCAATAATACTGATTAAATGAATTATTTTGCAAATTAATAATAGAAATGAAATATATATATATATATATATATATATATATATATATATATATATATATAGTATAAATTGTGAGTTTAAAATTATAGCTCATAGTGTGACTATAGGCAACGATGTGATTAAAGACTTCACAAAGACCCGCCCCCTTTAGTTACTGTTGCTTTGTCCGACAAGCCATGCGCTCTCACGCCACACACTGACAACGCTTCGACAGATATATGAAACAGTTTCATATTTAAAATATTGTCATTTTTTAAAGAAGTTAAGTCACACTGAGATATAAATTCGCAGTTGCAAGAAATAGTCACAATTATGAGTGTCATTTGTGAGAAATAAAGTCACAATTATGAGAAATGGTTTCATTTGCGAGATATAAACTCACTGTGAGATATATTCGCAATCGCAAGAAAAAAGGTCGCAATTATGAGAAATACTATTAAAAATAAAGGTTCCACTAGGGGGTTTTCACAGCAATGCCATAGAAGAACCATTTTTGGTTCCCCAAAAGAACCCTTCACTGAACAGTTTTTAAAAGAACCATTTATTCTTAGTGTGAAGAAAATTCTAAAAATGTAAAAAAAACTTTTTTCACTATAAAGAACCTGGAATGGAATGGAATTTGTGGAATGGAAAGATTCCATGGATGTTATTCATGCAACTATAGATGCCAATTAAGAGCCTTTATTTTTAAGAGTGTATTGTCATTTGCGAGAATTACAAGAAAGTTGTAATTACAAGAAATAAGGTCGCAATTATGAGAAATAGTGTAATTTGCTAGATATGGGTTACACTTTATTTTAAAGTGTCAGTATTACAGTGTAATTACACATTTAAGTACTGAGTAATAACAATTAACTACATGTACTTACTGTAGGGTTAGGATTAGGAATTGGTTTAGGGTTAATTTCATGTAATTAAGTATAATTTCTAGTTATTACTATAGTAAATACATGTAACATATGGAACAATGACACTGTAAAATAAAGTGTTACAGAGATAAACAAAGTGTCAATTATGAGAAAGTTGCGATTGTTAGATTTAAAGTCACATTGAGATTTAAAGTGTTTGGAAGAGAGTGTGTGTGTGCGCGTGCATGCATAGTATCAGTGTGGGAGGGCATGATTCACAGCATGAGTCATTTCTCCTTCCAGCATCAGCTCTGATTTTTCATAGGAGCTTCATTCTGCATAACATCCATATCATCACTGCCTTATCTCAAATGTAAGACTACAGCTGTGACTTTCAGAATGAAAGCACACTCGCACGCTGCACATCGATATATTGAGTGAAGTTCACTGGGTTCTTGTTTCACTTCTCTATATATAGGACTTATGTGGGAGGATTGCACACTTCTTTTTCTCTATTGATCCTACAAATTATGTCAGTACACCGTTGAGCTGTTGTCTCTTTTATGGAGCGTGGTGATTCGCCATCATGCAGTCAGATATATAACTATTTAAATGTGCTGTCTAACAGTTAGTTTAGAGACGCAGGTTGTAGTACTTGTTGAGCGAAGTTGTAAGTAATCTTCTGGGTTCGATACAGTTTGAGCTCTAATTGGCAGCATGTGTGACGTGCTGTGTGTAATTTGACCACGGGTTATATTTAAGTTATGAATATATATATTATTATATATTATATATATTATATGAATTCTTCCATACTATTATAGTGAATAATTTTGAATTAAATACATTTTCATTTAAAGTTTTAAAAATTGATGCATTTATCATTTTTATTAGTTTTTTTTTCCTTCGTTTTTGTAAAAATTTAGGTTTTTAAGTTTTAGATATTATTAATAGTTACTTGAAATAAATGAAAATGAGAAATGCTTTATTGGCAACAAGGTGAAATAAACAACTGAAATCATGTACATAAATGCATAAACTTATTTTATTTCAAGTAATGCAAATGTTTTCATGGTTTTTAGTTAATGATTATAACCCTGGTTATGAGTTTTTAACTTTTGGTCGGTCATGACCATGTAAAGCCACTAAACTGAAGTTGAAATATTGTATTCTATCAGAGAAGGTTAGTAAATGAATATCTCTAGTCTCAGGCTGTTTACACGACACCGTTTTCATCTAAAGAAAAGAACTTTTTATGCGTTTTGGCCGTTCATTTACACGACAAAGCAAAAAAAAAATTGAAATTTGAAACTATACTGTTTTCAGCTCTGTGTAAACAACAAAAACATGGATATGTGAAAACAGCATTCACATGCATATTACATGTTCAGTCTACAGGCATTTGCCGCAAGTGCTCTTTAAATAATATATATGTAATATATATGTGCGCAGGCGCTTAATCTTTCTCTATAATGTGACGTTGCTAACTGCTGACCTGGCATGCATAATACAGTGTTTTTAGTCCTTTTCGCGGATCTGTGTGTACGGAGATATACAAAACGTCTTGTAAACCTACCATTATAGTGACAAGTGTAATGTTGAAGCCTATTCAAATTCTGGACAATACAGATAAGCGATGTTTTCATGTTATAGGCAAATACCGATAATTAGCAGATTAAAGAAATAAAACACAAAAACTAAAAATCTGTTAATTATTTATGCTAAATGTCAGTGAATTTTATTGTTTAAATTAGTACTAGGGAATTTAGAGGCCGTTACATGACACCTTTACATGACAACAATGTTTTAGGGGCCTGAAAACGATACTGCTGTTTCCATCTACAAAAACACGACTTTGTGAAAGCGTTGATGTCATGCGCATGTGAATTACGTGTTCAGTCTAGAGGCGCGTAGTGTTTCGTTATAAAGTGGCATCGCCAACGACTGGCTTGGCATGAATAATACAGCTTTTTTTAGTTGTTTGCAGATCCCTTTGAACAGGGATCGTGTTGAAAATGGTGTCTGTAGGTGAAAAAAACCCTGTTTTTAGTACGTTGTTGTCGTGTAAACTTACTCTTAGGCATCACAACATTAACTGTACAGTATTGATATTCATTTTGAGATTTTCTAAAGATTGCATTTAATAGTGTTATTAAATTGTTTTTAAAAATTACATTTAATTAGATGTTAGACGACCGCAAAGCTAAATATAAAAATAGGCTGAAATGAGCGGTTAAATACACAATTTCAACATACCAAATATGATAGCTGATAACCGATATGATATCGATATATTGGATAAAAAAACTTAATTTGTATTGAACCTGGAACATTCTTTTAAACCACCTTAAAAACTTAAAGCCCACAATTGCACAGACAATGCTTAATCCTAGTTCCAGACTAAAGAAAGTAACTTGCATATCTTAAAACAAAGGTACTGATATATTTTATTTCAAGATGTTTTTTTTTTTTAAGGCACGTTTATAGAAGCTACTTAAGGGTGCGTTCACACTTGTAGTTCAGTTGGTTTGGTTCATTTGGTCCGGACCAAAAAACAAAACAAAACATATAGTCCTGGTCCGCTTAGCGTTCACACTGGCATTTTTAACAGCGAACTTTAAGTTACGGAACCAAAGGCATAGAGATACGGTCACAACCAATTGGTCGGCTTTTATGACGTATATTTCGAGACGGAGCTTCATTCCCGAACATTCAAAACAATGCTGTGTGCTGGATTAAACGCCATCATTGTATGCGTGTACATATGCTTTATTTTTACTAGCTAAGAACTCATGAAGAGCTCATAAAATGTTCAAAACATTCAAAACAGCAGCAGGATTTCCTCCGTTGTATGCAGAAACAAATATTGATGAGACGCTTTACCTCCTCGTTGCTCCATGTTTGCCCTCGACTCATTTTGGATACACCGATCTTTCCACGTCATCAAATCAGCTGACTTGTAGCGTCGCATCTTGTGACATCACGTCCTGTTTTTGGTTTGTTTACATGTCTTTGGTCTGTGTTGCGTTCACATATCAATCGAACCGCACCAGAGTTCGTTTGGAAGCAGACCGAGACCCGTCTTTTTAGCGGTCTCGATCTGCTTGTTTGGTGCGCACCAGGGTTCGGATGGCAGCGTTCACATATGTTCAAACGAACCGCACTAACTGATCAATCGCACCAGGGTTCGTTTTAATCGAACCAAACATGACAAGTGTGAACGCACCCTAAATGTCCTAAATGAACAAAGACCTACTCCTGGCTTAATCTAAACCCTGTTTGTGAAACCCAGGCCAAAATATATATACAAAGTATTTCAACCCCAACCTGTCCCTATCACCGAGTCGGACTTTATCCTACAAAACAATTTTTCTCACCTTTTCTTCTGCAGGCCTTTAATTCGGAGACGGACAACTTCAAGCTCATGTACGGAGGTCACCAGTATCACGCCAGCTGCGCTAACTTCTGGATTAACTGCGTGGAACCCAAACCGCCGGGTCTCATCCTGCCCGACCTGCTCTAGATCCGAGCGCAGCACTAAACTCTGAGCCGCTGCCTGAAGGATCATGGGAGTCATTTTAGCTGTTTAACGCTGTTTGCCTTTGAACCGGTACAGCTCTCGCCACTCGAAATTGGGACGCAACTGTCTAGATCTGCCATTGTCTGTAGGAAGATCAGATAAAAGATGTACTACTGAATAATAGATTATTTAAAATATTGTAAATGTTTCTTTGTCTCTACCTTTTTGGATCTGACTCTGATGTACAGAAGTGTCTGGTTGGTTGATTCTTTGCTGTTGATTTCTCTACCATGTGAAGTAAATACTGCAGAGGGGTTCTGAGTGTTACAAATATTACGACTTGTAATATAAAATCCATAAAACAATAAAGGGAAAACATTTGAAAGCATCAACAACGTGTAGCAGATGTTCCTGAAATAAGAGAGAAACATTTAGACATTGGTATTTTTATGTTTCATTGCTTTCTGTTATCGTTGTGCTGGAACACATGTAACTTTAGTAGTGGGTCTGGAAACTGTCCTCGAATCCTTGAGTTTCTGAGAGTCTTTTCTAAAGTATCAGAGAGAGCTGCTCTTAAATGTTTTGATATTTAACGTTCTGAATTTTGATGTGATGCTTTTAAAGGACTTTGTTGTGTGACACTTTGAAGGAAATTCTAAAGTCTGGGGATGTGGGAAGTACAAAGTCAAGCCTTTTCCCCCTTCTTCAAACTCCAGCAAAATGACCTTAAACTTTCATCATGAATTCATTTCTTTTCATTGAGGCGCTATTAATGAATTGATGAGGAGATTAAATGGCTTTGTGTACATTGAGTTCTTAATGGTCTTTGTTGCCATTGCATCATGAATCAAGTTCAACTCATTAATTCTGCTTAATTTATGAGCCTTTTCTACTAAAATTATGCTGTGCATCCTTTTATGTCTGTATTTCTGTTAGTACTTGAAGCCAGTAAGGGCAAATTAAATATTTGAATGTGAGTATCCAATGCAAATGTGAAATTTCTGTGTCCCACATTTGAGTGATTACTCTGCTTTTCTGTAAAGCCAGCCTTCATCTGTTCGGTCCCTCTATAAGGGCCAGATAGTGACAACAATTCCCTCACACTGAATCAGCACTAATAACTGCCATTCACAGCAATATTACCTTGGCAACAGTTTCCAAGGATACAGGACTTTGAATTTGTAAGATTGTCAAACGACATGAAGATTTAGTCCCAGACTGTGCATACAGAAGATGAGTGTGTTCTTTAAATAAACTTTTCCACATTGCTCATTCGCATCAAATCCGTTAAAATTTTAAAACGTTTAAAATATGGATTTAACCAGCTTGTAATTTTGACACTGTTAGCTGTCAAAATACAGCTAAAAAGGAGTAGATAATGCTCTATACTTGTCTTTATACACACGTGACTAATTAACTTTATCCACCTTTTCTTTGCTGAACAACAGGGATTAGATTTACAGAAACTTCCTGCTCTACAATTCTACAACACTCCATGCTCCAAAGATTCCAAAAGGTAATTTTTTCAGAAATGCAATTGAAGAATAATTTGGGCTCCTCATAGAATCTTTAAAAAAACAGATCTCCGGCCTCCTGTTGCTGGTTAGGCAGTCGTGGCCTAATGATTAAAGAGTCGAACTTATAACCCGAAGGTTGCCAGTTCGATTCTCAATACTGGCAGGAAAAATATAGGTGGGTTAGTGAATGAACAGTGCTTTCTTCTACCCTCAATACCCATGACAGAGGCGCCCTTGAATCTAAGGGCCTCATTTATAAAATGTTGCGCAGAAACCGTCCTAAATTTAATCTTGGAATCATTTCTCAGATGTGCATATATGTGATTCATAGAATGAACGTACACACAGAAAACGAGCGTACGCCTCTCTTTCAGATGTGAAATCTATAAATCGCAAATGATCTTGAACTTTCGCGCAGCTGAATGGTTTCAGTACTCTGTGTTGTAAATGACACCAAATAATGTCATTTACACATAAAAGATCACCAGTTATCGTCCAAATACTTTAATTTAGTATGGCAAGCTGCAAGAATAGCTAACATTTCCAAAAACCTGCAGTAATCTGACAAGGAAAAGTGTGCATTTCTGCTCAGACCGTGTTCTAGACATTTGGAGGCCTTAGGCAAAATTTATGTTCGAGGCCCCCACTTCACACCCCTCCTAATAAAAAGCACTGAAAACAAATATTATTTCCAGCCAGCGGTCTGAAACTGCAGGCGGCCTAAAACTGCTGTCCAGGTTCTGCAGAGCCAGCTAGCGGCCTGAAACTGCAGGTGGCCTAAAACTGCTGTCCCGGTTCTGCAGAACCAGCTAGCGGCCTGAAACTGCAGGCGGCCTAAAACTGCTGTCCCGGTTCTGCAGAGCCAGCTAGCGGCCTGAAACTGCAGGTGGCCTAAAACTGCTGACCCGGTTCTGCAGAACCAGCTAGCGGCCTGAAACTGCAGGCGACCTAAAACTGCTGTCCCGGTTCTGCAGAACCAGCTAGCGGCCTGAAACTGCAGGCGGCCTAAAACTGCTGTCCCGGTTCTGCAGAGCCAGCTAGGGGCCTGAAACTGCAGGCGGCCTAAAACTGCTGTCCCGGTTCTGCAGAGCCAGCTAGCGGACTGAAACTGCTGGCGGCCTAAAACTGCTGTCCCGGTTCCCACAGTTTACTTTACTATGGGAAGAAAAAGTTTCTTTAGATTGTTTTAGAATGATCTTCACACTAAGAAAAAAATGGTTCTATTAAGTACTGTTCACTGAAAGATTCTATGGAAAAAAGTCACTGTATCACTGTAAAAAAAAAAAAAAAACCTATCCTTCCCCCTTTTTCCCTTCCTACTCTAGCTTATGGTACTGAGCAATGTATGAAACTTGTATTGTGAGCACGTCCTGTGTTATTTGCCAATTCATGAAGAATCGCTTGTTTGTTTTCCTCACTTGTAAGTCGCTTTGGATAAAAGCGTCTGCTAAATGACTAAATGTAAATGTAAAATGTAAATGTAAAAACTCCCTTTTGGAACCTTTATTTTTAAGAGCGTATAGTACTTATTTAAGGTATTTATGCCACTGCAATAAATCAATAGGAGTGGGAAGTCCTGTCCAAAAAATGTGTCTTTTTTACTCATAAAGCCCAAGTAATGATTAATTGATTGGTTTGAGTACCACTTTGTTAAGCAAAAAAAAAAAGAAAAAAGTTGAGGTGGGCGGGGCTATTCTTTTCCCTCATTTCCTCCACTTCTGCAGTTATCTTTCTCTGTTTGCATTCACTGATTTGCCAAAGTCATCTTAAATATTTAATTGTCAATTCAACTGAAAAATTTGAGAGAACATCACATGAGTTGATATCATAAATTGACATTGATTTTCCTAAAATGTTTTAATTTGAACTCACCATTATGGTGGATGGCGTTTCCTTTGCTTGGGCACTTCATTTATATTATTGTAATTCTGATTTGATGCAGTGATGCAACAAGCAATCACAGTTCATATTTTCATATTAAACTGAACTTCACAATTCATATATATAATTATATGTTTATGCCAAATAACATGACCTCAAATCTTATTTTATGCCAAATTATGATCCTTTACAGTTGGTGAAAGACATCAAAATGTGTGTGACATCAAACAGCAGTTTCAGGCCGCTAGCTGGCTCTGCAGAACCGGGACAGCAGTTTTAGGCCGCCTGGGTTAGGCTTTATAAAGGATCATTATTTGGCATGAAATAAGATTTGAGGTCATGTTATTTGTTTAATCATTACTTGGGGTTTATGAGTAAAAAAAAGACACATATTTTGGACATGACTTCCCACTTCTATTGATTTATTGCAGTGGCATAAATACCTTAAATATGTACTGTACACTCTTAAAAATAAAGGTTCCAAAAGGGAGTTTTTACAATGATACAGTGACTTTTTTCCATAGAATCTTTCAGTGAACAGTACTTAATAGAACCATTTTTTTCTTTGTGTGAAGAACATTCTAAAACAATCTAAAGAAACTTTTTCTTCCCACAGTAAAGTAAACTGTGGGAACCGGGACAGCAGTTTTAGGCCGCCTGCAGTTTCAGGCCGCTAGCTGGCTCTGCAGAACCGGGACAGCAGTTTTAGGCCGCCTGCAGTTTCAGGCCGCTAGCTGGTTCTGCAGAACCGGGACAGCAGTTTTGGGCCGCCTGCAGTTTCAGGTCGCTAGCTGGTTCTGCAGAACCGGGACAGCAGTTTTAGGCCACCTGCAGTTTCAGGCCGCAAGCTGGTTCTGCAGAACCGGGACAACAGTTTTGGGCCGCCTGCAGTTTCAGGCCGCTAGCTGGTTCTGCAGAACCGGGACAACAGTTTTAAGTCCTGGTTTGATATCCTCGTTCTGCAGAACCAGCTTGATGTCATGTCAAGTCACGTCACGTCTTGATGTCTTTCACCAACTGTTTTGGGTGTTTATATGCACTACCTTTAACTTTATAAAGGATCATTATTTGGCATGAAATAAGATTTGAGATCTTGTTACTTGGCATAAATATATAATTACATATATGAATTGTGAAGTTCAGTTTAATATGAAAATATGAACTGTGATTGCATGTTGCATCAATGCATCAAATCAGAATTACAATAATATAAATGAAGTGCCCAAGCAAAGGAAACGCCATCCACCATAATGGTGAGTTCAAAATAAAACATTTTAGGAAAATCAATGTCAAACTTTTTTTTCTTTTTTTTGCTTGACAAAGTGGTACTCAAACATTCTAAAACAATCTAAAGAAACTTTTTTTCCCACAGTAAAGAACCTGTTATGTCAAGGTTCCATGGATTGTAAAGGTTCAGCCTACACAAATCAACTGCTAGTGAAAGAGAGGCAAACTACTGAGCAGAAACACTTAATTACTTCATAAAATTGCAAATTTTTTATTAAATATAACAAAAAGATTTATGTTTTGAAAACTGAAATTAAGTATTATGTTAGATCAGTAATATAAACAACGGAATTTAAGATAGAGGTATCTTTTTTAAGCATTAAAAAAAAAAAACTCTAGTGCTGAAATATTCTAGCTCTTTTACTTTGAATACGAACTTTGCTTTTACTTCAGTATCGACACAATGTCATTCATTGTCTGCACAAATTCAAAGTGTCTACCGGTCTGGACCCGTCGGCGGCACTCGCGCTCTTTTAAACTTATAAACTGGCAAATGATCAATCCAGAAATGATGGAGGTCGACAGAACACGTTTATTTTTAGAATACATTATAATTAATCCAAAAGAGATAATGACAACTCGCACAGCTACATTATGAACTGCCCTTCTTCGTGTGTCTGTTTTTGCTTTGCACCCCGCGAAGGATGTTCGTTTCGGCGCCATCATAATTCTTGAAGTCATGAAGTCAGTCAGCTGCAGAAAAGTTGCATTTTCGCATCTTTTTTTTCACATATTCAGAAGGTGGGACACACTTTGATACGGTGACAATAGTTGATCTCATTACAGGTGAAAGTCACTGTGAATTCATTTATATCCAATAGAAAAAGAGCCTAGTATTTTGTTCCCATATGTTACGGTAATGGAGGCGCCTCCACCATAACCGAGGCCCTAGGCCACTGCCTGCTCTGACTATAGGTAGCGCCGGCTCTGACCGTGATGTGGCACTTTTCCACGTTAAAGACCGTTTTTGTAAAATGAGAGTTGGTGTGGATTTAAGCGAGACAAATGAGGCCCTAAGTCTGAATCTGATTCAGAACGATAATCAAAACACAGATGAAGCAGCTCAAGTCCATCAACACCCCCAAAGCCATTTTCATTCGGTAACGTTAGGCGGTTTTGATTTACATGCTGTTTAATGTTTGATGTATGATGCTGATTTTACATATATATATATAGGCTATCGCTTGTTTCTGCTGCTTTATCATGTGTTTTGTTGGAGGGGTCAATGGTTGGAAAGAGTTGAGTGGAAGCTTGCCATTCATTAAACCTTTAACAACAGTCTGTTCATCAGTCATATACAGTATATAGTAGGAATATATTACTTTAGCATTAAGTAAAACTATGTAGCATTGCTGTAATTTGAACATATTAAAGATTTAAATATTAAAAATTGTTAAAAAAAAAAACAAGTAAAAATTTTGTAAATGAACCCTGAAAAAAGCACAAGGAATGCATTCAGATATCACACCCTTTATTCATTTTATCACACTAATTAAATTTGAACTCTTTTACATGAATTCAGTTATTTTTAACATGAATTAGTAAAAGCTTTGCTAGGATTTCTCTGACGGATGTCCTCCGGTTACTATTACTGCTTCGCTGCAGAAAACTTTGGAAATAAACATCTTGAGTTAAAATGAATAACTGAGTAGAATTGCAAAAAGACCAAATAGTCAAAATATAATTCATTGAAAAAATTACTTGCCTGTGACTCATATTTATTTATTTTTTTTTGCTTCTTGTGAAACACCCCAAACATTTCAAAATGCAACCGTTTTGTATTTGCAATGACATTACAAATCCCAACACAGGATTCATGGTATGCTCAATACATCTTAAATATACACAAATAGTTTACAAATCTGTTAAAATTTGTAGCTTCTTTCAGTTAAACTCTTCATAAAACCGTTGAAAACTTTTCTGTCTTTATATATATATTTTTTTTTACTATTTTTTCTGCACAAGTTTAAATACATCTTGGAATATAATATATTTTTAATATTTATATATATTATATTATATATATGATTTTCAAATGCTACCAGACTGCTGCCTCTCAACAGCGACAGCCAAAAGTGAAACAACATCCTCACAATATTACATTTAGTAAGTCTTAGCCAAGGACTGAATTTCTGATTCTCAGTACTACACTTGGTTCCCAAAGTCCTCCAAAAACCGTTATCATCGCTAAGATTCATTTCAGCATTCAAGGATGAACTATCACTCCTGACCGCATAAATTATGGAGTCAAAGTGACTTCTTCCCTCTTGAAAATGGACATAAGCACTCCTGTCTCGCTTTATATTCTGGCAGAGGGGACACGTGGACGTTCGGAAAGAGCCCGGAAGACAATGAAGTCAAAGATGGGTTATCGGACCCGTCCTCTACGCTTGATCCATCCAGGCCCCCACTTCACAAGCCCCAGTAAGGTGCCAAGTTCCTGCGGTCCCTCTCGTACACGTCAGGAATGACGCCATATGGTGTCTGGATCATTTTCACAGAGTTCCTGCCAAACAGTTTCCTCTCATACTCAATGAGTTGTCGCCAGAACCCTCCGTTAGGACGAATGACGGGTCGACGGGCCTTGACCCAGGCGTGAGCCTCAGCCAGGGAAACTCTGTGGTACTTCATGAGGTAGGCCAAACAGAGCGAGGCGGAGCGGCTCACCCCAGCTGCGCAGTGCACCAGCACGGCTCCCCGTTTGCGGCCCACGCTGTGGATCTTATCAGCCACACTGTCAAAGTAAAGCGAGATTGGCGAATGAGGCATGTCCGCCAGCGGCACTTTCACATATTCCATGTGCGGCCAGTTGAAGTTAGGCAGCTCGATGGTGGCGTTCACCACACAAGTAATCCCTTTGGACAGGAGGAGGCTACGGTTGGATGCCACATTTCCCCGGCCAAGGAACAGGGAAGGAGTGATCTGGGCGATGCCCCCCAACAGGCTGGTCTCGGGCACCAGTCGGGGGATGGCCGTGGGCACCACTGAACCACGGTGATGGTTTTGGTGGTTATGATGGTGGTGATGGTGATCTTGGTGGTGGAAGAACCCCTGACTTCGGGAACCCATAGAGGAGCGGAGACAGGAGACAGAGAAATAGAAACCTTGAGGTGGCGCCAGGGTGTCTTTCAGTTCTCCTCGGTCATCTCAAAGTGAATGATGAGATCCTACATTGGGTGCACCTAAAACAAACCAAGAGCAACACAAGTCAGTTTGTTTGGAATAACAAGTAGTCCAACCTCTGGAACAAGTGCCTTGCACACACATTGTGAGTACATTGCGGGTTATGAACCTACAACCTTCTGGTTAGTCGTTAATAAAAAGCACACGATCAGATTTAACCCTAAATTCCATGGATTTTAATCTTACATCAATTATAAGGACCATCTACATTTATAAAAGCAAAAACTGACATGCGTACACCAACTAAAAAAAAAAAAAAGCACGTCTTTGAACTTTTTTCACTCGGGTGTAACAGTGATTAAAAAAATCCAACATTATTAAAATGTAAAGATAAATAGATATTCACAATATGCATTAATATTATTATATGAAGTCTGCATTGTGGAATGGATGCGCTTGTTCACATTGCACTTGAATTTAAGGTGAACTGCGATTTATAAAATGGGATGCGTTTAGGAACATTTTTTGTGCATATTTTATGATTCGTTTATAGGAACAGTTCAGAATTTGACATTTGACAGCCCCATGAAAACAAGTACTGTATATCTATTTTAAATTGAGGACCTTTTTAGAGTCCAGAGTCGATGACTGAAGCTTCCTCGTTGACGGTACAACAACATTAGCATGGCTGAATGCCGGTTTAATGGACTTAATTACTGTATGTACCCAGCAGATGTGCCCCTCTGTCAGACTCGCGTCCCTTGAGCTGTGCATGAGAGCGTGGGGGCCATACGGAGCAAGTGTTTACTGGAGCCTGGAGGACCCTTATTAATCAAACCAAGAACAAGGCTTGAAACCTGTTATAAGCGAATACACTGTGTCTGGCAGTAAGCTTGATGTATCGCACAGAACAAGAGGGCAGTTCAGTGCATCAGTATTCTGGAGGAAAAATAGCTTTTGGAAAGTTCAGTTAGAAATAGAGTTGCAAAATTTGCTCTGACAATGATTCAACTGAATAATTCTTTACTAAAAAGAATCCATGGATTACGAAACTTTCAGTTTGGTCATGGTTTGGCTCAAGCAATATATTTTGCTTTGCAGACATCTAATGAATCAATAAGCCCCGAGAAGGTGGTTTACAGTGATTTCAGAAAAGCTGAAGGGCATTGTTAGACACGAAGCGGAGCGGAGAATCACTGCAATCCACAGCTTCATGGACTTATTGCCTTTATAAAAAGGTTACCACATGTTGCACATACCTGGCAAGGTTTCATAAAATAAACACACAGCAACAAAAATGTAATCATTTATTGATAAATAGCAGAAAGGTTGCCAAGAATCATACCGATGCAATGGAAAGCATGCTTGGCACAGTAATACTAAGTGACGAGTATTTTACAACAGCTTCAAACACGACACGATCTTAATCAAGGACCAGAACTATCCGTTTTATAACTTCCCCTTTATAATGAATAATGTATTGGGATTCTTCTTTATTCTGCACTTTAAAAAAAGAAGTTGAATTTTAAAAACAATCCATTTCTTTTTATTTTTTATAAAGCCACAGTTAACTTTTTCGCCACAGAGAATTTTTTTTATTCTCACATTATTATCACAACATGAATGAAAAAGTTTCCTAGTTGATGCACTGGATTTTCTTTGTTAGATTGATGCATGCATTCTTCCATCCTGAGTTAAAAGACTTGCTTAAAATCCCTATCACACACTAACAATATATAAAATTACTTCAAAATGCCCTAGAGCCGGTACTTCCAAAATTTCTATCATGACTAGGGGATTTAACCAACAAACGTTTCATTGTGATCGGAGTAAAGGCAAAGTTTCATGGCTGAAAAAACTCTTTGTCTTCTGAAAATGTGACTAAAACACACAGCTGAAGGTTGTTTTGTGTTCTCGGGAAACATGATCATTCTGTCGTTAATTTTGGCTCTCGGAAGCCTCTGTGGATTCCAAGTGTGCTTTAATCTGCATCCTCTAATTTCTTGTGGCCGAGTCGCTGGCGGGCATGAACAACCACTGAGTGTAAAGCATCTGTTTTTGCTGCCTATCTTTCATACGTCAGCGTGTTTTATTGAAGGACAGAAGATCTACTCGCGGCTTGTGTGCTGCCCATCACGCCTGAGAGCTCTGTAACATTCATACAGTGTGCAAGGAGCTCTGACCTTTATTAGCATGCCACAAATATCAAACCAATCATGTTAAATAAGAATTTCATCTGATGTCTGTGCAAACAGCACCTGTGGTGTGGCGGTTCCCCACCGTTTGTGGAGCTACAGATGGACGCTTCTGCTGTATGTTTAGCTTACATTTTATTTTATTTTATTTGAGTTTAATTGAATTCACACAGTATTATATTAATATTAATTCAAATCAACCACATTTCGGAAACTTCCCCGGCTCAAATTTCTTATTTTGTTAATATTTATTCTGTATAAAGAAAACCATAAATAGTGATGAAAGCCAAAATATTAAATGTCACAGATATATATTTTCTGAAGCCTTAAAAATGAGGTTTCCAAAAGATGTGAATGAGAAGAATGAAAGATATTAAGATATCTTGAATACTTTGAGTTACATCTTTAGACAAAAATATTTATGGGACTCATAAGACAGGTATGTTCTATGCAATTGAGCTGATTTTCTTTAGATATTCCTCGTAAAAAAAAAAAAAATAAAAAAAAAAATTATCAGCTGTATACAAAGTTAGATGGTTTTTGACCATTGAAAATGTGTACAATTTACTCATGGAGCCACATTAGGATCTCCATATCTTTTGGATTTAACCATCAAGGGCCTTTAAAATGAAGATACCAAAAGGAAAGTTTGTTAAGAAGCAGAATCTAAAAGGATATTAAGATATCTTTAATACTTCTTGATTTATAGGCATGCAAACCAGAGGCAAAAAACACAAGATGTGCTTTTCCATTTTTTAACTGTCACTCTTGACTTATAGCAAATGATTGCTATAAAAGATTGCTAAAGTCGACATATTTTACTAATAGACCTACCAATCTCTGTGGAAAAATAAAATAATGATGCTTCCATCTTTCTAAAGTCATTTTGACCCCCCCTCAGAAATATAAATATAACAATTTTGGCGCAGAATTACTCTATTTATATATTATGGTCTTATTTGATATATTTTAAATATTTATTATAGTATTTATTATTGTTTTTAGTTATAATTAGTATATATTAACTATAATAAATAAATATTGTAATAATTAAGTGTATTAAATTAACAGGCCTATAGCATTCCTGAAATGCATGTTTGAAATGCACGCAGTCGCAAAAGGACCAGCAATTTATGGTAGTGACCTTGTGCCCAGTAGTCTGCTACTGTGTTTGCATTAATAAAAGCCATCTGCCCCAGTTTGTGCTGGCTGCCTCCCTGAGCCTTCCTCTACATCAATGAAAAACAACCCGTCTGTATTCTCACGGGACTCTGATCGCAATAACATCTACAGTCTCTACCATCCTTTCAAATGGGGCACACAATCTCTCTCTCTGACTGTCACTCAATTCTCTCACTGAAATCATGGATTTCAGTTTGGATGCCACGTGTGGTGCCCCACAAACTCTTCTTCGCAGCTTGTGGGCTTGTTAACACAAAAGGGCAGTCAGTGTCATTGTGGCTAAGAGTTCTTGGGTAAATTGGTGTGCGATAAACCTGGCTTAAAGGAATAGCTGACCCAAAAGCTGTAGCTTGTTCAACTCAAGGCCTGGTTGAGTTGCATTAGTAGTGTGTTGTAACCATGTCTAAGAGACGCTATATTTCCACCCAACCTATTGTTGCGTTTGCCATTTTTCGAACGACTGCTTTCTGATCTGAACCATGCAGTTAGATGCGGGTCAGATGTAATAAATGACACAGAACATCACATCTAAAATGTAAGAGGTAGAATTACCACTGCGAAACGTCCTGCACAAGTCATGCATGCGAAGGTGGTTTGGGGTCAGCTTGTTCTTTTTGACTTTTATTATCGAACTCGGGCTCAATGGCAAAACTGACACCATAGTTAACGTGATTTAAGTAGCTTGCAGCGCCTCAGGAAGCCTTCAGAGCTGATACTCGCTGGTTATGCTGCTAATGGCCGTTACATTTCTGACACGCGCACAATCACATCAGATGGGGCCGGCTGACCAATCAGAGACGACTGCACTTTTCGGATGGTGGGTTTTAAAGAAACTGAAACTAAAACAGAGCGTTCAGAGAGAGGGTGAAAAAAGGTGCTGCAACAATGTGAATTATAAAATAAATAATGAGTTTTTTTGAATGTTAAAGAGAACATATTATGCCCCTTTTTCACAAGATGTAATATAAGTCTCTGGTGTCCCCAGAATGTGTTTGTGAAGTTTCAGTTGAAAATACCCCACAGATCATTGATTAACTTGCAACTGCAACTGCAAAATCATGCAGTTTTTGTGCGTGTCCCTTTAAATGCAAATGAGCTGCTGCTCCCAGCCGCTTTCCAGAAGAGGGCGGAGCTTTAACAACTTGCACTTCGGTTGCTCAACAACAACAAAGCTGGAGAATCTAACGCAGCCAAAATGTCAATTCCTAGTAACGGTGTTCAGCCTTACATTGTTCAAATCAAAGCGGACATTGATGGAGAGACTCAGAAAGAAGTTACAACTTTTAGAATGCAACTGTACATTTCTGAATGGTTAGTGGATACATTTATTTAGTTCCTGTGGAGTTGATTCAACTCATCGACTACCATGTGCCGTCATGTTTGTCCCGTATGGATGGTAGCGTACCAGAGCCATTTAAGAACTGTGGTGGAGGGGAAGATTTTTTTGTGAATAATCGATTAACAGATTAATTTCTGGTGCCATGACCCATGGCTACTATAGATGTTGAGGAATAAAGACTTGATATATAAGACCCAAAGTGCTGATAGAGTCAAAGGCTGCTATCACAGCTATTTATACAAGTGAGTGAGTGGAGAAGTGGGAAGAGAAGATCTACTTTTGATGAATGCATTGCTTCTAAACATAAAGCATATAGTTGTAAGAAAGTGTTCTCATCTACACAGTCCCACATCATTCCAAATACATATGACTTGATTTTTTTTAATGTCTTCTGTATAACACCAAGGAAAAGATTTTGAATACCACAATAACAGAAAAGGACCTGGAGCTGTCAAGCTTAAAAAAAAAAAAAAAGAACAAACAATCTGCGTAAAAGATATTCATACGACTCAATATGATAGTCACTCGGCTGTGGTTCGCAAATATCATATCCATTTCTGCGTTTTCAAATTCGCAGCATCATATTTGGGTATGAGACACAAATGCATGTATGGAAAAAAAATTTTGTTTTCCATGGTGGAAAGAAAGTCATTCAGGTTTGGAATGACATGAAAGCAACACTATTGCAACTGTTCCTTTTAAGATAAATATGTGCTTCTTGTATTTTACTATTGCAATGTCTACGAAAAGGCACTGAAAATCCATCACCCTGTACATTACAAGTAAATTAGAAGCAACCACTCAGTCATAAATTAATGTTATCACTGGGCGCCAAGCAATTTTGCTACAAACGCAGTAATTCATTTTCTCCACCTGTGGAGTGGCGTGAACACATATTCGTGGCATGACAGTAATGGGCTGCTATGTCAACCTCATACCCACAAATACAGGCACTCATCACTCAGTGTGTGTCTCTGGAAATGCCAACACTAGTGCACATCACAGACTCAGTGCCGCAGGTCTCGGATGCCGCGTGTGGAAATTCTCCCAGAGTCTGATTCCACCTCCGCAAGCATTAATGGGAATGAGAGACACCTGCTGAGAAACTCGAGCCCCAAAATGGCAGCCCTTCTTCCACACCAAATGTGGAAAACAGGAAACTAAACCTGAGCCGTTTACTGTACCAGCTTAATCTTGTCAACGGCCAAATGAAACAATCCATGATCATTCAACAAGTGGGCATGAATTAAAAGACTGAGTGACATTTCAGATGCAAGCATTTTAAAGATGTAAATGTATCTGAATCACAAGATTACTGAATATTAATTTATCTTAATAACAATTTCAAATATTTCAAATATTTGTTCACAAATCAGGCTAGTTTATAGCCTACACAGGTTTTGAATTGTACAAAAACACAGTTATTTGGACATGTAAACTTGTGTAGGCATAATAGGATAATTTTATCCTACAGGTGTGAATGTTTGTGGGAAGTCTGTAGGCTTCTGAGACGTCGAAGGTCGAGTTTCTGGAGTGGACAACAAGGCTGTAAGAAAATATTCATTACAGAAAGACGACTGAACCCAAGCGATGATAGAAATAATGGGTAAGTCAACACTGAGGTGAAAACAACAGGTTAATGGCAGTGAATTAGCTCGTATTTTGTTGCATTGAGCGCCTCATGTCTGACTCAGTCACGAACAACAACCTGTTCTATCAATGGCATCCACGACAAGCTTTCCAAAAAAAACAAAAAAACATTTGTAGGCGAAAAACCTGTTCTATCAATGGCATCCGTGACATATTTAAAAAAAAACAACAAAAAACAATTGAATGCGAAATAATAGCCTACAAAATATCTGCAACTGACACAAAGGCGAACCTGTTGGCTGCTCAATTTGTTGAGTTCAAACTCTAAATTATTGAAGCATCATTGCCAAAACATTCGCGGAAAATTACAACTATTCCGCTCCACGCACGCGAACTGTTTGTGTTCACTTTGCGCGCGTTACTGTAACGAGCATTTTCTTTTTCTTTCCTTAAATATAGGAACAAACACACAGTCGGACAAAGCACACGTTACATTTCCGAGATGTGAGGACATGAAACATCACAAAAAGCGACATATGTCGCGTCAACATCAGCGTAGACTCAAGATTACTCGTGTTCCTCAAAGAACAGACTTAACTTACCTCACAATCAAAACATTGTCCTCTGAAATTACACACGGGTTACACATTCACTTGATGAATGTATCTCTATCACGCGCAAATTTCGGGAATATTCCGTAAAATCTGTCAACTCCACGCGCTTCCCCGTGATGGAGGTGAGCGCGCGCGCGTATCTATGGTGCGAATGACAACAGGAAATTTTCTATTGGGAAAACATACGCTTTAAAGAGCACAGAAGCGCCTCCCCCGTCCAACACTACAGCCAGTCAGCCCTCATACTGACACATCACGATCCACACTCAGCTACAAATATGACAAGACATTCTCAGCAACAAACATCATGTGGACATGATGAACATAACGCCGCTATAATAAATATAAAGAGCCTCAGGCGCACCTTATTTATATGGGTGGTGCAAATATACAGGTCATCTTGCTGGAGTTCAGAATATGATTTCTATATTAAAATTATTTAGTGATTACAGTTGAATTGTGTTTTTAGACCAGTTGCCATTAGTTTCGAAGCTTTTTGCCAATATGGGACTAGAAACCACTAAAAAGAGTTATTTATAGCCTACATAATATATACCTGATAAAACATGACATTTTCTTAAAAACATAACATTCTAACTAATGTAGCAAAGTCACCATATAATCAAAATGGACAATTGTTATTTATTTATGGAATATTGCTGTATTTATTATAAATGCTTTATCTGTGCACATCATTATTTTTTAAAAATTCATGCGCCCTCATGATTTTTTTTGTTATGAAAGCACAACCATCCAATCAATTTCCCACTGACAAAATCCTAGTCCCGTCCTACATTTTTCTTGTTCGAGGAGTTGTTTCATTAGGGGGAAAAAGGACTATCACAACTTCCTTTTCATGCTAAGTGTAATGAAAGTTATTATAATTTTTATTGTGCGGAACAGAGCAGCCTGAACGTTCTGCCAAAGATCTCATTTTGCGTTCCATGGAAGAAATGAAGTCATACAGGTTTGGAATGATATGAGGGTGTAAATGATGACAGAATTTTAATTTTATTTCGTATTTCTCCACCCATTTGATGAATGGATAAATCTTGACTCATACATCAATAGATTATGAATTGAATGATGAGGGCTTATTTCAACCTGAAAATCATCTTGAAATCATTTTCATCTGTTGATTTAGGTCTGGAAGTCACTTCACAATCCCCGCATTAACACTTAAGCCGGAAAATATTGGCATGAGCAGTTTCTGGAATGGCACATCTCAAACAAAAACTTGCTTATTGAGGTCAAGACAGCAGGCAATATAATGGTACGCTTCAGTCTCGGATGCTTTCCTTTGCTTTGCTGTCACAGCGCTGCAAGCATGTGAGGCCCACAACTCAAAGTCTTTATTTGAAATATCTCACCTCAGAGGCAAACACAGAGCTGTACTGTTTGGATTTTCAGGATAACTGTTGTGGCGTCAGAAGCAGGAACAGTCTGAAAAGAGAGAGGACAAAGCCTGGAAGAGTCGAGGCACACCTGATACTCTCTGCTGGGGAGAGAGCTCAAGCCTAAGGGAGGGTCACTGCTTTTCTGTTGTTCTGAACAATGCAGACAGTGAGAGTGCTGGCATAAAAATGCTTGTATGACGGATGATGCAGGATACTGTAATTTCTCTTGATTTCTGATATAGTCCAAATGGAAGTAAAATAAAAGTTTTGGGGCTTAAAATTCATGTCTATCAAGGCCACTTAGTGGTGAACTAAAATTGAACACATTTAGCAGATACGCTGAATCATAGAATCCTGAAAAAATGTTTCTCAGTTTCCACAAAAATATTAACTGTTTGCAACATTGATAAGAAAAAATGTTTCTTGAGCAGCAAATCAGCATGATTTCTGAAGGATTACATGACACTATATTTTAAAATATATTCAAATAGAAAAGTCATTTTAAATTGTAATAATATTTCACAAATTACTGTTTTTACTGTATTTCTAAGACAAAATATTACTGTTTTTACTGTATTTCTAAGACAAAATATTACTGTTTTTACTGTATTTCTAAGACAAAATATTACTGTTTTTACTGTATTTCTAAGACAAAATATTACTGTTTTTACTGTATTTCTAAGACAAAATATTACTGTTTTTACTGTATTTTTACAGCCGGTAAAAACCTTACCGACCCCAAAGTACCTTTTGTACGGTAGTGTATATTTAAAATGCAGAAAAATTAACCAAAAATGGTATTTGTTTGTCCAATCAAAAGCTCTCTGGAATGATAATTTCCTTTACACATTACCACTTGCCAATGTCTAATAGCAAAAAGCAGTTTACAGTTTTACAAATAAATGAATCCTATTGGCTATTTCAAAAAGTCTGTTCAATGTATGCCACCCCAATTTCCTGTTTAGAAAATTCTTGCAGGAATGTTAATTAAAACATTAATTAACATAAGTTGTAAAAGCCGATGCATAAGCTACAAATTAACATAAAACAAACTGTTGATATTAAAGGCAACATGAAATCACACGTGAATATAATATTCTTTATTGTTTGATGGTCACGTTTCTGTGAAATTCAGCATTATTTATGACATCCAGAATTCTTTGTTGCTAATTATCTGTTGCTACTATAATTATATTACTAAACAATGTAATTGATGTGCGCTTGTACGTCTGAGAAGCCAAACACCTTAATAAGAATCAGTTTAGAGGAAACATGATTGCTGGAGAGGAATGTGATACATGCTGGCATGAGGACGATCATTGTTTAAAAAAAGGAACAGCGATAGATGGAGAGAATGACAAAGAGAGAGAGAGTGAGCCGAGCCGCAGAGACGAGACTAAAATGAGACTAAAATGTCAGATGAGTCACAGTTGTTCCAGTGAGACAGTGAGCTTTAATATGTTTTCACTGGCTTGAAAGCAGGCAGATAATTCACTGTGATGCTGTTGGGAAACTACCGATAATCTGATCTAAATGGAGCCGCACTCTCAACAGCTCGATGAGGAGAATAAAAATATAGCTCTGACCTCCTGAAAACAAAAGTCCATGACACATCCTCAGAGTTCAGATGCCACCCTGTCGCTATGACAACACTAACTCATCACTTTGTATTTAGGCCAATATTTAATTAAATCACTGGAAAAGAATTTCGAACATGGCAGCAAACCCATTCCACTGCCCTTATGTGAGAGCTGGACCAGAAATAGATGTGGCATGCTGGAAGAGGTCCAGAGAATCCAAACTCTCCAGAGACAGACACTCTCCCATCTTCCAAAATCTCGCTTCAGATGGACAGGCTGAAGTTGGGAGGTTTGGCCTTGCCTCGGGCATCTGCTAACACATCTAGACATCTTGCCCATGAGCACACAGATCCAGTGCCCACAGCTGTAACGAGATCTCTGGATTAATTGAATGTTCCGGGTTCAGAAGAAGTTAAGCTCTATCACCCGCATCTGCACCATGATCGATTACCACGCTTCATTTCGGCTTGGCCCTCAGTTTGTAAGCAAACAAAGGTGGTTACAGTTATGATTGTACAAGTCTATGGCGCAAGGCATTCTGGAGGTTTACAATGCAATGTGAAACTTGTATAATGTTTAAGTCTTGTGGTGTTACTTTTGAAACTTTAGTGTATTTTAAAGTGTATTCCAGTGCAATGCCTTGCCCCACAGACTGCCATTTAAGTGCAAATACTGTGATGTTTGAGGAGGGGAAAGTTCTGTAAATACATATTTATGTTCTAAACCAGGGGGCTGAGACCCTCTAGGGGACCTCAACAAACCTCCAAAGCTGGCCTAAAGATGACATCAAATGGGCATGTGTAACCCCTCCGGTTCTGCTCTGAGCGGCATATGAACAGGTGTTTTTGGCATGGGAGGCAGATATGCAAACAAGGATGCTAAAGACTGTAGCCTCAAGCATCTACCGCTAGTGCACCTCTTGAGGCCAGGGGAGTGAGGTTTACTCACACAGCTCTAAAGTAAGCTCTAAACCTCACCCCCATCCGGGTCACGGCACCAATTTAGCTCCTTTCGGATATACTTGCACCGCTCCAAGTGGGATTTGAAATGGTTTTTCCAGCAATGGAGGCAGGCACGCAGATTCTAGTATCTATCGCTAGTGTGACTCTTGAGGCCAAGGGAGAGAGAGATCTACTCACATAGCTCTTACTAGCTGGCCTCTGTTCCACATGAAAAGGTCTGCAAAGTAACAAAGTCCACTCCAAAGTGAGTTATTCTCTATATCAGTAAGCACTGTTTCCGAACTCCCTGAAATACTTCGATTGTAGTCTTAAGTTTTCTTCAGGGAATGTAAACGTCACGATATTCCTCATTTAAAAATTCCCACCCAAGGCATATGCAAAAAAGGGGTGAGGTTCGGTTGTGTTAGTAGTGTGCTGAAACACGGTTATGGTGTGACATGGAGTCCAAGAGGTTGAGAACCACAGCGTTAAATCAACATTAAATCAAAATAGACCCCATTTCCTTTCTAATACACATTTATAGCCTCATTGTCCAAGATTCATGAGAACATGTATATCATTCATCAAAATGCCTCTGAAATTACTTTTCCATTGACATCACCAGCGCAGTTTAAGTTTCAACTGATGGGTGCTGACAACAAGCAACAGCAAAGTCTGGTCAGTAACGGAGACCATTCACAATCCAATCAATGCCATAATGAACAAAATTAAGTCCCGCTCTACATGTTCTTCTTGTGAGCATCCTGTTCGACATCACATTACGGAAGCAAAATGGGTTGAGAACATTATTTCAAGTGCAAATTCTAATTTAGGCCATGCCCAACAAACTATGGTGCAGGATTATAACGTCTGGAGGAGCCTAATTTGCAATCCAATTAATGCAATATTCCTGCTGGTGGTACAAATATTCATTCTAGCAGAATTGGATTAACAATGAATAGACATGAAACCTATTTTTGGCTACTGACGCAATTCCTTCCTCACAGAGAGCTGTTAATGCAGTCCGGTGTCTGATCCCAAAGGCACCTGTGTCTCTCCAGCTGTGATGGCAGCGGTGAACAGACTCTGGATCTGTATGCTGACACGAGTACAGACTGTTAGACCGTCCTCGGCTCCAGCTGTCCCTGCATGTCAGGCATCTCCGCCTTCAAGTAACAAATTAGCAAGAGGATTTATACAGGGCTGTATGCATATAGTTAACACGCACCAGTTCAACAAACGCCGTCTGTGCACCGACTGCTGTTAAGAGCTCAGAGTTACGAGAATATCATTGTTTTTTTCTTTTTAGTAAGTACACATCGAACAAGCTGAAAATGTCAAAATAAACCCAGTCTGAATAAAGATTAAGCTGCTTATTCTCAAATTAGAGGACTTGGCAGGTGAAAAGACGTTAAGGAGAGATGCAGGGCTTCGGTGCCGAGCTCAGTCATGACTGCTCAGCCGAGCATATGAGTATGTGTAACAGTGTGAGGAGTGTGTGTTTGTGTGTCCTCCTCCCTTGAGCCGATCCTCTTTCAGACTACAGCTCTAGAATGCCACGGACCTGGTTGCCAAGGAAACCGTGAGTGTTGACAAAGGAAGACAAGTTCACGTCCATGTTAATCACTGCCTAGCAATAAAGGCGAAGCGGTTGCCAATGGCACTGACACTTCCTTAAAAAAGAGAAATCAAAAGGGATCCTCTTTACCTTGTTAACGCACATTCTTGGTCATATTATGAACCATTTATCAGTCCATGTTACTTCAAATAATACAAAATACACTTCTGAAATTACTTTTTAAACTCTCACCGACCTCTGCTTCATTACTAGAGACCACTTTAAAATCCTGCCAATTCCAATAGATTGAATCAAACCTACAGTATTTGCTCAAAAACGGAAAAAAACAGCTTAAACCAGTCTGAGCTGGTCTCTGTTTAACTGGTGTTTCTGCCTAATCTACTTAGTCATTCACATTTAGGCATTAATCAGACAATTTATAATTCCTGATCAACAGCCATAAGGAGTGCTGATAATTGAAGAGTTAGTTACTACTGTGTGTGCTACGCTTCTGCTAATGCGGCCGTTAACTTGCAAAATGTAAAGAGTAGAAGAAAAAAAAAAAACAACAATGAAGGAAAAATATGTCAGTTTATAATCTACTATAAAATATGACAGAGCTTGAAATTTAACGTTAGAAAAAATGTAAAATATGGAAAATGTTTGCAGTAAAATATCCAAAAACCACTAGGCCAGTGTTATATATTTTGTTCAGTTGAGTTCTTACAATATCCCAAATGTTTCCGACTATTTGTAAATATGAGAAAATCCGCAGTTTTCGGATCTGGGACGTGTGAGGGAGTCGCCTGTAAATGGCGTCATATCCGCGTTATCCTCGGTTTCCGGTTTTATTTTGTAGAAAGCATGGAAACACCAAAGACGCTTTAATATATATTACATGTGGAAACACAGACAAGGGAACATCTGTTTTGATACATTTATAGACAGAAAACTAATTGTAATATAGCTCAACATATTTAGTCTTATTGTTTAAATCTAATTTTCTTGATTTTTTGCCATGCTTTACCAGAGAAAAACAAGCAGCTGTCAAGTAGCTAACATAGGATAATCAGATGCAGCTTTATTTTTAGTAACAGTAATACAGAATTTTCTCTATCATACACTATGTTTTAAAATTAATTGCATGCCATTTATCAACACAGCCCATCCAGCATTTAATATGATATTCTAATATCGATCTATCTTACTGCAGAGTGCAACAAGTGTCTCACAGCAGCCGGCGAGCGAATGCACAGAGTAATTTTATAACATCATTTTCAACAAACTCAAATATATCTAATATGATAAACAGAGCTGCGTTACCTCATACTCAACCAGAAAAGCGGAAGAGGCGACTGTGGTATAATAAAAGTTCCGCTGCTCAAGAGGCATGTGTCGCGTTCGTCTCTCATTAAAAATCGCTCCAGCACCTCCTTCAGTTCCCACAACACTCGGTCCTGCTCTGCTTCATACTACAGTAACTTTAATAATCACATCCACGAACATGATTTCTGCTCGAGTCCCATCCCGATTCTTTTCCACTGGCTGTGAGGTGAAGACCACATGTCCCAAGATTCCACGCTCAAACTTGCTGTCATCAAGCTACGCCTTTGTATTGAATAGGTGACCTCTGGCAGACGAAAACCTTCATAGTGCACCTTTACATTGAGATACTACAAAAATATCCAAGTTGCTACTTTATTCAACTTCACATTTCAAGCTGACTATACTTAAAATTAAGGCAGCATGAACACTTACTTTGAAACAAATTTTTAAATGTAACAATTTGAAAGACATTTATGGTCATAATAACATAGTACAGGTGACAGACATCACAAAGAGAGTTTGTGATTTCTAATCAGGCACTGAATAGATATTCTTTAAGTCAGTTAAATCACTTTAGAGTGCCTGTGCGGATTTGATAGAACAAGCAGGTTGAATTTTTAATGACACTGGAGGTTGGATGCTCATTCCACCACAGCGGAACAGAGAGAGAAAAGGGTCTGGAAAGTGATTTTGTACCTTGTTGTGGCGAAATTACCAGTCACCGCTCATTCACTGACCTGCAGAAACTGGAGGGAACTGACTTGTTGAAGTACGTCCGGTGAGCTCTTGGTACAAAAACAGTGCTTTACTTACAGCCTCATATCAATAGAGTAGATGAGAAAGAGGGAGGTAAAATGCGAAAAGCATTTACCTCATAGGACCGATGTAATTTCCATAAAAATGAGATGATTAGGAAGCATTGAGGGAACATTATAAAACAAGGAACGTGGGCCGTGGAAAAGACGATAAACCCATTGCCAGAAACATGCATCACCACAAAGATTAGTAAATAAATTATTTCTATGTCCAGTTCATGAAAAACCAGTTCTTCTGAGTCATAAATTAATCAGATGAATAAATGATTTGCTTACAGATCAAATCTTTTGTCACACAAAGCTCGTAAGACTTACAATTTAATCAAGTCAGAATTTAGAATTAAAAGATTATAGTTAACCCTAAAATTAAAATGGTCATGAATTACTCATGTCGCTCCAAATCCATAAGACTTTCGCTCATCTTCGAAACACAAATGAAGATATTTTTAATGAAATCTGAGAGATTTCTGTCCCTCCACTGAAATACTCTAATTTGATCACGGAAGCTCAAACATGAGGTTTGTTTTCGCACCTCAAGCAAGTACGTTCGCACTTCCATTTACCATGTTTGAGTGCTGCTCTATATGTTTATATGTGAATAAAAGCCTAAATTATATCTATTCATCATATAAAGCAACCGTGTCTCTTCATAAGACTTGTATTAAACCCTTTGATTCATATGGATTTATTTTACAATGTCTTGGGTTTTTATGACGCACGTTTTGGGTGAATAGTCTTTCAACGGAGAGACAGAAATTGCTCAGATTTGATTAAAAATATATTCATTTGAGTTCCAAAGATGAAAGTACTGTGTTTGCAAAGACATGAAGGTGAGTAAATGACAGAATTTTCATTGGGTGAACAAACTCTTTAAAAGTAGACATATGGACTAATTTTATGAAACTTTTATGGTGATTTTGCAAAGTTTTTTTTTTAAGTTTGAAAGCTTCAGTCCCCATTCAATAAGTGAACTATAGAAATGAACTAAAATGTAGATGACTACGAACTGTGGGTGAAAACTGAGTGCATGAGAAGGCATCAGATCTCATTTAAAGACAGGCTGTGTGGTTTGATGAAGGAATGAGCACGCAAAACATCAGAACTACCTCCCACACAGTGAGCCGACACCAGAATCCACTCTATCTGCTCTGCTGCCAGTCAGCAGCCGTTCACTCGCACGCCAAACGCTTTACAGATCAGAGACATTATAGCATGCCATACTAGTCTGATGCTACTTGTACGAGGACAATTTTTGCCTAGAATGCCAAACGATATTGAAGTCCAATGAAATTTACCTGGAGAAATGTGAATCTGGACACAAAATTCAATATGTTGAGTGAAGAGTGTCACCGTCATACATTCATAAACGCTCTAAGCCATGCTGAAAGCAGTTCAGATTCAGAAATACACAATTTGAGACCTCCGATGTCACCTAGAGAAATGAGGACACAAATAAAAATATCAATTCCAAACTGCCTGCCTTTCAGCCATCAAACAGGCCTTCATTTCTCCATGGGGCTTATTCTCATTTGGGCAGGACCTTATCATCAAAGGTGGGATCTGGAGCGTTAATCAGGTCCCTAACACGCGCTGACGTCGCTCTACGCTGTTGTGATATGCTTTCTAAAGGCTGATGGTTGCTGCTGCTGCCATCCGTGTGCTAATGCTGCTAGCGTTAGTCACGGTTCTCGCACGACATGCCGCTTCACTAGAGCGAGAGGCGACGGTAATAGATTTCACACTCAACTGGTGTAAATTTTGCCAACCGAGATTTCTTTCTCAGCCGTCATATTAAAACTAGCCTCAAGTTTTAAAGAACATATTTATGTTCCAATATTATAGTAGCACAACTGTTGTACAAAAATGTAATGAATTATGTATAAATAATAATAGAAGTGTAATGAATTAATATTACAACATGCTCTGCATACACAAAAAAGTGAGTCTCATAAAAGCTGCCTGGACCATATTTCACCTCAAAAGTAATTTTGCATTAAGAAACTGAAGGAATTTGGATGAAGAAATTGAGCGTAAAAGACAATTTTTTCTCATTGATGTTATGTGTTGTTATTATTATTACAGTAAAAAAAAGGCAGTACAATAAATATTGTCTGTATATTTTACAATACAATTATACATTATACTATTTAATTTTACAATATATATAAATATATCCTCAAAAAATATAATGCATATATTATATTATATTATATGTAGTGCAGGGTATTAAAATGTCACGGAAAAAAAACAATTCATTTTATAGTATAAATTTGATTAATTTTCTTTAAGAAAAATATAATTTCTCATTTCTTTGTTAAATTTGGAGTGAAATGTGATCCAGACATTTTTTTCGAAGACTTTGAGATGTTCATCAAAAAATTTCAGACTCGAAAAATGAATAGACGATTTTAAGGGCATGTGGACAAATACTGCTGGCACAAACAGCAGCAGTCTTTGTGCACGACTATGAACTCACAAAGAAGCACCCAGTCAGTCTTTCAATAACAAACAGGTGTAGATGTGTAAGGAATAAATGACTTTGAACGAACTTACACCAGTACACTTAAAATCTATCATCTCTCATTGCTCATTCTCAACATGAATGATCTACAATGAGCATGATTCTTCATCTATCAGATGTCCTTGCAGCAGTTCAATCATCACTAAGCCTTATTGATGTAGCCCTCTTTGATAAGGAAATCGTAGATTTTGCGTGTCTTGTTGACATCTATCTTGATGAGCGATCGGGCCTGCGCCAGCCGTAGACCCCCCTGCCGCCGGCACTCGTTCAGCAGGGCCTGTTTGTACTCCAGATACGCTCCAGGCACCAGACGAACCACCTGACATAACTGAGAGAGATGATGAGAGAATCGTTTAGGATCCATTATATCCCATCAATGAGGCAGATGTCTTCAAAATGAGCTTGTGCCAGAAGCAAAATCACGAGTTCCAAACCTCTTTTTCTCTCTCGTTGAGTTTCTCAGTGCCAGGCAGCCCTGTGAGGTTGAGAGGAGGTGCGCTTCTTCTGCCTGTGGATCAGAGGAGCGAGAACATTCAGATTCTCCTCATCAAGAGCTGACAGTTAGCAACAGATGTGTTGCAAGTGATCTAATAAGAATAATCAATCAAAGCAATAAGCCACAAGGGGCTGTGCATTACAGTGATTATACCACAGTTTATTGAATGCTGTGCTGAATTTCATAAAAATATACAGTAATACTTTAGGGTCCAATTCTAAATATTAACTAGTTGCTTATTAGCATGCATATTAGTAGGATATTGGCTGTTTATTAGTAGACTCGTAAAGCACATATTAATACCTTATTCTGCATTACTTTATCCTACCCAATACCTAAACATAACAACTATTAACTATTAATAAGCAGTAATTTGGAGATTACTGAGGCAAAAGTCATTGTTAATAGTGAGAATTGAACCCTAATCGAATTAGTTGTGTGACCAAATATACATTTATTGTTCTTCCTCCTAATGGCAACAACAATCAATGAATCTCAAGTCTTAATGAATGAATAAATCTTAATTATTAATAATGGTACTCAATATTGAAATCGTGATACATTTTTTCAGGATTCCTTGATGAATAGGAAGTTAAAAAGAACAAATTTATAAATGTTTTTACTTTCAATTTTAATCAATTTAATTCATATATTGATTTGCTGAAAAAAAAATTATTTCTCTCTCTTTTTATTATTAATCTTACTTAAACTTCATTATGAAATTTTGAATGTTATTGTATCACAGTTTTCAAAAAATATTAAGCAGCACAAGCGTTCACAAAAAATAAATTACATATTAAAATACGCTATCATAGAAAAAAGTGTTTTTTTTCACAATATTACCGTTTTTACTATACTATAAACATAAATGCAGCCTTGGTGAGCATAAGTGAAAATATTTTAACATTTAATTTTAAATTTTTACATTAAAAATCTAAAAACTTTTGGCTGGTAGTATATAGCAATAATATTATTAAAGTATTATAATTAATATTCTTACAACATTCAATACATTACATAAATCATTCAATAAATAATGTCCGCTTGATCAAAAAATGCTTTGATTTCCCAACTTATCAAATGTTTGCATACAGTGAGACTGAGATCAGATTCATATACATTCAAAAATGTCCTAGTTGTGCAGTGAAGTGACAAAAGGAGACAAAATGTGAAAGTATGAGAGAAAGAAATGCGAGTGGCTTCCTTTTGGCTGAGCGTATTTACAGCGGTGTATCTCACAGAAAAAATTAATGTGTTTGAGCCTGCGGCTTCACGGCTGAAGAGGACATCACAAAGATTGCAACAAGAGACCCGAGCGCAAGGCAGGAGACGTAACATGAAAAACGGAGGAAATAGGTAGCACTGTACCTGAGGTAGTGATAGTGGTGACCACAGGAGTGATTCCAGCATCACTGTGAGAGAGAAACAGTCAGTCATTATAACACAAACGCTTTTGAAACATCTTTGAAAGATGGGCTGGGGCTCTTGGGGTTCTCAGCAAAATAAAATATAAATAGAGAGCCTGATTCATCATTCAGTTCTGCTTTGTTTACTTTTGCTGAATACCTACACCAAATTTTGTGAAGCTATGCGCTGGAGCTACAAAAACACAAGCAAACTGACAGCCAAGTACCCACAAGCTGTTTGAATGAGAATACACTGTGGACTAGTAGGCAGGTAGAAACATGAATCACATGTGATATCAATAAAACAGCAGAAGAAAGCACACAAGAAATAAGCAGCAGGCAGAAATAAAATAGCAGAACTATTATTATTGCAATAACACCTTCACTAGGAGTATGAGTGATTGTGGAATGACAATAATTATGCGTTTACAAATAACAAACACAGTTCCTTCATATGTTTTCTGATTTGTCTCATTATTATACACTACTTGCTTGTTATTCAGCAGTGTTTTTGATATGCCTGCATTGGCGCCGTTGTATGCGAATTGAGCTGAGCCGGACGATTACGTCACTGTTTTCTCCAGTGCTAAATTAACTAGACTAAAAACTACTGATCTTTGCAACAGAATGAATCAATAATATATAGAATAAGCTGGACAATGACACCATTTTCTTTCCAAAAATGATTCGCCAATTATTAATGTAAAGCTGCTTTGCCACAATTTACATTGTAAAAAGCGCTATATAAGTAAAGGTGACTTGACTTGACTACTGGTCAAATGTTTGGGGTCAGTTTTTTTGTTCGTTTTGAAATAAATTAATACTTTTATTCAACAAGGATGAATTGTATTGACCACAGGTGACCTTCATAACCTCATAAAAGATTTCTATTTCAATGCATATTAGAATGATTTCTGAAGGATCATGGTACTCTAAAGACTGGAGTAATGATGCTGACTATTCAGATTTGCCATTACAAGCTGTGTTTTCATTTAAAGTTGCGAATAAAGCAGAGTTTCCATCTTGCATTCAAGAGAAAAAAAGTCGTCACTTCCTAGGAAATTGGCGCAAAATATCTGTAATAAAAGTGGAAGGTGTTGCAATCCGGGAAGCCACAGGGGCTTTTTTCCCTCCCAACATCATAAAAGTCTTGTGTCTCAGAGCGCGCAGATGAAGCGTAATAAACGCTGTCATGTTATCTTGCATTTGGATGCCTGGCGTTCGGGAACACAGTCGTGTGAGACGCTTCTGGGAGGGAATTAAACCAAATCATTTTGATGACAGACTTTGGCTCAGGCATTTCAGAATGATCAAACCAACATTTGAGATGCTGTGCATGAAATTGGTCTACTGGTTAGTCCAGTTACTCAATCACAAAGTCACAATGAGTTTTTTGTTGGGATTTATTTAGTAAACGTGTCTCAATTGTAGTTTATGCGCATTTCTTCTTATTAGATGAAAAATATATCTGCCTTGATTGATTGCATACGTTTTTATGCACGTTTTTTTTTAGAATTTATGTGCATCATGGCACTTCGATCCAGTATTTTTTAATGTAATATCCCAAAATGCATATAAAAATAAGTGGATGGAGACATAGATGCATTTTAAAATATATTAAAATAGAAAACAGTTATTTTAAATAGTAATATTTCAAAACATTACTTTTTTACTGTATTTTTGATTGGTCAGTATAAGAGACTTCTTTCAAAAACATCTTACCATTCACTATAATTATAATAACAATAATAATAATAATAATATTAAGTACTTTGGTACAAAATTGATATTAAATTAAAACAGACAGGACAAAACTCTGATATATATACATTTTTGGATCGGTAGCAAAATAGATTTGATCAAGAATTAGACCAGCATTAAATTCATTTGAAACTAAATTAATTGTAGAATAACTGTAATAATTACAATACTATATTGTAATAAGAGGAAGAAGTATAGAGTGTGAAGTGATCTTACATGGCAGCCTGTTTGTGCAGCCACTGCTGGCAAGCGCGGGTATCGTGAATGTACTGCAGGACGTCACACAGCATGTTCCTCTTCCTGCGCTCTTCCTCTCGTATGCGCTTCACTCTCTCATACACCTTAGCACCTGCAGCCCAGATGACAGGGGTCAGATCGGCTAAACGTGACATCTATCGCAAATCTGACTGTAGTTAGTATGGATCATATTTAGATGGATGTGCCATTTTTATGGCAAAACACTCTGCTAAATCATTGCTTGCTCACTGTGTTGCTTTTGAATTAACTTCCTTTTGATTTAGGCTACCGCCCATCTTACCACAGAAGGACTGAATTCCCTCTCTCCTGTACTCCTGCAGTCTGTGGATCTCCCTCCTCAGTTCAAACTCCACTGTCAATGATCGCATAAAAGAGAGAAACAGAGCAGACGGAGCTGTGAACTTTTCACCCTGGCTGATTCAAACTACTGGGGCGGACAGACTGAACTCAGTCTCAGTGCTGGTGAATGACATGGGGCCTTGTTCATCTAACCCGAACTGTCCTGCACATGCTCATTAAACCACAAAAAACAGGGCTAGACTGATCCTGGGTCAGCTGAGGAAGAAAACTAGAGGGACTAGTAAGTATAGACCAAAATGATGACATCCTATGTGTCAATTGTGCAAAAAGAGGATTAAATACTCACAGGCGTGACTCTCAATGAACTTGTCGTGCTCTATGGGTCCCACCACACGTGCAAAGCGTCTCATGACATCATAAAGGTCCTGCACTTCCTTGGGATAGCGCCTCTCCAGAACTGACAAAGCAACAAATGCACAATATCAATCAAATGAAGAAAAGAAAACAATGGCTCCTTTTTAAAACCTAATTAGCTACTTTGCTGTCTACATAGGCAGCTACCTTCTAAGTCAGCATTCTAAACGAAACGAAACGAAACCTTATAAGATTTGGAAAACAGCATCCTTACATGTAGAGCACAGGAGATGCAAATCACAATTTTTTCCAATGAAATTCCACATTAGTTTAACAAGTATGTGCGATCAAGTCTAACTGGGAAGTTTGTACTCACGAACTGGGAAGTCGTAATTAGAAAAGTAAGGTGCTTTCAAATAACTTTGTTTGGAGCAAGATGGATGTACCTTTTTGGCATAAAATTCAACAAGATTTTTTAATTCTACATCTACAAAATGATCCGGTGTGTTTTTGCTTTCTTATGTTTTTACTCAAGATTTGAAGGCACTGTAAATTGAATCGCTATATTCTGTCGTAACCAGTGTTGGGGAAAGTTACCTTTAAAAGTAATGCATTGCAATATTGTGTTACTCCCTAAAAGTAAATAGTTACTTTTTATGGAAAGTAATGAGTTACGTTATTTTTGTGTTACTTTTTCTCATCTGGGATGGGCTGTTTGTTTGTTTTTAGTTCTATTTTCGGCAAATGTAAAGGCCCTTTTATACCAAAAGCGAAATGAATAAGCCTCTGGCTGAAGAAAATGCAAATTCACGCCTCTAAAGCAGAGGGCGCAGTTCAAGCAAACCTTTCAGCTGCGCTTCCATTCCGGAGTACAGAAGAATAGGACGCAAATAAGCTCACATTTAGTCTAGAACTAACAAACATGTTTACACAGTGCACACCATGTGTCAAAGTAACTTGCATTACTTATTTCAAAAAGTAACTCAGATATTTTTTGTAAATTTAAAAGTAATGCATTACTTTACTAGTTACTTGAAAAAAGTAATCTCGTTACTTATAATGCAAACACTGGTCGTAACTGAACAATATTACAGTATCTTGTAAAAGCAACTTAGTTTTATTGTTAATGAAAAAAAAACCTAATTTGAACAAATTTACCGCCAACACAGTAGCTGCATCTATTGTGTCCAATGTTTTCTCACTGACATGAGCAAGAAAATCCAGTTTTTCCCACTCGCAATTAAGACTTTGTGGTGATGTTCATGTGTTTCGACATGACTTGAATCACTGCTTAAGACTGTTTACCCCCTAAAATGAAGTCTAATTAGGGAGCTTACTAGATTTTGGAACAGGGCAAACCTGCTACATCAGAAAAAACTGCATTTGTTTGGCAGTTTCTCTTCGAGAAGCAAAAGCCAACAGCAATGTATCAAGAGTACAGCTGTGCCAAGCGGCCCTGTGAAAGTCTCCCTGATGGTTCTTCACCCACCACTGAAGCTCGGCTCCCTTGGAAAAGGTTGAGCAAGCAGCACTATCAGCGATCAACCCTGCTGCTACTGAGCGAGAGCGATAGAAACAGAAAGCTGCTATGTGGGTGAGCGTGAGGTGTGATATTCTGCCTCCACTACGCTGTGATGTTATCGAGAAACACAAGCGCATATATGTACGTCTCCCTGTCACTCAAAAAAATATATATTTTTATATATATATATATATATATATATATATATATATATATATATATATATATATAAAACCAAAGATGTATAAACCTACAATATCAGTGCCCTACATGCAACAGCGTCTTGTACGAGGATACGAGGCGGCTGGTGTGCACACAGCCAGGTCAAGCTGTCTTGCTCTTTTGAATTGGGGATAAACCAACACTGCTGCGAGCCATCAGGTCTTGACCACTGCTTCCATTATCACTTGCAACACACGCACACACACACACACACACACACACTTTCCTGCAGTCTCCATGACAACAAGGCTGCAGTTCCACGGTAGCTATCGCCTCGCTTTTGTCTTGAGACTGCAGGAAGACGAGGAGAGTGTCTGGGAGCTAATAGATAAATAAAAACGACTTAAAGCACTCCTTGCATCACAAACACTCAATACGTCTCAGGAAAACACGCAAACCCGATTGGATTTCCTAGTTTGTTTCGCGGCACGCAGAGGGAATAATTGGATAAGAGTATTCCTATCGAAACCAGCTGGTCAACCGAAATGTCCAGTGGGAAATAGTCAGGGACGGGGTTGTATTTACTGAGAGAAGCGACACAGTGCCCAGAGGGCCTGGATCAATAAAGACTAGAAAGATGCAATCTCCTTTGTCATTACATTCAAAATGTTCATTTCACGCCAAACTATTCATAGGGGAGCAATCACAGCTGGCGAAAACAGCTCTGGGATCGCAGTATTTCGGGCACCCATTGTAAACATTTCACACAGATGGCTCGTGTTATTGGAGGTCAGGGAGAGTTATTTTGTGGCTGTGTTTTGGTATGAACATTGCCTCACATACTGATCATATAAATGGGGTACAAGAGATGGCAAGAGCATTTGGTTGAAATGATGCACAATAATGTTGTAAAAAATAAGTCTTACTCTGAAACTTGCGTAGGTTGATGAGGCCGTGGTCTCGAATGATCCTAAAAGACAACAATTTAAACATTTCATTTCTGTATTCTGGGATAAGCAAATCAAACTAAGTGACCTTACGCTTGACTAATACGCCTTAAATAGACCATTATAAAACAGAACCAGCTCTAAATATATGTGTGCGCATGAATATAGATGTGCGAATATTTTACAATCTAATTTATTTCTGTGATGCAAAACTAAATTAGCTTAAAATTAAGTTTCTTAAGCAGCAAATCAGCATATTAGAAGGATTTTTGAAGGATCATGTGACACTGAAGCCTGGAGGAATGATGCAGCTTTGCATCACAGGAATAAATTACATTGTAAAATAGAGTAAAATAAAAAACAGTATTTTTACATTTTTATAATAATTTCACAATATTACGGTTTTTACTGTAGTTTTGATTAAATAAATGCAACCTCGATGAGCAGAGGAAACTTCTTCCAAAAGCATAAAAATCTTACCGACCCCAATATACATTATACTGACTTTTTTCAGTAATTGTATTTTTCCCCTTTAAAAAAAAAAACGCTTATAGTTTTTCTTATCCCTACTTTTAAAAGATGATGTGTGAATAAATATTTCATGCTGTAGTTTTTGGCACGTTTGTATATTTCTTAATGTTAGAATTGTTTATTGTGATTATTATTAATAAAGAAACATGCCACTTTAGGCTGTGCATTAGTGACTTTACCATGATTAGGAAGCTTCACATTGTGCCTAAAAACACTTCTAAATACATACTGTTATTGACTAAAGTGTATATACAGTATATTATCACAGAAACTATAATTCACAAAGAATTAATTGATGATAGAAGATGATAAACTTGACTTAACCATGGTAAAATTACTGTAATGCACAGCCTTGGTTTGCTGCTTTATTGAACCACGCTTGGCATCATCAGCTGAGGGCTGTTTTATTAAAAGCATTTTGTTCGTGGTGTGTGTCAGGGAAGAGTGGTGTCTGGTGTTATGGTCTCAGATGTTATGTGGAAGTGGCAGGTCACTGGTTTGTTTGCTGCTCTGCAGGAGATCTCAGACGACAGCTGCGGCTCCAGTTCAGTACAGAACCGAGGTCAAGCTAGCACACATACCACAAGCCATTTACAGGGCAGCCAGGGCTCATTAATGCTGATTTACACACCGTTACTGTTACCACTGGAGATGTTTGTGTGTTTGTGCTAAGAATCAGGCTGGCCGATCAGTTGCTATGGATTAGGTTACATAATAACACACCAAATGAATACCAGAAATTGGGTTGCATAATTTGATTCGGTTCATCAATTCGTAACAGTATAGAATATATTTTTGTTTATAAATATTTTGTTTACTGAGAAACACATGCTTAAATGGAAATACGAATAATGCTTGAAATTTCAATATAATTTAATAGACAATTGTGGCCCTCTAGTGGTTGTTCTATGGCAGTACAACATGGGTTTTTCCTACTTACTTTTTTCTCCTCTGTCTCTCTTTCAGTCTGGAGTGATAAATATCCACTACTGCAACCTTCAAAGCTTTGAAAAATAGAGAAAAACAGAAATGAACAAGAACTCAGATTTCACTAGAGTGTGATTTCATTAACAAGCAAAAAGAGAAATTGTTTAATAGATGCACACTCTCTAATTTTACTGAACTAATATTTTACTATAGCATTTTTGTGAGCACAGTCTTGTTAACCATAAATTTTTGAACACTAGTATGTGTGTGTGTCGGTATAGATAGACAGTCAGACAGATAGATGGTATTGTTGCACTTACCATGAAGAATATCAGAGTCATCATCAACAAAGTCAATATCTTTCAAATCCCATTCAGCATAATTATCAAACTCCTAATTTTAGAGACAAAAAGAAAGAGGGAGGTTGCTTTGAATAATGTACGAATGAATTTGTTCTCGACAGACAGCACATTAACTGTAGATCACTCACTTCCATGAAGTCTGCTCGAGCCGGCATGTATCCAGCCATGTCTCTTGACAGCTGAGAGTCGAATGAAGGCCTCGGAGGATCATCAGTGGCTGAAAGAGACACAAGACACAGCCCTTACCTAAAAATATATTTATATATTATAAATAAAAATGGAAGACATTGAATAGTAAATATTAAATTAAAAAAAAAAAAGTAAAATAAATAGTTGTCAGTATCGACTTAAAAGGTAACTTTTGACCCTCCAGTAAAAAAACAAAACTGCATGAATTTTGCAGAAGAACATTGTTGTGGTTGTGCTTCGGCTCTGTGTGACTGTGCGGATGAATATGGTTATCAATAAAACTCATAAAACATTCACTACTAAGCATAAGAGATAAAACCAGTTTAGATGGAAATGATCTCAAGCTGACTTGCTGAAGACGTTACTGTAGCTTTACCCATTAATAGACACTGTACTTCCTTGAAAATAAATTCCAGCACAGCACATTTCAAATCCCTCCGTTCTCACCATCTCCGAAAATCCAAGCCAAGATTCTTGTTTTATTACTCTGTCACATTCTGTTTGGCATTGATTTAAAATTTAGTGAATCCATGGCGACCTTTCTTCCTCGTTGTGACAACTAACCTATGCCACTCCCACTCTATTTATGGATATGATGAGACATGAACGTATAAGTGACAAATATACAAAATTTCTGGCAAAAAGCATCCCGCCCGGGCTAAAATACACATACTTATAATAGGCACGTATGTGAATCAGGGTAAGACACGTTTTGGAAGAAGGACTGACGATGTATTGCCTCATTATTTAAACTTTGTTAATTCTGAACAAAAAAAAAAAAAAGTTATAGTGTCACTTTACTGATATTTTACTGGACTGATTAGACTTGCATTTTGTTCACACCTTATTTGTGTATATAATTATTGTTCACAATCAACACAACAGTCGCCGTTTCTGGTGCTCGCTTACGCTTAAAGGGAATGGCTGTGTCTGCTGACCGGGACAGATGATCTTCCATCTGTCTGAGATTGAGCAGAGTGGAGGCGAACAGAGGATTGTTGATGTAGTTCTTCATGTAGTGGCCTTCACACTCCTCTTTGGTCTTGGTGCGCATCTGATAAGCCACATCCTGCCTGAAAAAAGACCCAGAGGGGTCATTAGTTTGACACAAATGTCATGATTCAATATGACTTTGATTCACAAGCTTGCGATTTGATACAGTTTGATTCTATACTGATTAATTTGAATATATAACAGGGGAAACTTGTGCCATTTTTTCAAGGAATAAAAAAACTCAACTACTGCTGTAAACTTTAATGGGAATCTTGTCTGTTAGTAGGTAACATTAATAATAAGTTTTTATAATAATAACGTTATAATAATTTTGTAATGACATATGCATACAATAAATACTGATGAACAGTTTAAGTAAAAATATAATGAATATGTAATATAGTGCATATATTTATCAAAATTCTCCTCTATAGAGTTCGTTTTATAAGCTCAATAACGAGTTTATTGTCATTGAATGACTTTTCTGAGGTAAACGTAATGTTATGTGATGTTTTTCTGATGCCTTTCCACAGTTGAAACACTGATTAGCGATTACATGAGATGTGATACTGAGTTCGGTAAGTTGTACTGTATCTTTCAACATACCTTCTGATGTTCATTCATGGATATTTTGTCTTATAACTAGCAGTGAAGAGGAAAGGATTCATGGGCGCTCCATGTTGCCACTTAAACTGAGGTGGCTAAAGCAATCTTCACGCCACATTAAAGAGCGTGGAAACTGTATTTATTGTTTGAATTTGGTAATAAAATTGACATAATTTGAAAGCTGAGACTTTGTTTCATATCAAAAGTATCAAAGCACAAAGCTTATTGCAATTTATTGGATGGAAGGTGCGCTAAAAATAATGTTTAGTTTTGTTCATGCATCAACTGAAAACAGCAGAATACACTAAAAATCGACTCTTGGGATTTAAGAATCGATATCGTTTCAGCAAAATAAGAGTTGATTAAAATCGAAAAATCAATCAATTCAACCCAGCCATAGCCATTAGCAGTTATTTTAGTATTTTGTATATACTATTATAATATATTGAATAAGCTTTTAATTTATATTTTCAGTTTTGATCTTTTTAATTTTAAGTTTTTGTAACTTTGTAATTAATTTTTGTCATTTGTATTAGTTTAATATTTATCTTTAATTTATTTTTTATTTCTCTCAGTAATTTTAGCACTTCAATTTTAGATATTTTAAAAAAGGACGTTTAAATCTCTCATCTAACATTTATATATTATTTTATTTCAACTTTATTTAATTTAACAAAAATAATGTGTTATAGCTATTAATAGTAGTAGCAGTTTTTAATACATTTTAGTTAACAATAATAACACTGATCTAACATTTTATCTAAAATACCTAAATGAGCCAGAATAGAGTTGAAGATATGATCCAAATAACTACACCTACCAGTTACCAAAACCACAGTCCATGACAGCCTCTAAAAGAGCCATCTCCTCCTGTGCGGTCCAGCCAGGCTCCAAAACAGGAAAATCTGATGTCTACATGAAAGCAGATCTCAGTTAAGATATGTACAGGATACCACCATTAATTTAAATCTTCTATCAAAATGTTTAGTTTACAAAAGAACCTTTTATATTCAGTGTAATAATTTGAATTCAAACTGCTCTCTTTACCATGATTTCATACTTGTGGTCACTCTGGTGCTTTTTATACTCATATCCTCTTGTAAAGCACTGCAACAGAAAGATAAAATCATATAGCACACATCTGATGTATGCAGTCAGATGATAGTGGGACCCTCAATCCAGTGACCCACCTGCAGACACAGGAGGAAAGGTGACGGTCCACATTCAGCACATTTAATGTAGGGCTCCACTAGATATGACGAACATCCACGACAGGGAGGCTTATCGAAAGGATCATCTGTAAAAATGTAAAGATTAAAAAATAACATGATGACAGTTTCTAGCTTCACAGCAGTTACAACAGCAAAAGCTTTTTAATAAAATTAAATACATTTAGTTATTTAGCTTTTATCCAAAGCGACTAACATGTGAGGTAATTAGGGGTTAGGTGTCTTGCTCAAGGGCACTTTAGTCATGGTATCAAAGGTGAAGAGAGTGCCGTTTATTCACAATCCCCACTTTCAATTCCTGCCGGCGTGGGAATCGAACCTGCAACCTTCAGGTTACAAGCCCGACTCCCTCACCATTAGGCCTCGACTACCCCATCTGAGGTAAATGCCACCAAGTCATCTAATGATAATGTTACAGAGTTACATTATAGCTTGAAAATTATATTTTTAATGGTAATATTTTTAATTTAATGGTATTTAAAAAGCATTTTTTGAAAGCTTACGTTAATGAAAAATATAATTATATTATTCTGACACTTAAAAACATTGTTGGCAAATATAAAATATTATACTAAAATATAATATTTTAACATTAATATTTTATTAATTTCAATATACTACATTTTTTAATTCTGGGGTGGCACCATGATACAGTGATGGTATAAATACCATGGTTCATTGATATATATATATATATATACAGCTCTGGAAAAAATTAAGAGACCACTGCATATTTTTTGTTATTTTGACCAGTTGTTGCTTTTGGCAAATAAATGCTCTAAATTACAATATTTTTATTTGGAATTTGGGAAAAATGTCAGTAGTTTATAGAATAAAACAAAAATGTTAATTTTACCCAAACACATACCTATAAATAGTAAACCCAGAGAAACTGATAATTTTGCAGTGGTGTCTTAATTTTTTCCAGAGCTATATATATATATATATATACCATGGTGAAATTTTTACCATATACATAAAATATGGTATTCACATACTCTAAGGTATTTCAAACACAATCATGGTACAAGAACATGGTATTGTCAGGGTACAGGTACCAACATCTATGGTGGTAACGTTGCTTCATATTTCTGTAACGAACGAACTGTTTCTTTTTCGTATAAATGTAGGTAGTTATATGCTCTCGAATAGCAGATTTGATAATCAAGGTACTTGCTTCCAAAAGACGCCAGGCGATCCATCGTCTGAACAAGAAAAATGTACCACCTTCCTCCTCTTTGATGTCGTTTAGAGCGCAGTTGGGATCTCAACGGTTCCTCAACTCAACGGTTAAGCCTCACTGTTAAAAATGAATGAATGAAAACCTCATGTATGTTGTATTTAACACATTATTGAGAATGTAAACACTACTGTGAGTCGGTGTCGTTCTGCGCAGTTAAATGAACATCCCACGAGGAGGGGAAGTGACAGTTTTGCAACAGCGCCCCCGCGCGGCGCCTGCGTGAGAAATTACCTGAACAAACCGACACGAGTCAAGAAGACCTTCTAGTCAGCGTAATTCTTTTTTCATGTAATGTAACTGATGCTTTTTACCCAAAACAAAACAAAAAACATAAGGAACAACGTTACAGTCCCCTTCAAGTGTGTACTTTGAACATGCAGGGTGTACAACACATATTTTGCAACTGTACAACCTTTTCCAGGCCATATCTTTCAGCTTCATTACTATCACATCAGAAGATCGACGTAAGTACGTCGTTTTGATGGATACTGTATGTCGCTGATGATAACGTGACGCATGTCCATTTGTTTTTAATATATGCATGCTTACTTTTAATGTTCTCGGCCTTTTTAAATGAATTGATTTTAGTTAAGTAAAGACTTATTCCTGAGGGAATATTCAGGATATTGCTTGGGCGCTTTCCCATTGAGAATGAGCAACACATTTCTATCTGGATACTTTAGATCAGTCGTGGGCACAGTCTCTGAAGAAATGGACCATTGACTTTAAGGACAGTCATTCATTTTTATTAATAATTAGTTAGTGAATAAATCAACGTGTAAAAACGTGAGTGTAAAATCATTGCAATGTTTATTTTTTTGCTTTGATGCAGTTTTTATTTGAAAATTCAAATTAAACAATTTTGTTACATGAAATGAAATTACTACAAATTTACTTTTAAACAATTCATAGATATTATCCCAACTTGCATATCAGGGTATGTCTGTCGTATTTGAATTTTGAATTAGTGTGTCCCAAATCGTGAAATGAGAATCCAAAAGGTTCCTAGATAGTCTACTATTTCCGGTGGATATTCAAAAGGCCAGATCCTTGCAGACTTTGAGTGCTTTCAAACAGAAGGCTGGGTCCTAGTTAGGCTGAATAACACGTCATCAAGCACCGTCGAAGGCAGTCTCAATTTGAAGGATCCTTGGAAGGTAGTCTTAGTTCAGCTTCCTGAATTCATTCAGTTCTTTTTGCAGGATGCATCAAGTGTGTCCTTCGCGGCCTTCAGTCACCCACAATCCTTTGCTCACATTCAAATTCGCAAAAAAGAACTGAAACTATCTTTTGTTTTGGTGTAAAGGAATCACTTAACACTAAACTGCCAAAAATGTAAGCCACTAGGAGACCGCAGATGGTTGTCATTCACTGTACTGTATTAATAGAAAGGCAGTTCAAATATTTTTCCAAAATGTTAAACTTTTAATAGTATTTTTAATGCTGTGAGCATAGGGGCGGAAACCAGTGTTCAAAGTAGGCTGGTATGCACTGGTACCATCATTTATATATAATTACATTACTACATTGCTACATTACATTACATTACTATAATTTAATCTGTAGCGTATCTTCATATTTTCTTGCGTACCGACACTTCTCATGTGTTGCCGTGTTGTCCTTGCCAAATTGTTACCCCCCTCATCGCTACCTGATTGCCCAACCCTAACCCCACCCCTAATCTTAATCCCTCCCCCCACACCTAATTCTAAACCTACCAATAATAGGGGGGTATTTGGCACAACACGGGTACTCTTTACTCTGCATGGGGAAATCTTTCTTGTACGTTCCCATTGAAATAACTTTATATTTTCCCCCTTCAGATGTAAATTCTTCTTCTCCTCCTCGAAAGAGCGACCATGTGAACACCTAAATTGAATTGGAACAGATAGGGTGCTTTTCATTATATGTTTTTACAAATAAATAGTGAACAGATGTGCACTAGAAAGGACTAAAGCAATTAGAAAACAAATTAGGATCTTACCATGATTCCGATTCTCTGCAGTAATGGCTCCAGTACTGAGCCGATTTCTACATCTGTTGCAAACACAAAAAAATTAAGTTCATTCAAAGACCATTCTTTGGAAAACAAAGGATCAGAAAGCAAATATTTTGTAATTAGCATAGGTTGCACAACGTTACATAGGCTTTTGCACTTGAGCACTGTTTGATGGTTGCATGATGGTACTGTGGTGGTTAGTAGAGTAGCCTGCTTCAGATTAATCTCTAAAGGCCCGTTCACACAATGGACGATAACTATAACGATAACAATAAAGATATAGTTCTAAAAATCATTCTAAATGTAAAAGAATAGCAGAGTCCACACCACAACTATATCGATAATGGCACAGAGAAATGATATTGTGAGAATTCAGGATGATTTTTTTCCAGCTAATGAACAATAAAAGCATTGACAGTAATAAACAGAAAGTTGTCATCTGCTGGTGTGACACTAATATTTTCATCGTGATCTTATAGCTAGCGCTCTTGGTGTGAACAGACCTTAAGGCATTTCTATCAATGAATTTTGAAAGGCTTACCTAGATATGTATTGATTGTACCCAGTCATATCTGGGATACAGCTTGAGGTCATGGCAAACGTTTCATCTCCAAACACCACTTCCCCAGTTCCATGGGGATTATCCTGACATTGAACTGAGAGCTTTAACAAAACACACAAAAAAGCCCTTCAAGTTACAGCAGCCTATGGAATTGAGTTTGTTTTCAGTACAAATGGACTATTACCAACAAATAATTGATAATGTATGAATATGTAACAGTGTGTAAACCTCACTCCCCTGGCCTCAAGAAGTGCACTTGTGACTGACGCTAGAGGTTGGAGTCTTTAGCGTCCTTGTTAGCATGCAACACTGGTTCGAGTCCTGCTTGGAGCAGGTAGAGTAGGACCAGATATATTTGGTGCCGTGACCCAGATGGGAGTGAGGTTTAGAGGGTTGAGTGTAACGGAGGCCAGCTAGTAAGAGCTGTGTGAGTAAACCTCACTCCCCTTGCCTCACACTAGACACTGCGGCCTTGTTGACGCTCCCGCCTCCAATGCTGGAGATGCCGGTTTGAGTAGGACCGGTTACATATACATAACACAAAGACACATTTTAGAACTTTTTGAAGCAGAAAGTAAAACTTTATACAGTTCTAAAACGTTGATTAAAAGTAGATATTTAAAAATAATTACTTCATGCTTTATACCCAAAATATGTGTTGCTTTATTATCTTACAGACAACAATTTTTGTGCATGAAATGCTAGTGATATCACCCTATAAAAATAATAATAATAATAAATAAATAAACTCAAACACAGCAATTCAAATAAGGTACTCACACTATCAGTGCTCGGGCCTTAAAAAAAAAGGAATAATAAAAATAAAATAGGTACCTTACAAAAAATCAACATCATTTGAAGCTGCATGCTATAATGCTACAATGCTTGAGGCTAAAATGTTTTTAACAATGTATGTTGGGCTGCTTCAGAAGGATAAACGAGAAGGAAATTAACCAAATGGAGGGGTTTTCATGAAGGTTTGACGATCATTTTGCTGTAACTTTATTTACAGGTGGTTAGTGCAGTGGATATCCAGTCATAGTAAAGCCCGAATGAAAAAGAGTTGACTCTCGCAACTCTCACCAATGATTCCAAGCTCTACATGATATTTGACTAACTCCTTTCATCTTGACTATAAAAAAAAAAAATGGCTTCATAACAATTATCAACACTTTAAATGATTACCCTGAGACTTAAAATGCAGTTAAGCAGCATAGCGAACAGAACATTGATAATCCAGGTCACGCATACTCCACGCTGAAATCATCTAACGGTAAACGACCATTCATTTCCATATGCATCTAAGAAGACTTGCAATAGGCCTACTCTTTCTCCTCCTATTTTGGAAAAAAAGCCCCAAAAAAATGTAGTCTTGCATGATTGTATATTCAAATTTTACCTTTTCATTTTGGTTATTAGCAGAGCACATGCTAACTTGTTGTTCCGGGATATATTTGTTGGTACGCGTGACGTAATGCTACGTATGACGTTACGTTGTATTTGTCGTAAAGACATACAAATTTAACTTTAACTTGTGATTCGCTCATCGACAGATGCCATTATATACATTGTTTTACAATACAAAGGAAATCAGTGTGATCCTCTCATATTCTAATGACACTAAATGAATAAAAAGTATTTGTCATTGTTTTCTCCTACCTCTTGCGACAACCAGTATAACTGGAAGTTCTCATAGTTGAATCTGGACAGCCTTCCGTTCCTGTAAAAGAGTTTAGTTTAAACCTATACACTCACTTTTATAAAGTTGACTTAATTTATGTCCATTCAGGATGGATGTTCGCTTCATGCCGGTCTCCCCTCGTCTGCTCTTTATACTGTGGAATAGAAGACATCCTTTCCAACAAACAGGAAATATTTGCTCTATTACCCAATCCATCCTCCCTGACCAAACCCACTGTAAAATGAATAGAATAAACAAATCTGCTTGAAATATGCAAAGAACTCTTTCAATCATTAAATTACTGGCATTCCAGAAAACAGCAGATGTTTTCGTTCGAGAATGTTTCACAAACATAAAAGGCTGGGTCTCTTACAGTTTCTGTTCCATCAGTTTGATGCTTCCTCAAATTTTATTCAAAACCATAAATGCAGATGTGATGCAGATCTTTTCAGTTGACTTGATCTATTTTGCAAGTTAGCAAACCATGCAGATCGTTGCACATTGTTTTATTTCTGGTAAGATTAAAATTAAATTGATTGTAGTGGATGTAGTGGAGTCATTTGTTATCTTTTTTGTGAAAATATAGATGATTAAATATTTTTTTAAACTTAAGTCAGTGTATCTTGCAGTGAATTTTGCTATTTTAGTTCAACATCCTGTTTGAGACAGTTCAACTTCCTGTTTAAAAACTCTGCAACAATCTGAGTTGCACTTTATTTCGATAGTCCACTTTAGACATTCTAACTATAAGTAAATTTGCAACTACATGTCAACTAACTCTCATTAGAGTATTAGTAGACTGTTAGATTAGAGTTAGGTGTTCAGGTTAGTAGAATAAGTTGACATGTAGCTGCAAATTTACTTACAGTCAGTAGAATGTCTGTTGGAGGAGCATCAAAATAACATGTTAGCAGATATTAAGAAGACAGTCTACTAATACTGTAATGAAAGTTAATTGACATGTAGTTTCAAAGTCGGTAGAATGTCTAAAAAGGACCATTAAAATAACGTGTTACAACAATCGGACCTAGTGAAATCAGGTTTCTCAATCTTAAAACATCTTGTACGAAACATTTCCGCATGTCAGCCGGATGGGTCATATATGGAAGCAAGCAGTAAGCTTGCAAATTTCTATTTTGGGAAACCAAAAAAACTATTTGAAATTCATATGCATTTTAAATACACGCTATTTGATTCCATTTTTCATTTATGTTGAATAAATGCATTTTAAATTCTAATTTTGGTGGCTCAGTGGCCTGAAATACTACAAGCCTTTGGTCATATACTCACATCAAAGGTGTACATCATCATGATGAACCACAACTGAGCTCCTCAAATCCACCACGACTGTTGATGTCTTAAAATCATTTAGAAGCCAATGCATGAAATCTTAAGAAAACCATATTGTAGGACTGCAAATGTGTTTGCAAAAACCTGAAATACTTGATCTATATAGTGCATTCAATGTTTTCCATATCACCCGACTACTAGAGGTCCCTATCGATAAATTCTGACTCTGTTTATTCATCATTACTTCATATTCACTCAATTTCCTGTTTGTATATTTATAAAGTTTGTAGATTTTCTGCACTGCTGACAGTTCATTTTGCTGCCAATCTGAACTGTATCAAAGTTCCTTTCTAATCTTTGACTATGTGTCAGTTCTTAACTAAGATGCTTTTACAATAACGAATGACCGCATGTATTGTAGCTTTTTGACTATTTATTTATACAATAAAGCATTTTAGACAGAACAGAAAGTTAGAGTTATCAAATAAGTTTTTAAAGTTTTTTTTTAGAGCTAAAGCTTAAAGAAATAGAGTTGGAATATACTGTATGCTACTGAAAATATGTGTTATCTTTATAATCAAATCACATTTCCCAACAATTAGGTGTTGGCTAGACACTTTTTCAGTCTAATTGTGAATTTGATATGTTCTCCTCCTTCTCTTAGGCTTTTTCTTCTTTCCTTTTGGACGGACACGCTTCTCTTTTTCAGAAGGTTCATCTCTATTCATCAGCTCATGTCCGTTGTCTTCCATGCCATCGGGCTCCATGAATCCTGAGATCCCTACATGAAGGTACATCAAGTCTTTTTGTTTTTTTGAGTCTTGATAAAAATCCTATCAATATAAAGTGTTTTATGTTGCATATTAATTGTTTGGGCTTTTTTAGACCTTTCTCACCATCTGTGAACGTTAGGCTGTCGGCATCCACAACATCTGTGCTTGTGGAGAAGCCTGCAGTTGCGCTGATTTGTCCATTCACAGCAAATGATTCTTCCACTTGACCAACAGCTGAGGAAACATGAAACAAATGGAAATAATGCATAGCATACCACAAGAACATTTATAATTCACACAAAATATACAATAAAAGATGTTGTATAGGACACAAAAATGTTGGTAACACTTTTATTGATTAGATATAATTTGATAACATTAGTTAATGCAGCTATGAAAAATAGTTGTATAGCGTGTATATCAAATTAATATGGCTGGGACAATACATCAATTCTCGATTCATGATAAAATGATTCTGGATTGATTCTGATATTTTCCGAATATATCGGGATTCTCTCTCGAATCGATTCTGAGCTTAGTTTTTAACAGCAGATGCGTGCTTTAGAAATGCTTCCAGTTCCTTACACACACCACTTAAACCTAAAAATAATCATTCATAAAGTTCGAAAAGGTTGAAGCGAATTACAACGTTGTTCGCAGTGCGCAGTGTGTACATTAATATCACATCATAAAAACATTACGAGCCAAGGTGTCAGTACATTTAACCACTTACATGACTCAGCTGAACACACGAGGGCTCTCCAGCACTCTTCTTTGTGAGCATTTTAAGGCCGGGACACAAACTCGACGTCAAAGAATTAGTGGCAACAAAAGCCAACAGTGTTGTTGCCTCACATCAGCTGCGTCAGGAAAAAATATGTGCTTGAACGCATCGAAAGAACTACAGCCAACTGTCAACTAGCACATGCGTTCTGCGCCTGCGTATAAAGGAGATAACTGCCTGTTTAAGCAGATATATTTGTCATTATTCAAAAAGGGAAAGCGAAACTAAGACTGCATGTATACAAACCATAAACAAAGCAGCGCTTACTGTTTTGAATATCAATCATGCTGATCATGTTCTTCATTCCACTCTGCTCATTATGAAAATATTCATGTGTTCAGGCAAGGTGACGTGAAATTAGAACAAATTTCTGTCTGATGACTTATTTGCTTGCTTTCATAACTTTTGCTTATATTCTCGTGAACTGACTCGTTTTCTATACTGAACAGCGAATCAGAGTTCTCTCTCACCGATGGGCCGACACAGATTCAACATGTCAAATCGGCCGAAAAAAAGCTGACGAGGACCAACTTCAGGCGACGGTGCGAAACTCACTGAGAAAACTTAAGTCAGCTGACGAACAAAAACTGCCTGACGGCCGACCGTCGGCTTGGTGTGTTCCGGACTTTAGTGTGCTGTTAAAAACTAAGCTCAGAATCGATTAGCAATACACTCGGAAAATATCAGAATCGATCCAGAATCACTGTATTGCGAATCGAGAATCGATAATCAATGTATTATCCCAGCCCTACAAATTAATATTAATTACTAATATATTTTAATGTTTCAATTACCAATTAACAATATATTTATAAATTAACTTTTAAAACAAGATTACTCCAAAATATAAATATATTATTTTTAAACTATTTTTTGAATATTATATATTTAATTTGCTTACCAGTATGATTCTGCCCAGCAACTCTTACCCTACAAAGGATTGTGGGGGGGAATAACTAGTTACACTTGAATATATTATGTCATATAAAATCAACAGGCTTAAAACTGAATCTGTGTCTATCCAGTTAAATGTCAAAGGTTTACCCATGATAAGATCCCGTCACAAATGGAGAGCATCTCCATAAGGGAAAGGAATTTTCTCCATAAACCACTTCAGCATTCAAGCCGAATTGGTCATCTTCACACCGAACTGATATCTGCAGAGAGTTACAACACGTTATCTGTAGCGTTCAAGCAAATATTTAACAGTTGTCTATTTTAATAAACAACACAAACGTACGCACTTTATCAGTGTCTTCACATTGGACTGGGACCTGAAAAGGAAAAAAAAAAAAGATAAATGAAGAAAATCCTGTGGAGAACTGATCTGATTACAATCAGAAAAATCTTAAAAAAAAAACAACAAAAAAAAAAAAAAATGCAAAATCTGCTTTGAATCTGAATAACCTTAGCATACCAAAATACTAAACTATCCAGAAGCTCTAGTGAGTCAGACTGCTTTCGGTCTGTTTTCGGTCCGCACCCCTCCACAGCTGTGACATATAAATGACTTCAACAGAAACCTGTTTTTCAGGCGATTAAATATTGTTCCTTTTTTCAACCAGTCTTCCGCATTAAGATAACATCATGTTTTAACATCATGCAAACAATCACAAACTTGCGGCCTGCCCACAATACAGCGACGTTAGGCTAATGCTAACACGATTTTACACACGATCAAAATCCAACACACCCTTCCACTATATAAAGGAAGTTCATCTTCATAATTCTGTGGGATTCAGTTTTACTTTGCTTAAAAAATATCTTCTTCTTTTGGATTTTGTACATATAAAATCCATATTATATACCCTCTGGTTTCCACGTGCCATGGGTCAACAGTTATCTCCGGATCGTATTCATTTAGCATCCGGTTTACTTTGCAAAGTGTGCTGCATGACTCATAACAGTCATAGTTTCCCTCAATTATTGAAGAGAATAGTTTCATTTCCTTTTATTTACTGTATGTGAGAAACACAAATACTTGTAATTACTATATATATGATATAGTATGTATATAGTTTTGTATTTATATATATATTTGTGTGGCACTGTGACACTCAGCATAGTACTTAAACTGATAGAACGTACAATCTTAAGAAAAATAAAAAAATTAAAAGCAATATAATACATCTATACAGTTAAGCATAATACATGTACACAGAGTAAGCAGAAACCTATAAGCAGATTATGTAGTGTGCTAAGAAACAGTCTACTAGTAGTAGTGGCCTTTTATTTCATTATAATTATATTATCTGCAAAGTACATTTTTTAAAAATATACTTTTAACATTTGAAGTACACTGCAAGTGCACAATCAATGCAGTGAAGGATACCTCTTTTCCAAGGGAAATTGGAAATCTTTCATCAGACACAACAGAGACACAACAGGTTTTATGCTAAACCTTCCATGTCACACCACCAGGTGATGGTCTTGCACTACACAATGAGACAGTAGGAACACAACAAATATGCAGCTAAATTGTTTGCCATTGTTGGCATATTCTAGTTAAAACCATTGACTGGTCTTTGATGTATTAACATGGCCACTAATGACATCACAGCTTGAAGTACACCCAGCATTGGTTTTAAACGCTGTCAGATGAATATATGCGTTCACTATCTTAAATATAAAGGCTTCTTATTGGCATCTATGGTTCCATGAAGAACCTTTTACATCCGTGGGACCTTTTCATTTCACAAAAGTGGAAATATAGTGGAAAGAAAGCTTCTTTAGATCATAAAACCTTTCTTCATGCTTAGAAAAAATGGTTCTATTAAGAACTGGTCACTGAAAGGTTCTTTAGGGAACCCGAAATGGCTTGTAAAACCTTTGGATGTTTTACAGTGCTGTGCAAAAGCCACCGTTAGATGTTGTTTTAGCAATTGTATAATAACCATTTATAATTATTTCTCAGTCTCTTTTTTTAGAATATAACCAGAAAATATCTAAATGGAATGGAGAAGGACTGAAAGGTCAAGAAAACTTTCAAAATATAAGTTTCTCAGATTTTCTTCTTTGAGAAAATGGAAGTCCAGGAGGTCACACTAAATACTGATTTTTGCTTAAAGAAGCCATTTTGTTCTGAATTTTTTGTACATATTTCCTATATTTTCTGTTTGTGTCGTAATAAAGAGCAGAAAATAAATGGATGGTGGTGGTCTAAGACTTTTGCACAGTTCTGTATTTTTAAGAGCTCTCAGATGTGTAATAAATTTGCTTTAGTGAAACCTGTTCAGGTGTCAGCTGATTTTAAACAGGATTGCCCGTTACACTGACAGCCTTGTGAGCTAGAATTACCAAAATCTAGACGCTGAATAATGGCAGCCCAAATTATACACGGGGGAGCAACAAACAAAAGCAGAGATGCAAAGCGCATACAGAGAGACACGTGGAGGCCCATACAGCAGAGCGGTGGGACTCCATGCTTTTGGGCCCTGGACTGGCTGGCTTGTGACCCGCCCTCTGCCTGTAAAGGGTCTGATAGACACGGACCGGTGGGGTTCAGGCCCCTTTTGTACTGATCTAAGACTGGGGTCGCTCCATACAAGAAGTGTGCCACATTATCTTCAAAATATGTCCTACCCCTATAACCATCACCCCATGTCACAATACATACATCCCCCCTCCTCCTGCTTTCCTTTTCTCTCTCTCCCCCCCCCTCCAACCCCAAGGGCTGAATGTGGGGCCCCAAAGATGAAAAGAGAGCATCTGCTATATGTCTCTGTGGGGCTCTTTTAAAAACAGAGGCTATGTTCTAAATTAATACTACAGTCGTGGCCAAAAGTTTTGAGAATTACATAAATATTAGTTTTCACAAAGTTTGCTGCTAAACTGCTTTTAGATCTTTGTTTCAGTTGTTTCTGTGATGTACTGAAATATAATTACAAGCACTTCATTCGTTTCAAAGGCTTTTATCGACAATTACATGACATTTATGCAAAGAGTCATTATTTGCAGTGTTGGCCGTTCTTTTTCAGGACCTCTGCAATTCGACTGGGCATGCTCTTAATCAACTTCTGGGCCAAATCCTGACTGATAGCAACCCATTCTTTCATAATCACCTCTTGGAGTTTGTCAGAATTAGTGGGTTTTTGTTTGTCCACCCGCCTCTTGAGGATTGACCACAAGTTCTCAATGGGATTAAGATCTGGGGAGTTTCCAGGCCATGGACCCAAAATTTCAACGTTCTGGTCCCCGAGCCACTTAGTTATCACTTTTGCCTTATGGCACGGTGCTCCATTGTGCTGGAAAATGCAGTGTTCTTCACCAAACTGTTGTTGGATTGTTGGAAGAAGTTGTTGGAGGGTGTTTTGGTACCATGCTTTATTCATGGCTGTGTTTTTGGGCAGAATTGTGAGTGAGCCCACTCCCTTGGATGAGAAGCAACCCCACACATGAATGGTCTCAGGATGCTTTACTGTTGGCATGACACAGGACTGATGGTAGCGCTCACCTTTTCTTCTCCTGACAAGCCTTTTTCCAGATGCCCCAAATAATCGGAAAGGGGCTTCATCGGAGAATATGACTTTGCCCCAGTCCTCAGCAGTCCACTCACAATACTTTCTGCAGAAGATCAATCTGTCCCTGATGTTTTTTTTGGAGAGAAGTGGCTTCTTTGCTGCCTTTCTTGACACCAGGCCATCTTCCAAAAGTCTTGGCCTCACTGTGCGTGCAGATGCGCTCACACCTGCCTGCTGCCATTCCTGAGCAAGCTGTGCACTGGTGGTACTCCGATCCCGCAGCTGAATCCTCTTTAGGAGACGATCCTGGCACTTGCTGGACTTTCTTGGACACCCTGAAGCTTTCTTTACAAGAATTGAACCTCTTTCCTTGAAGTTGCTGATGATCCTATAAATTGTTGATTTAGGTGCAATCTTAGTAGCCACAATATCCTTGCCTGTGAAGCCATTTTTATGCAACGCAATGATGGCTGCACACGTTTCTTTGCAGGTCACCATGGTTAACAATGGAAGAACAATGATTTCAAGCATCACCCTCCTTTTAACATGTCAAGTCTGCCATTCTAACCCAATCAGCCTGACATAATGATCTCCAGCCTTGTGCTCGTCAACATTCTCACCTGAGTTAACAAGACGATTACTGAAATGATCTCAGCAGGTTTTTTTGGGATTAAGTTAATTTTCATGGCAAAGAAGGACTATGCAATTCATCTGATCACTCTTCATAACATTCTGGAGTATATGCAAATTGCTATTATAAAAACTTAAGCAGCAACTTTTCCAATTTCCAATATTTATGTAATTCTCAACACTTTTGGCCACGACTGTAGATTGCTGCTTGCTGAACACTGTGCAGCATATTGCATTCTGAATATTAACATGCCACTTTACATTTTATTCAGGGAGTATTTATTTTTATGATTACAAATGTTTGTAATATTAAAATAGTAAATAAAATATTTCTTAATATTAAAATATTTTTATTTATTTACTTTAACATTGTTATAATTCATTTTTTAAATTTTAATTCTCTCTAGATTTATTGATTAAAGAGAGCAAAAACTCTTCACTCACTCAAACAGTATTTGCCACCATCTGACTTTTCCTAGTTAGTTTTTAGTTCTCCATGACTGATTCTGTTGCATTGATATATACATATGTTGGATTTATAACCATTTTATGAATAACCATTTTATAAAAGCAATAAGCCCCGCGAAGCCGTGGTTTACAGTGAATTTATAACACCTAAGGGACGTTGTTAGGCACAATGCAGAGCTAAAACCCCCATAGCTGTTGTAAATTCACTGTAAACCACGGCTTCACGGGGCTTATTGCTTTATTCATCATGTGTAATTACAAACATATTTACATATAAATTTAATTCAATTCAAATAAGGCACTCACACTATCAGTGCTCGGGCCCTTAAAAAAAAGGAATAATAAAAATAAAATAGGAACCTTACAAAATATCAACATCATTTGAAGCTGCATGCTATAATGCTGTAATGCTTAAGGCTAAAATGTTTTTAACAATGTATGTTGGGCTGCTTCAGAAGGATAAACGAGAAGGAAATTAACCAAATGGAGTGGTTTTCATGAAGGTTTGACGATCATTTTGCTGTAACTTTATTTACAGCTGGTTAGTGCAGTGGATATCCAATCATAACAGTGGTTTTGTAAAGCCCGAATGACAAAGAGATGACTCTCGCAACTCTCACCAATGATTCAAAGCTCTACATGATATTTGCAGCAATATGACTAACTCCTTTCGTCTTGACTATAAAAAACAAAATGGCTTCATAACAACAATTATCATCACTTCAAATCATTACCCTGAGACTTAAAACTATGCAGTTAAGCAGCATAGCGAACAGAACATTGATAATCAAAGTCACGCATACTCCACGCTGAAATCATCTAACGGTAAACGACCATTCATTTCCATATGCATCTAAGAAAAGACCTACAATAGGCCTACTCTTTCTCCTCCTATTTTGGAAAAAAAAACAAAAAAAACTTGAAGGCTTGCATGGTTATATTAAAATTTTACCTTTTCATTTTGGTCAATTGCAGAGGACATGCTGACTTGATCACAGATGTATTTGTTGGTACGTATGACCTTACGTTGTGTATGACGTAATAGTACGTATGACCTTACGTTGTATTTGTCGTAAAGACATACAAATTTAACTTTAACTTGTGATTCGCTCATCGACAGATGCCATTATATACATTGTTTTACAATACAAAGGAAGTCAGTGTGATCCTCTCATATTCTAATGACACTAAATGAATAAAAAGTATTTGTCGTTGTGTTTTCTCCTACCTCTTGCGACAACCGGTATAACTGGAAGTTCTCATAGTTGAATCTGGACAGCCTGTAAAAGAGTTTAATTTAAACCTATACACTCACTTTTATAAAGTTGACTTCGCTTCATGCCGGTCTCCCCTCGTCTGCTCTTTATACCGTGGAATAGAAGACATCCTTTCCAATAAACAGGAAATATTTCCTGTTTCACCCATTCCTTCCTGACCTAACCCAATATAAAATAGATAGAATAAACAATTCTGCTTGAAATATGCCCATCTTTCAATAATTAAATACTGCCATTCCAGAAAACTGCAGGTGTTTTCGTCCGAGAATGTTAAATAAACCTAAACGGCTGAGTCTCTACAGTTTCTGTTCCCTCCAGTTCGTTCTTACTTTCATTTGTTAGTCAAAACCACAAATGCAGATAAGTCATTCCTGCTAACTTAATCTGTTATGCAAGTTAGCAAACCGTACAGATCGTTGCACATTGTTTTAATTCAGGTTAAGAGTTTTTTAAGAGTTAAATTAAATTGATGGTAAACCTATGTAGTGGAGTCATTTATTATCTAATTTCTGAAAATATAGATGATTAATTTTTTTTAAAAACTTAAGTCAGTGTATCTTGGAGTGAATTTTGCTCTTTTAGTTCAACATCCTGTTTGAAAACTCTGCAACAATCTGAGTTGCACTTTTTTTCGATAGTCTACTTTAGACATTCTAGTAACTTAAGTAAATTTGCAACTACATGTCAACTAACTCTCATTAGAGTATTAGTAGACTGTTAGATTAGAGTTAGGTGTTCAGGTTAGTAGAATAAGTTGACATGTAGCTGCAAATTTACTTACAGTCAGTAGAATGTCTGTTAGAGGAGCATCAGAAAAACATATTAGCAGACATTAAGAAGACAGTCTATTAATACTGTAATGAAAGTTAATTGACATGTAGTTGCAAAGTCGGTAGAATGTCTGAAATTGACCATTAAAATATCATGTTACAACAATCGGACCTAGTGAAATCAGGCTTCTCAATCTTAAAACATCCTGTTCAAAACATTTCCGCATATCAGTCGGATGAGTCATATATAGAAGCAAGCAGTAATCTTGCAAATTTCTATTTTGGGGAACCAAAAAAACAAAAACAAATAAAATATTTGAAATCCATATGCATTTTGAACACACGTTATAATTAATTAATCAATATAATATGTATTAATATTAAATTAATATTAATACATGTTATATTGGGTAAAAGCATTTTAAAATCTAATTTTGGTGGCACAGTGGGCTGAAATACTACAAGCCTTTGGTCATATACTCACATCAAAGGTCTACATCATCATGAACCACAACTGAGCTCCTCAAATCCACCACGACTGTTGATGTCTTAAAATCATTTAGAAGCCAATGCATGAAATCTTAAGAAAATCATATTGTAGGACTGCAAATGTGTTTGCAAAAACCTGAAATACTTCATCTATATAGTACATTCAATGTTTTCCATATCACCCGACCACTAGAGGTCACTATCCATAAATTCTGACTCTGTTTATTCATCATTACTTCATATTCACTCAATTTCCTGTTTGTATATTTATAAAGTTGTAGATTTTCTGCACTGCTGACAGTTCATTTTGCTGCCAATCTGAACTGTATCAAAGTTCCTTTCTAATCTTTGACTATGTGTCAGTTCTTAACTAAGATGCTTTTACAATAACGAATGACCGCATGTATTGTAGCTTTTTGACTATTTATTTATACAATAAAGCATTTTAGACAGAACAGAAAGTTAGAGTTATCAAATAAGTTTTTAAAGTTTTTTTTTAGAGCTAAAGCTTAAAGAAATAGAGTTGGAATATACTGTATGCTACTGAAAATAAGTGTTATCTTTATAATCAAATCACATTTCCCAACAATTAGGTGTTGGCTAGACACTTTTTCAGTCTAATTGTGAATTTGATATGTTCTCCTCCTTCTCTTAGGCTTTTTCTTCTTTCCTTTTGGACGGACACGCTTCTCTTTTTCATAAGGTTCATCTCTATTCATCAGCTCATGTCCGTTGTCTTCCATGCCATCGGGCTCCATGAATCCTGAGATCCCTACATGAAGGTACATCAAGTCTTTTTGTTTTTTTGAGTCTTGATAAAAATCCTATCAATATAAAGTGTTTTATGTTGCATATTAATTGTTTGGGCTTTTTTAGACCTTTCTCACCATCTGTGAACGTTAGGCTGTCGGCATCCACAACATCTGTGCTTGTGGAGAAGCCTGCAGTTGCGCTGATTTGTCCATTCATAGCAAATGATTCTTCCACTTGACCAACAGCTGAGGAAACATGAAACAAATGGAAATAATGCATAGCATACCACAAGAACATTTATAATTCACACAAAATATACAATAAAAGATGTTGTATAGGACACAAAAATGTTGGTAACACTTTTATTGATTAGATATAATTTGATAACATTAGTTAATGCAGCTATGAAAAATAGTTGTATAGCGTGTATATCAAATTAATATGGCTGGGACAATACATCGATTCTCGATTCATGATCAAATGATTCTGGATTGATTCTGATATTTTCCGAATATATCGTGATTCTCTCTCGAATCGATTCTGAGCTTAGTTTTTAACAGCAGATGCGTGCTTTAGAAACGCTTCCAGTTCCTTACACACACCACTTAAACCTAAAAATAATCATTCATAAAGTTCGAAAAGGTTGAAGCGAATTACAACGTTGTTCGCAGTGCGCAGTGTGTACATTAATATCACATCATTAAAACATTACGAGCCAAGGTGTCAGTACATTTAACCACTTACATGACTCAGCTGAACACACGAGGGCTCTCCAGCACTCTTCTTTGTGAGCATTTTAAGGCCGGGACACAAACTCGACGTCAAAGAATTAGTGGCAACAAAAGCCAACAGTGTTGTTTCCTCACATCAGCTGCGTCAGGAAAAAATATGTGCTTGAACGCATCGAAAGAACTACAGCCAACTGTCAACTAGCACATGCATTCTGCGCCTGCGTATAAAGGAGATAACTGCCTGTTTAAGCAGATATATTTGTCATTATTCAAAAAGGGAAAGCGAAACTAAGACTGCATGTATACAAACCATAAACAAAGCAGCTCTTACTGTTTTGAATATCAATCATGCTGATCATGTTCTTCATTCCACTCTGCTCATTATGAAAATATTCATGTGTTCAGGCAAGGTGACGTGAAATTAGAACAAATTTCTGTCTGATGACTTATTTGCTTGCTTTCATAACTTTTGCTTATATTCTCGTGAACTGACTCGGAATCAGAATCAGAGTTCTCTCTCACCGATGGGCCGACACCGATTCAACATGTCAAATCGGCCGAAAAAAAGCTGACGAGGACCAACTTCAGGCGACGGTGCGAAACTCACTGAGAAAACTTAGTCAGCTGACGAACAAAAACTGCCTGACGGCCGACCGTCGGCTTGGTGTGTTCCGGACTTTAGTGTGCTGTTAAAAACTAAGCTCAGAATCGATTAGCAATACACTCGGAAAATATCAGAATCGATCCAGAATCACTGTATTGCGAATCGAGAATCAATGTATTATCCCAGCCCAACTAATTAATATTAATTACTAATATATTTTAATGTTTCAATTACCAATTAACAATATATTTATAAATTAACTTTTAAAACAAGATTACTCCAAAATATAAATATATTATTTTTAAACTATTTTTTGAATATTATATATTTAATTTGCTTACCAGTATGATTCTGCCCAGCAACTCTTACCCTACAAAGGATTGTGGGGGGGAATAACTAGTTACACTTGAATATATTATGTCATATAAAATCAACAGGCTTAAAACTGAATCTGTGTCTATCCAGTTAAATGTCAAAGGTTTACCCATGATAAGATCCCGTCACAAATGGAGAGCATCTCCATAAGGGAAAGGAATTTTCTCCATAAACCACTTCAGCATTCAAGCCGAATTGGTCATCTTCACACCGAACTGATATCTGCAGAGAGTTACAACACGTTATCTGTAGCGTTCAAGCAAATATTTAACAGTTGTCTATTTTAATAAACAACACAAACGTACGCACTTTATCAGTGTCTTCACATTGGACTGGGACCTGAAAAGGAAAAAAAAAAAAGATAAATGAAGAAAATCCTGTGGAGAACTGATCTGATTACAATCAGAAAAATCTTAAAAAAAAAACAACAAAAAAAAAAAAAAATGCAAAATCTGCTTTGAATCTGAATAACCTTAGCATACCAAAATACTAAACTATCCAGAAGCTCTAGTGAGTCAGACTGCTTTCGGTCTGTTTTCGGTCCGCACCCCTCCACAGCTGTGACATATAAATGACTTCAACAGAAACCTGTTTTTCAGGCGATTAAATATTGTTCCTTTTTTCAACCAGTCTTCCGCATTAAGATAACATCATGTTTTAACATCATGCAAACAATCACAAACTTGCGGCCTGCCCACAATACAGCGACGTTAGGCTAATGCTAACACGATTTTACACACGATCAAAATCCAACACACCCTTCCACTATATAAAGGAAGTTCATCTTCATAATTCTGTGGGATTCAGTTTTACTTTGCTTAAAAAATATCTTCTTCTTTTGGATTTTGTACATATAAAATCCATATTATATACCCTCTGGTTTCCACGTGCCATGGGTCAACAGTTATCTCCGGATCGTATTCATTTAGCATCCGGTTTACTTTGCAAAGTGTGCTGCATGACTCATAACAGTCATAGTTTCCCTCAATTATTGAAGAGAATAGTTTCATTTCCTTTTATTTACTGTATGTGAGAAACACAAATACTTGTAATTACTATATATATGATATAGTATGTATATAGTTTTGTATTTATATATATATTTGTGTGGCACTGTGACACTCAGCATAGTACTTAAACTGATAGAACGTACAATCTTAAGAAAAATAAAAAAATTAAAAGCAATATAATACATCTATACAGTTAAGCATAATACATGTACACAGAGTAAGCAGAAACCTATAAGCAGATTATGTAGTGTGCTAAGAAACAGTCTACTAGTAGTAGTGGCCTTTTATTTCATTATAATTATATTATCTGCAAAGTACATTTTTTAAAAATATACTTTTAACATTTGAAGTACACTGCAAGTGCACAATCAATGCAGTGAAGGATACCTCTTTTCCAAGGGAAATTGGAAATCTTTCATCAGACACAACAGAGACACAACAGGTTTTATGCTAAACCTTCCATGTCACACCACCAGGTGATGGTCTTGCACTACACAATGAGACAGTAGGAACACAACAAATATGCAGCTAAATTGTTTGCCATTGTTGGCATATTCTAGTTAAAACCATTGACTGGTCTTTGATGTATTAACATGGCCACTAATGACATCACAGCTTGAAGTACACCCAGCATTGGTTTTAAACGCTGTCAGATGAATATATGCGTTCACTATCTTAAATATAAAGGCTTCTTATTGGCATCTATGGTTCCATGAAGAACCTTTTACATCCGTGGGACCTTTTCATTTCACAAAAGTGGAAATATAGTGGAAAGAAAGCTTCTTTAGATCATAAAACCTTTCTTCATGCTTAGAAAAAATGGTTCTATTAAGAACTGGTCACTGAAAGGTTCTTTAGGGAACCCGAAATGGCTTGTAAAACCTTTGGATGTTTTACAGTGCTGTGCAAAAGCCACCGTTAGATGTTGTTTTAGCAATTGTATAATAACCATTTATAATTATTTCTCAGTCTCTTTTTTTAGAATATAACCAGAAAATATCTAAATGGAATGGAGAAGGACTGAAAGGTCAAGAAAACTTTCAAAATATAAGTTTCTCAGATTTTCTTCTTTGAGAAAATGGAAGTCCAGGAGGTCACACTAAATACTGATTTTTGCTTAAAGAAGCCATTTTGTTCTGAATTTTTTGTACATATTTCCTATATTTTCTGTTTGTGTCATAATAAAGAGCAGAAAATAAATGGATGGTGGTGGTCTAAGACTTTTGCACAGTTCTGTATTTTTAAGAGCTCTCAGATGTGTAATAAATTTGCTTTAGTGAAACCTGTTCAGGTGTCAGCTGATTTTAAACAGGATTGCCCGTTACACTGACAGCCTTGTGAGCTAGAATTACCAAAATCTAGACGCTGAATAATGGCAGCCCAAATTATACACGGGGGAGCAACAAACAAAAGCAGAGATGCAAAGCGCATACAGAGAGACACGTGGAGGCCCATACAGCAGAGCGGTGGGACTCCATGCTTTTGGGCCCTGGACTGGCTGGCTTGTGACCCGCCCTCTGCCTGTAAAGGGTCTGATAGACACGGACCGGTGGGGTTCAGGCCCCTTTTGTACTGATCTAAGACTGGGGTCGCTCCATACAAGAAGTGTGCCACATTATCTTCAAAATATGTCCTACCCCTATAACCATCACCCCATGTCACAATACATACATCCCCCCTCCTCCTGCTTTCCTTTTCTCTCTCTCCCCCCCCCTCCAACCCCAAGGGCTGAATGTGGGGCCCCAAAGATGAAAAGAGAGCATCTGCTATATGTCTCTGTGGGGCTCTTTTAAAAACAGAGGCTATGTTCTAAATTAATACTACAGTCGTGGCCAAAAGTTTTGAGAATTACATAAATATTAGTTTTCACAAAGTTTGCTGCTAAACTGCTTTTAGATCTTTGTTTCAGTTGTTTCTGTGATGTACTGAAATATAATTACAAGCACTTCATTCGTTTCAAAGGCTTTTATCGACAATTACATGACATTTATGCAAAGAGTCATTATTTGCAGTGTTGGCCGTTCTTTTTCAGGACCTCTGCAATTCGACTGGGCATGCTCTTAATCAACTTCTGGGCCAAATCCTGACTGATAGCAACCCATTCTTTCATAATCACCTCTTGGAGTTTGTCAGAATTAGTGGGTTTTTGTTTGTCCACCCGCCTCTTGAGGATTGACCACAAGTTCTCAATGGGATTAAGATCTGGGGAGTTTCCAGGCCATGGACCCAAAATTTCAACGTTCTGGTCCCCGAGCCACTTAGTTATCACTTTTGCCTTATGGCACGGTGCTCCATTGTGCTGGAAAATGCAGTGTTCTTCACCAAACTGTTGTTGGATTGTTGGAAGAAGTTGTTGGAGGGTGTTTTGGTACCATGCTTTATTCATGGCTGTGTTTTTGGGCAGAATTGTGAGTGAGCCCACTCCCTTGGATGAGAAGCAACCCCACACATGAATGGTCTCAGGATGCTTTACTGTTGGCATGACACAGGACTGATGGTAGCGCTCACCTTTTCTTCTCCTGACAAGCCTTTTTCCAGATGCCCCAAATAATCGGAAAGGGGCTTCATCGGAGAATATGACTTTGCCCCAGTCCTCAGCAGTCCACTCACAATACTTTCTGCAGAAGATCAATCTGTCCCTGATGTTTTTTTTGGAGAGAAGTGGCTTCTTTGCTGCCTTTCTTGACACCAGGCCATCTTCCAAAAGTCTTGGCCTCACTGTGCGTGCAGATGCGCTCACACCTGCCTGCTGCCATTCCTGAGCAAGCTGTGCACTGGTGGTACTCCGATCCCGCAGCTGAATCCTCTTTAGGAGACGATCCTGGCACTTGCTGGACTTTCTTGGACACCCTGAAGCTTTCTTTACAAGAATTGAACCTCTTTCCTTGAAGTTGCTGATGATCCTATAAATTGTTGATTTAGGTGCAATCTTAGTAGCCACAATATCCTTGCCTGTGAAGCCATTTTTATGCAACGCAATGATGGCTGCACACGTTTCTTTGCAGGTCACCATGGTTAACAATGGAAGAACAATGATTTCAAGCATCACCCTCCTTTTAACATGTCAAGTCTGCCATTCTAACCCAATCAGCCTGACATAATGATCTCCAGCCTTGTGCTCGTCAACATTCTCACCTGAGTTAACAAGACGATTACTGAAATGATCTCAGCAGGTTTTTTTGGGATTAAGTTAATTTTCATGGCAAAGAAGGACTATGCAATTCATCTGATCACTCTTCATAACATTCTGGAGTATATGCAAATTGCTATTATAAAAACTTAAGCAGCAACTTTTCCAATTTCCAATATTTATGTAATTCTCAACACTTTTGGCCACGACTGTAGATTGCTGCTTGCTGAACACTGTGCAGCATATTGCATTCTGAATATTAACATGCCACTTTACATTTTATTCAGGGAGTATTTATTTTTATGATTACAAATGTTTGTAATATTAAAATAGTAAATAAAATATTTCTTAATATTAAAATATTTTTATTTATTTACTTTAACATTGTTATAATTCATTTTTTAAATTTTAATTCTCTCTAGATTTATTGATTAAAGAGAGCAAAAACTCTTCACTCACTCAAACAGTATTTGCCACCATCTGACTTTTCCTAGTTAGTTTTTAGTTCTCCATGACTGATTCTGTTGCATTGATATATACATATGTTGGATTTATAACCATTTTATGAATAACCATTTTATAAAAGCAATAAGCCCCGCGAAGCCGTGGTTTACAGTGAATTTATAACACCTAAGGGACGTTGTTAGGCACAATGCAAAGCTAAAACCCCCATAGCTGTTGTAAATTCACTGTAAACCACGGCTTCACGGGGCTTATTGCTTTATTCATCATGTGTAATTACAAACATATTTACATATAAATTTAATTCAATTCAAATAAGGCACTCACACTATCAGTGCTCGGGCCCTTAAAAAAAAGGAATAATAAAAATAAAATAGGAACCTTACAAAATATCAACATCATTTGAAGCTGCATGCTATAATGCTGTAATGCTTAAGGCTAAAATGTTTTTAACAATGTATGTTGGGCTGCTTCAGAAGGATAAACGAGAAGGAAATTAACCAAATGGAGTGGTTTTCATGAAGGTTTGACGATCATTTTGCTGTAACTTTATTTACAGCTGGTTAGTGCAGTGGATATCCAATCATAACAGTGGTTTTGTAAAGCCCGAATGACAAAGAGATGACTCTCGCAACTCTCACCAATGATTCAAAGCTCTACATGATATTTGCAGCAATATGACTAACTCCTTTCGTCTTGACTATAAAAAACAAAATGGCTTCATAACAACAATTATCATCACTTCAAATCATTACCCTGAGACTTAAAACTATGCAGTTAAGCAGCATAGCGAACAGAACATTGATAATCAAAGTCACGCATACTCCACGCTGAAATCATCTAACGGTAAACGACCATTCATTTCCATATGCATCTAAGAAAAGACCTACAATAGGCCTACTCTTTCTCCTCCTATTTTGGAAAAAAAAACAAAAAAAACTTGAAGGCTTGCATGGTTATATTAAAATTTTACCTTTTCATTTTGGTCAATTGCAGAGGACATGCTGACTTGATCACAGATGTATTTGTTGGTACGTATGACCTTACGTTGTGTATGACGTAATAGTACGTATGACCTTACGTTGTATTTGTCGTAAAGACATACAAATTTAACTTTAACTTGTGATTCGCTCATCGACAGATGCCATTATATACATTGTTTTACAATACAAAGGAAGTCAGTGTGATCCTCTCATATTCTAATGACACTAAATGAATAAAAAGTATTTGTCGTTGTGTTTTCTCCTACCTCTTGCGACAACCGGTATAACTGGAAGTTCTCATAGTTGAATCTGGACAGCCTGTAAAAGAGTTTAATTTAAACCTATACACTCACTTTTATAAAGTTGACTTCGCTTCATGCCGGTCTCCCCTCGTCTGCTCTTTATACCGTGGAATAGAAGACATCCTTTCCAATAAACAGGAAATATTTCCTGTTTCACCCATTCCTTCCTGACCTAACCCAATATAAAATAGATAGAATAAACAATTCTGCTTGAAATATGCCCATCTTTCAATAATTAAATACTGCCATTCCAGAAAACTGCAGGTGTTTTCGTCCGAGAATGTTAAATAAACCTAAACGGCTGAGTCTCTACAGTTTCTGTTCCCTCCAGTTCGTTCTTACTTTCATTTGTTAGTCAAAACCACAAATGCAGATAAGTCATTCCTGCTAACTTAATCTGTTATGCAAGTTAGCAAACCGTACAGATCGTTGCACATTGTTTTAATTCAGGTTAAGAGTTTTTTAAGAGTTAAATTAAATTGATGGTAAACCTATGTAGTGGAGTCATTTATTATCTAATTTCTGAAAATATAGATGATTAATTTTTTTTAAAAACTTAAGTCAGTGTATCTTGGAGTGAATTTTGCTCTTTTAGTTCAACATCCTGTTTGAAAACTCTGCAACAATCTGAGTTGCACTTTTTTTCGATAGTCTACTTTAGACATTCTAGTAACTTAAGTAAATTTGCAACTACATGTCAACTAACTCTCATTAGAGTATTAGTAGACTGTTAGATTAGAGTTAGGTGTTCAGGTTAGTAGAATAAGTTGACATGTAGCTGCAAATTTACTTACAGTCAGTAGAATGTCTGTTAGAGGAGCATCAGAAAAACATATTAGCAGACATTAAGAAGACAGTCTATTAATACTGTAATGAAAGTTAATTGACATGTAGTTGCAAAGTCGGTAGAATGTCTGAAATTGACCATTAAAATATCATGTTACAACAATCGGACCTAGTGAAATCAGGCTTCTCAATCTTAAAACATCCTGTTCAAAACATTTCCGCATATCAGTCGGATGAGTCATATATAGAAGCAAGCGGTAATCTTGCAAATTTCTATTTTGGGGAACCAAAAAAACAAAAACAAATAAAATATTTGAAATCCATATGCATTTTGAACACACGTTATAATTAATTAATCAATATAATAAGTATTAATATTAAATTAATATTAATACATGTTATATTGGGTAAAAGCATTTTAAAATCTAATTTTGGTGGCACAGTGGGCTGAAATACTACAAGCCTTTGGTCATATACTCACATCAAAGGTCTACATCATCATGAACCACAACTGAGCTCCTCAAATCCACCACGACTGTTGATGTCTTAAAATCATTTAGAAGCCAATGCATGAAATCTTAAGAAAATCATATTGTAGGACTGCAAATGTGTTTGCAAAAACCTGAAATACTTCATCTATATAGTACATTCAATGTTTTCCATATCACCCGACTACTAGAGGTCCCTATCGATAAATTCTGACTCTGTTTATTCATCATTACTTCATATTCACTCAATTTCCTGTTTGTATATTTATAAAGTTTGTAGATTTTCTGCACTGCTGACAGTTCATTTTGCTGCCAATCTGAACTGTATCAAAGTTCCTTTCTAATCTTTGACTATGTGTCAGTTCTTAACTAAGATGCTTTTACAATAACGAATGACCGCATGTATTGTAGCTTTTTGACTATTTATTTATACAATAAAGCATTTTAGACAGAACAGAAAGTTAGAGTTATCAAATAAGTTTTTAAAGTTTTTTTTTTAGAGCTAAAGCTTAAAGAAATAGAGTTGGAATATACTGTATGCTACTGAAAATAAGTGTTATCTTTATAATCAAATCACATTTCCCAACAATTAGGTGTTGGCTAGACACTTTTTCAGTCTAATTGTGAATTTGATATGTTCTCCTCCTTCTCTTAGGCTTTTTCTTCTTTCCTTTTGGACGGACATGCTTCTCTTTTTCATAAGGTTCATCTCTATTCATCAGCTCATGTCCGTTGTCTTCCATGCCATCGGGCTCCATGAATCCTGAGATCCCTACATGAAGGTACATCAAGTCTTTTTGTTTTTTTGAGTCTTGATAAAAATCCTATCAATATAAAGTGTTTTATGTTGCGTATTAATTGTTTGGGCTTTTTTAGACCTTTCTCACCATCTGTGAACGTTAGGCTGTCGGCATCCACAACATCTGTGCTTGTGGAGAAGCCTGCAGTTGCGCTGATTTGTCCATTCACAGCAAATGATTCTTCCACTTGACCAACAGCTGAGGAAACATGAAACAAATGGAAATAATGCATAGCATACCACAAGAACATTTATAATTCACACAAAATATACAATAAAAGATGTTGTATAGGACACAAAAATGTTGGTAACACTTTTATTGATTAGATATAATTTGATAACATTAGTTAATGCAGCTATGAAAAATAGTTGTATAGCGTGTATATCAAATTAATATGGCTGGGACAATACATCGATTCTCGATTCATGATAAAATGATTCTGGATTGATTCTGATATTTTCCGAATATATCGTGATTCTCTCTCGAACGATTCTGAGCTTAGTTTTTAACAGCAGATTCGTGCTTTAGAAACGCTTCCAGTTCCTTACACACACCACTTAAACCTAAAAATAATCATTCATAAAGTTCGAAAAGGTTGAAGCGAATTACAACGGTGTACGCAGTGCGCAGTTTGTTCATTAATATCACATCATAAAAACATTACGAGCCAAGGTGTCAGTACATTTAACCACTTACATGACTCAGCTGAACACACGAGGGCTCTCCAGCACTCTTCTTTGTGAGCATTTTAAGGCCGGGACACAAACTCGACGTCAAAGAATTAGTGGCAACAAAAGCCAACAGTGTTGTTTCCTCACATCAGCTGCGTCAGGGAAAAATATGTGCTTGAACGCATCGAAAGAACTACAGCCAACTGTCAACTAGCACATGCGTTCTGCGCCTGCGTATAAAGGAGATAACTGCCTGTTTAAGCAGATATATTTGTCATTATTCAAAAAGGGAAAGCGAAACTAAGACTGCATGTATACAAACCATAAACAAAGCAGCGCTTACTGTTTTGAATATCAATCATGCTGATCATGTTCTTCATTCCACTCTGCTCATGTTATTATGAAAATATTCATGTGTTCAGGCAAGGTGACGTGAAATTAGAACAAACTTCTGTCTGATGACTTATTTGCTTGCTTTCATAACTTTTGCTTATATTCTCGTGAACTGACTCGTTTTCTATACTGAACAGCCAATCAGAGTTCTCTCTCACCGATGGGCCGACACCGATTCAACATGTCAAATCGGCCGAAAAAAAGCTGACGAGGACCAACTTCAGGCGACGGTGCGAAACTCACTGAGAAAACTTAAGTCAGCTGACGAACAAAAACTGCCTGACGGCCGACCGTCGGCTTGGTGTGTTCCGGACTTTAGTGTGCTGTTAAAAACTAAGCTCAGAATCGATTAGCAATACACTCGGAAAATATCAGAATCGATCCAGAATCACTGTATTGCGAATCGAGAATCGATAATCAATGTATTATCCCAGCCCTACAAATTAATATTAATTACTAATATATTTTAATGTTTCAATTACCAATTAACAATATATTTATAAATTAACTTTTAAAACAAGATTACTCCAAAATATAAATATATTATTTTTAAACTATTTTTTGAATATTAAATATTTAATTTGCTTACCAGTATGATTCTGCCCAGCAACTCTTACCCTACAAAGGATTGTGGGGGGGAATAACTAGTTACACTTGAATATATTATGTCATATAAAATCAATAGGCTTAAAACTGAATCTGTGTCTATCCAGTTAAATGTCAAAGGTTTACCCATGATAAGATCCCGTCACAAATGGAGAGCATCTCCATAAGGGAAAGGAATTTTCTCCATAAACCACTTCAGCATTCAAGCCGAATTGGTCATCTTCACACTGAACTGATATCTGCAGAGAGTTACAACACGTTATCTGTAGCGTTCAAGCAAATATTTAACAGTTGTCTATTTTAATAAACAACACAAACGTACGCACTTTATCAGTGTCTTCACATTGGACTGGGACCTGAAAAGGAAAAAAAAAAAAAAAGATAAATGAAGAAAATCCTGTGGAGAACTGATCTGATTACAATCAGAAAAATCTTTAAAAAAAAAACAACAACAACAAAAATGCAAAATCTGCTTTGAATCTGCAATTATTCTTGATACTGAGACATTTATTAAGAATAACCTTAGCATACCAAAATACTAAACTATCCAGAAGCTCTAGTGAGTCAGACTGCTTTCGGTCTGTTTTCGGTCCGCACCCCTCCACAGCTGTGACATATAAATGACTTCAACAGAAACCTGTTTTTCAGGTGATTAAATATTGTTCCTTTTTTCAACCAGTATTCTGCATTAAGATAACATCATGTTTTTTTTTCAAAACAAACAATCACAAACTTGCGGCCTGTCCACAATACCGCGACGCATATGCTAATGCTAACACGATTTTACACACGATCAAAATCCAACACACCCTTCCACTATATAAAGGAAGTTCATCTTCATAATTCTGTAGGATTCAGTTTTACTTTGCTTAAAAAATATCTTCTTCTTTTGGATTTTGTACATATAAAATCCATATTATATACCCTCTGGTTTCCACGTGCCATGGGTCAACAGTTATCTCCGGATCGTATTCATTTAGCATCCGGTTTACTTTGCAAAGTGTGCTGCATGACTCATAACAGTCATAGTTTCCCTCAATTATTGAAGGGAATAGTTTCATTTCCTTTTATTTACTGTATGTGAGAAACACAAATACTTGTAATTACTATATATATGATATAGTATGTATATAGTTTTGTATTTATATATATATTTGTGTGGCACTGTGACACTCAGCATAGTACTTAAACTGAAAGATCGTACAATCTTAAGAAAAATAAAAAAATTAAAAGCAATATAATACATCTATACAGTTAAGCATAATACATGTACACAGAGTAAGCAGAAACCTCTAAGCAGATTATGTAGTGTGCTAAGAAACAGTCTACTTTAAGTAGTGGCCTTTTATTTCATTATAATTATATTATCTGCAAAGTACATTTTTTAAAAATATACTTTTAACATTTGAAGTACACTGCAAGTGCACATTCACTGCAGTGAAGGATACCTCTTTTCCAAGGGAAATTGGAAATCTTTCATCAGACACAACAGAGACACTTTGGTTTTATACTTCCATGTCACACCACCAGGTGACGATCTTGCACTACACAATGAGACAGTAGGAACACAACAAATATGCAGCTTAATTTTCCACTATAGACGTACACAAGAGCATATAGAAAGGGATGCAGCTATGGTTACATTCAAGGAAAAGACACAATCCCATTAAAATAAATAATAAAGGCACAAACAACTGGACTCTATCCTACAGGGTCCCTATCTCCTCTTGCCACAAGAGGGCGATATAGAGGGCAGTTGGGATCAGACAATCCCAGTGGGATGCTGGGAGATCCTTTTAGGGAGAGGTTTAATTACACTTTTGCCAGCTGCTACCTAGTATGATCTTAGAGCCGAACTATTGATTTCTAAGCAAAGAAAGATTCCTAATATATGAAGCTTAATAACTTTTATGCAAATTGTTTGCCATTGTTGGCATATTCTAGTTAAAACCATTGACTGGTCTTTGATGTATTAACATGGCCACTAATGACATCCCTGCTTGAAGTACACCCAGCATTGGTTTTAAACGCTGTCAGATGCATATATGCGTTCACTATCTTAAATATAAAGGCTTCTTATTGGCATCTATGGTTCCATGAAGAACCTTTTACATCCGTGGGACCTTTTCATTTCACAAAAGTGGAAATATAGTGGAAAGAAAGCTTCTTTAGATCATAAAACCTTTCTTCATGCATAGAAAAAATGGTTCTATTAAGAACTGGTCACTGAAAGGTTCTTTAGGGAACCCGAAATGGCTTGTGAAACTTTTGGATGTTTTACAGTGCTGTGCAAAAGCCACCATTAGATGTTGTTTTAGCAATTGTATAATAACCATTTATAATTATTTCTCAGTCTCTTATTTTAGAATATAACCAGAAAATACCTAAATGGAATGGAGAAGGACTGAAAGGTCAAGAAAACTTTCAAAATATAAGTTTCTCAGATTTTCTTCTTTGAGAAAATGGAAGTCCAGGAGGTCACACTAAATACTGATTTTTGCTCAAAGAAGCCATTTTGTTCTGAATTTTTTGTACATATTTCCTATATTTTCTGTTTGTGTCGTAATAAAGAGCAGAAAATAAATGGATGGTGGTGGCCTAAGACTTTTGCACAGTTCTGTATTTTTAAGAGCTCTCAGATGTGTAATAAATTTGCTTTAGTGAAACCTGTTCAGGTGTCAGCTGATTTTAAACAGGATTGCCCGTTACACTGACAGCCTTGTGAGCTAGAATTACCAAAATCTAGACGCTGAATAATGGCAGCCCAAATTATACACGGGGGAGCAACAAACAAAAGCAGAGATGCAAAGCGCATACAGAGAGACACGTGGAGGCCCATACAGCAGAGCGGTGGGACTCCATGCTTTTGGGCCCTGGACTGGCTGGCTTGTGACCCGCCCTCTGCCTGTAAAGGGTCTGATAGACACGGACCGGTGGGGTTCAGGCCCCTTTTGTACTGATCTAAGACGGGTCGCTCCATACAAGAAGTGTGCCACATTATCTTCAAAATATGTCCTACCCCTATAACCATCACCCCATGTCACAATACATACATCCCCCCTCCTCCTGCTTTCCTTTTCTCTCTCTCTCCCCCTCCAACCCCAAGGGCTGAATGTGGGGCCCCAAAGATGAAAAGAGAGCATCTGCTGTATGTCTCTGTGGGGCTCTTTTAAAAACAGAGGCTATGTTCTAAATTAATACTAGATTGCTGCTTGCTGAATACTATGCAGCATATTGCATTCTGAATATATATATATATATATATATATATATATATATATAACATGCCACTCTACTTTTTATTCAGGGAGTATTTATTTTTATGATTACAAATGTTTAAAATATTAAATAAAATATTTCTTAATATTAAAATAAATATTTTTATTTATTTACTTTAGCATTGTTATAATTCAATTTTTTAATTTTAATTCTCACTAGATTTATTGATTAAAGAGAGTACAAAATTAATAATATGAATTATTATTAATATTTAAAAGAACTGTTTAATAGTTCAATTAAAATTATTAACGTTTTTCATTTTAAAATATTTTAAAAAGTAATTAATTCCCGTGAAAATTCAGCATCATTATCAAGTCTTCAGTGTCACATGATCCTTCAGAAATCATTCTAATATGCTGATTTGTTGTTCTAGAAATATGTGTTATTATCAGTGTTGAAAATGGTTGCGCTGCTTAATATTGTTGTGGAAGCTTTTTTCAGGATTCCTTGATGAATACAAAGTTCAAAAGATCTGAAATTATATATTTAAATGATAAAAAAAATCATGGATATTGCGTTACTGAAAGTGCGCTAGCAGTGAATTGTGGGATACAGTACTGTTTGCTCTGTTGTATACTTCGCATTTTGGGAATTGTATCGTTTATCTGGGAATTTCATGCATTAAAAATTGCACAGTATGTATAATTTCTTCAAATATAGAAGAAAACCATTTTTCTTCCCACATTGCCTGAAGACGACATGAATAATAATAATAATACCTTCACTTTTTTTGTGCATTAGGGCTAATTTAGCAGTCCTGCATCATTAGGCACATCAGGTGGAGCCATACGTCAAGGAATGATTCCACAGCTGGTTGATATGCATCATGGACCACATTCAGTGTCAAAGAGCACAGTATGGAATAAAGAAAGAGGGCCGATCATATATTATCCCTGATTATGATCTCATTCCTCTCACTTCTGTGCCTCATTGGTTCCCCGCAGAAAGGATGCATATACCACTATGACATCACTAATGCATTCGGCTGCCTGCCTGCGCTGATGAATGAGGTCAGTTGGAGGCATCAGGGCCTGCTGCCAAACTCTCCTCCTCATATCCGTATATGCACTCGTTCTGCCCGGAGGCCTTCCAGATGTATTTATGTAAAGGTTTATCTATTTTGGCAAATTAATATGAAAGCTTTCCCTATTTATGTGCACAATAATGAAACAAGAAGAGCCTGTCACTCAAACTAAAACCTAAAAAGTTTGACATTCAGAGCAGATAACTTAAAATTATTTAGCTAGCAGGTTCAGAATCACCTTTTACAACAATCTCTAATGTGTATATGGGGAATATTTAAAAAAAAAAATCCCAAAATTGAAAATTTGGTACTTATTTACTTTAATATAATTACAAAACCAATGTTTTGACCCTTGTGACAAAGAAGTGTGCTTAATTGTATGAAATGTGCACTTGCAGTAGGGTATGGAGGACCAGGAGTGCCACATAAAAATAAAACGAAGAATCAATTAATTCATTTAATAATTCACACATAAAAATGTATATAAATAAATCACTTTTATATAGGCAAATATATATATATTCCTGTTTTTAAACGTAGATTAATAGAACAATAAAAATTACATTTGTAAATCATTTTAAATGGCTTTTTAAAAAAGGATTATTGTTTTATTGGTCTATTAAACTACATTTAAAAACAGGAATTAAATAAACAACTTTAAATATGTCTATTTATTTGCCTATATAAAAGTGATTTATTTATATACATTTTTATGTGTGAATTATTAAATGAATTAATTGATTCTTTGTTTTATTTTTATGTGGCACTCCTGGTCCTCCATAGTAGGGTAGGGCGGTTACTTCAAATCTTAAAAGAATATTTGGTAACACTTTATTTTACAGTGTCATTGTTACACATGTTACATGTAGTTACTATAGTAATAACTATAAATTATGCATAATTACATGCTATTAACCCTAAACCAAACCCTCATCCTAGCCCTACAGGAAGTACATGTAGAGTACATGTACAGGCGATGCTTGTCAAATTTTTGCATTAGATAAGAAAGAAATTGACCGTGTGTCAGTCTATAAATATCTTGGTTTCATTTTTAGAAGAAAGTTGGTCCTTTAAGCAGCATATAGAGTGTTTAACAAAAAAAAAACTTGAGTTGGGTTTCTACTATAGAAACAAAGGCTGTTTCTCTTGTAGTGTGAGAAAAACACTCATACAAGCAACATTTCTGTCAATGCTGGATTACGGTGATATTTTATACATGCATGCAAATCAATCTTCGTTGAAAATGCTGGATTCAGTATATCATGCAGCTTTAAGATTTGTAACTAATTCTAGTTTTCGTACTCATCATTTTGGCTTGTATGAGAGTGTTGGTTGGTTATCTTTGCACAATCGCAGGCTAGAGCACTGGTATATTTTTCTTTTTAAGGCTGTACTGTATAAATTGCCTCCTTATCTATGTTCTCTTCTCACTCTTAAGACCAGGAAATGTAATCTTCGATCATATGGGCAAATCATGTATGACATCCCACAAACGAGAACTATTTTTGGTGAAAGTGCTTTTAAAGTTTTTGCACCTTTGTCTTGGTATAAATTGCAAAAGCAACTAAAATTGGAGTATTTACCAACAATGATACAGTTTAAAAACAGGATAACATTTAAATAATAAAATATACATTTAAGTACTCAGTAATAACAATTAACTACATGTACTTACTATAGGGTTAGGGTTAGGATGAGGGTTTGATTTAGGGTTAATTGCATGTAATTATGCAAAATGTATAGTTATTACTATAGTAAATACATGTAACATATGTAACAATGACACTAAAATAAAGTGTTACCAAATAAAGTGTAACCAAATATTTTTTAAAAAACACTGTACTTGCAGATAATATAATATTAGTTAAATAAAAGATCCACAAAAGGACTAAAACACTGTATTATGTAGTTAATGTAAAGAACCAATACGCACATATATTGACTGAACACGTAACAGGCATGTGTGTGACGTCACCGCTAAACAGAGATGACGACGGTATTGTTTCCAAAAACTTGCACTTTGAAATTAATTTTGCTACTTATAAAAAAGATAGTTCCAGTCCTTGATTCTGAATGGTCAATAGCTGTTTTATTCACGATAAAACGCTAATATGACCTCTTCACCAAATGGTTTTATGTATCACTGCACAACACCGTTAGCAACCACTCTTAGCAACGTAAACATATGTTTGTTCTCATTAATGCTGTTCACTGAAGCTTGTATTACCTGTATCTGTATAGCATTTCCCTTCAGGCCCTAAATTCATATAAAAAAAAAAAATCTGTTTGAATGTCAGCTCTTGTCCTTTTAACAGTTAAGGGGTTTTCCCGTGCCCTGACGCTAACAGCGCTACGGTTCACAACAGTATCAGTCCTTTCAAAATAAAAGTCTTCACTCACTCAAACAGTCTTTGCCACCATCTGACTTTTCTTAGTTAGTTTTTAGTTCTCCATGACTGATTCTGTTGCATTGATATATACATATGTTGGATTTATAACCATTTTATGAATAACCATTTTATAAAAGCAATAACCCCCGCAAAGCCGTGGTTTACAGTGAATTTACAACAGCTATGGGGGTTTTAGCTCTGCATCGTGCCTAACAACGTCCTTTAGGTGTTATAAATTCACTGTAAACCACGGCTTCACGGGGCTTATTGCTTTATTCATCATGAGTAATTACAAACATATTTACATGTAAATTTAAACGGTTACACTTTATTTTAAGGTGTCAGTATTACAGTGTAATTACACATTTAAGTACTGAGTAATAACAGTTAACTACTTGTACTTACTATAGGGTTAGGATGAGGGTTTGGTTGCATGTAATTAAGCATAATTTTTAGTTATTACTATAGTATGTAACATATGTAACAATGACACTGTAAAATAAAGTGTTACCGTTTAAACTATAATACATTTTCATTTAATTACAGATAACATGCCTTTGAGTGTCCAAAAACTATACATTCTTACTTTTTTATGTATGATGAAGTGTTTTTCACAAGGGGAAGAATGTTAATGCTGTTCTTTTCCATATAATGAAAGCATGCAGTGACCAGGGTCTGTCAAAGCGTTTTATTTTTGGGTGTACTGTTCCTTTAAATGTTTACAGTTATTGCACTAGCCTCTGTCTTTCTTACATATGCGATTAAGTGCTTATGTCAGTAATAATTTCATTAAGCGCACAGTAAAGCACGTTTTGCTCACCATTAATGAATCTACCTGGCTCCATCTGGCTGATGGGTCTAATTAAAGTCCAGATGCTGGTTAATGCACAGCAGGAGTCGAGGAGGAATAGAGTACGTTTGTGTATGTGTGAAGTCCTGTACGTGCAAATTCAAGCTTTTTCTCTCCACCCTTCACAACTGAACACATCTGAATTAGTGCGTCTGCCAGGAATGACCTCATTCTAATGCACACTGTGCTGTCTGAGGCTGTCAGTATTTAATTCACTTTTGATTCATTCGATTCAATGTTTAATTCATCATTGTCCGTTACATAACAACACCCCTCTGTGCCACAAAGCTTTTGGTCTTACTGGAGCTTTTGAAAGGCGCAATAAAAACACTTATCTATTGACACCTTTTGCTGCAGATCATAAGTGGCGTACTGATATACTGTCACAGAAGGGAAAATATGAGAGCGTCTTGGCCAATTGTTCATTTCCAGTATTGCTGAGGGTGAGATTCATCTCAGTGCATCATCACCTACAGTCATTCAGAGTCCATCTGCCTGCCTTCAGTAGCCAAAATGATGACGAGACGGAGGCTTTAATGCGCTGCTATTAATGCCTGCACTAACTGCAGACATTCTGCAATAACTCATGAACACTGTTTATTTGTTTTCATCAGAAATTAAACTTCTATGATTTTCCTAGTCAGTTAAAATTGTTTTAGTGGTGCTTAAGTTGCACAACTATTTGCCTGCTGTTGTTTGACTTAGCTTGGAACTAACATTTTTCTGTTTAACTATCCACACCGTTTGTGCAACATATATGAATATACCTAAAACCATGCAGAGAATGTCCGTGGATCAAGATTCACCTGGTGGACAAAAAAAAGGGACAACAAAATCTACATAGACGAGAATATCAGAGAGAATTTTTGCTTTTGATCCTAGAAACAGCTTGGCAACCATGCCAAACAACCTAGCAACACCTTGGTAACAGCCCACAACACTGTAACATAATATCAGCCAGTCTTGTATGAGAAAGTAACAGATTCATTTTCAGACAGACAAGAGACATTCATCGAAATGCCCCACGTGTTGCGTAATCTACACTTGACCTAATGACACGTGCTGTTTTATGATCACTTGAAAAACTTTGAACTACAAGCTTGATGTATATACATTGTGTAATTGACCTATCATCAAATGTATTAACTATGCAGGAACTGCTAAATATCAGCATATATCTGGAATTATATGGAGAACTCATTAGAATTTCAAGTGAAATTTAGAGAACTGACATTATTGCACATGCTGTTGAACTCTTGATCTAAAAAGATACACAATCTGTGCAGGCTTTTCAGTTTTGATTGTCCTTCAGTCTCTTTTTATCTATTTTTGTTAAAAATCCTGCAAATTCATCACCTTCATTTTACTCAATGATTACTCAACACAAAATTATGTGATTGTGTATAAAAGCAAGTCTTTGTCTAAAAAAAAAAACTCAGTTTCCACAAAAATATTAAGCAGCACCACTGAGCAACTGTGTCTCAATCAACATATTAGGAAGATTTAAAGGGTTAGTTCACCCAAATGTCATTTATTCCTCACCCTCATGTCGTTCTACACCTGTAAGACCTTTCATCTTCAGAACACAAATTAGATATTTTTGATGAAATCCGACGGTTCAGTGATTCCTCTATTGCCAGCAAGACAATTAAACTACTAAAACATATTTAAAGCAGTTCATGTGAGTACAGTGGTTCAACAGTAATATTATAAAGCGATGAGAATACTTTTTGTGTGCTAAAACCTCGTTGAAACGACTTTTCAACAATATCTAGTGATGGCCGAATTTTAAAACACCGCTTCAAAACTTTATGAATCTTTTGTTTCAAATCAGTGGTTCGGAGGGCCAAAGTCTCGTGATTTCAGTAAACGAGGCTTCTTCATGTGATAAGTGTTTCGAAATTTCAATAGTTCACGTGACTTTGGCAGCTTGATACGCGATACGAACCACTGATTCAAAACAAATGAATCGTCCATCACTAGATACTGTTGAAAAGTCGTTATTTTGGGGGTTTTTTTGGTGCACAAAAATTATTCTTGTCACTTTATAATACTAAGGTTGAACCACTGTACTCACATGAACTGTTTTAAATACGTTTTTAGCAGCTTTCTGGGCATCTGAAAGTGTTTATTGTCTTGCTGGCAATAGAGGAATCACTGAGCCATCGGATTTCATCAGAAATATCTTAATTTGTGTTCTGAAGATGATCGAAGGTCTTACGGGTGTGGAACAACATGAGGGTGTGTAATAAATGACATCTTTCAAAAACATTAAAGAAATCTTAATTTTTTAATTATAAAATAAAAATTTATTGTATATATTGTCACACAATTTTTTTTTAAAACAAGAACATTTGGTAACTAGTTTGAGGAACACACTATTAACTATGAATTTAGCCTCAATAAACTGCTAATTTAGTTGTTGTAGCATTTAAGTTTTGGTATTGGGCATAATTAAGGGATGCAGAATAAGGTGCTAATAAAAAGTACTAATAAACAGCATATTCTAGTAATACGGATGCTAATAAGCAACTAGTTAAAAGTGAGAATTGTTCCCCGTACTAAACCATTTTCAGAAATCCATTGTCTACCAAGCCTCTGTGATGTCTAGATTGCTCTCAAGCTTTGTGTATCATGTTCCACACTGAACACATGGCCGTTCTCACATGTGTCCAGGGGCTTTTGCATCTGTGTTCCCAACACATAAATGTGTGTGTGTTTGACCTTGTCAGCTGAGCGGGTCAGACTTCCTCTTCCTTTGGCTGAAGTCAGTGCTGAGACATGTGAATGTGTGTGAGTTCATGCAGGTCAACAATAGGGTGCGGAATGTGTGTTTCCCACACTGAGCTGAACACTTTCTCATGCAGTATGTGAAAACATGTGTCATACCTCACCAAAGAGGGCGGAAATACCGCAGGGCCGCTGGGCCTCCGGCTATTGGGCCGCTCGTGCTGGCGAAGCTGGGACCGGTGGGCGGGGGTTTTGTGAATCAGCTGGAGGCCTGAGACAGATGAGAAAAACAGAGACAGAACTGAAAGGAGCTGGACTGATAGCAATGATCTGCTGATGAGAGCACATCTAGACAGCCTATAGCACTAGCGAACACAAAAAGCGAGGAACGGCCTTGCGGAGAGCACAAAGACTCCGCATTTGAAGCTCAATGTGTTTGCTCATGGCAGAACTGTTCTGCCAAAACACTGTCAAGGCGTATCAGCGGCCACGTCTGTGATCGTTCGCACATACCCGCATTCCCACACAAACTCTGGAAAACTGGGATAGACAGACTGAGTTGTTGTATTTGCCCAGACATCACTGTCTCATTTCTCAAAACAGGGAACACTGATTAGATTCCTTCCGTACCCTCATCAGGGGAACATCTGATGGTGTACAGTGCTGTCTTTATAAGATGTTTTGCTCCCATTAACTCTACACAATGTACAATATAAAATAAAATCCTAGTCGTAGTATTTTTGTCTTATTTTTCAGCTAAAAATTTACACTCTTAAGTGTAGTTACAAAAGAGGAACCGTCCATGGTGATAAAGAAACGATTGTGAAAATTGATTTACTTAAGCAGCATCTCTATTAATAAATTAATATCAGTGTATTTTGCCACTGGCACCTTTTTTTCACTTGTTTTACATATAAACAAGTTAAAAACATTTTACATAGTAAAATGTGAACCCCGATTTTTTGTAAAAAAAGAAAAAAAAAACATTTTACAAGAAAATACTATTTCAGTTTTTCTAGGCTACTTCAAAATTTCAAGTTTAAAAACATGTTTGGCATTTCTTTGTAATTATTTGTGAAATTTACTAGTGTTTCGAGGTAAATTCTACACCAATTTTGTATAAGGTACTCACATTAATGTCTAATAGAAATAAAGTAATTAATTAACATCATATTAATGTTAATGTCTTATGCAGTGTTGCTTCTTCATTAAATCATTCTTTTTAGATATTTAAAAAAGTAAAACTGTGTTTAAATGTGTTTAAAAAGAAAAAATGTTTTCATATGAATTTGAATTAATTTGTCACAAAATGACCAAAATGTAAATGTGAGATCTGGTTGGCTCTTTTGCTTCCTTCATTTGTAGTTTATTCCTAATAATAATAGCTATAAAGACAGCAATACACGAGAAACCTTTAAGCTCAATGACAAATGTAAATGCCACAGTGGGACTCGGGAAAGATGGACAATATTTCTGGCAGCCACCTGGTCCTTAAAAATAAATGTGTCAGAGAAAGTGCAAAAGATAAGAGATGAAACTTGCACAGAGTCCAACTGTCCCGAGTGAAACTCATCATTCACTTGCTGGTCAGCCACAAGGTCTTGACCCTTCGACCCTCTCACTTTCTACCACACAGCAGATTGTCTCACACACCGGTCTAACAAGCAGTTCCCTCAGTTGGAGGCATGTGTCCTGGGGAAGGGAGATCCGACATCAGTGATGTGTACTGGAACAGTGTTGAAGACGGATGAGACAGCTGTCTGGGACCGCCTGTCCCTGTGTGATATGTCTGTTAACAAACTGCGGGCAGTCAACGGTCCAAGCATACACAAAGATCAATGCCCCGTTTGGCCCAGAAGATCAGACTGGGTGTCGCCATCTCTTCAAACGTCTCAGAGCAGCTAATGGAGACTCAAGCGGAAACATTATACTTCGAGACTTCACAATGTAAACAGCATCCGTTTTAAAGGAAAAACACTTGTTGGAAGACATGGAACCCATTGCTCATTTTCATAAGTAGCGAATAAGAGAGCAACGGGTTTGAGTTGTGTCTTTATCTTGAAATCTTCATCCAGGGGCGAGTTTATTATTTTTGATCTCTGTGTTGACATTTACACTCATGTACATAATAAGCGAGAGAATTCTGTATTACTGTTGCTAAAAATAAAGCTGCATCTGATTATGCTATGTTAGCTACTTGACAAAATGGTGTTTTTCTCTGGTGAAGCATGGTACTCGCAAAAAATCAAGAAAATTAGATTTAAACAATGACTAAATGTGTTGAGCTATATTACAATAATTAGTTTTCTGTCTATAAATGGATCAAAACAGATGTTCCCTTGTCTGTGTTCCCATATGTAAGATATATTAAAGTTTTGATGTTTCCATAGTTTTTACAAAATAAAACCGGAAACTGAGGGTAACGCGAATATGACGCCATTTACAGGCGACTCCCTCACATGTCCCAGATCCTTGGTTGCGACTTTCTTTTGGGATACTGTAAGTACTCAACTAAACAAAATATATAACACTGGCCTGGTGGTTTTGGGATATTTTACTGCAAAAATTTCACATATTGCAGCTTTAAATTGCCTTTTTTCTGGTTTCTTTCTACTGTCGACATCATCTACAGAGCTTGATTTGTATTGAACCTAGAACATTCTTTTAAAAGAAAGTTGAATGAAGAAGATGCCACAGTTAATGATGCTGGATGTAAATGTAACAGACGAGCTGTAGTGTTTCACTTCAACAGATTCTGGCATCTAAACACTCATATCGAGCATATGCTCATTTGTCAGTGCAGCCTATCAGTATTGGCAGCCCTAATGGATTCACAGTCTCTGTCATTACACTGTAGGCTGTGGAGTCAGATAAGAGGTAAATTCGGGTGAGACACCTGGAATGACATATTCTCTGACAGTAACGGGGAACTTGTGGATGACATGTCCCAGAATGCATTCCAAATCGTATATTTTCTTTCTTCTTACCTTCTCATTTTTGACTCAGGTTGTCAGGATGCCACAAACACAAATAACACCATCTCATGATTTTTCTGTAAAAAAAAATTCATTTTGCTCGTTTCAGCGGTTAGCCAGCATTGGAAGTGTGAAAATACAAACATGAAATGAAATGAAAGTGTGAAGAAGTATTATGAGCATAACTGTCATTCAGATCTACTCTGGAGAAAGTATTGTACTATAATGATTCTGCCTTCAAGTAGTTTGAAGAAGTTTAACTGAGTTTACACATTTAAAATTGTAATAGTAATAATAGTACTTTTTAATTTCCTTAAATATTTATTATTCATACATCAAAATCTATATATTTTATACATATAGATGGCTTATATATATATATATATATATATATATATATATATATATATATATATATATATTATTTTCAGCATTATTTATATGCTATTGTAGTATTTATTAAAAAAAATATATATATATATTATTTTCAGTATTATTTATATGCTATTATAGTATTTATTAACATTTTGAATTGGGTTTTTATTTTTATATTTTAAGTTTAGTCTGTTATTTTACATTTTTGTCATTTATATTTTTAAATTAATATAAAATGGTTATAATAATTAAATGATTAATTATGAAATAATTATTAAATGATTGTAAATTATTTTCATTTGAGTTTTTATTTTAGTTATTTTAGTTCTTCAACTTATTTAGTTAGTCGCCAAAACAATAGAAGATGTTCATCTACTATTGATTTTGTATTAGATTTCAGCTTTGATCATTCTGACTGGTAAATAGCATTAGATTATAATAAATATGGCAACCGATTTCTCTTAGTTTAGGCTAATAGTCAGGGATTGTGATATAGGCCTAGACAATTGGGTGTATTGTGACGTGTAGAATTAATAAGTTAGTGTATTGATGCTTTTAATGGCTATAACCATATGCTGATCAGAACCACATTGCAGTCAGCTGACTCTGTTTGTGTTCTGTGTGTTCATGTGTGTGTTTGCATGTACTGTAAGAGGGCTGAGAACAATACAGACACCCTAAACAGTCATTTTTATGTTTGTTTTAAGCAAACTGTTGCTGCGCATTACATGGCTGATGCAACACATTGAACACATGGCCCTTGCTCTTGAACTCACAGCCAAACTTTTGTAATATACAGCCTTTGGCCCAAATGGCGAAAAACACAATATGATTCTTGACAGATTTATCTTTATCACTTCGCCAAGAGTGAAACTACAGGCAGATCTCCATCTACCCATACAAAATAAATAAATTCCTCATATAGTATCGAAAAGAAGCTTAGCATCCAGTACAATCACTGAAATGACTTCTCTCATGCTGGTTTAAAACCTCTAACAACCCACGACAACATTTACATGATGAGAAATGATTGACGCCCATTGTTATTGAGAAGTACTTTAGATAATACCTCTAAGCATTCAGATTTGATTTGGTATCTGACGTAGAGATGCTGCAGCAGGGACCAAACAGCAGATACAAAAGAATTAGATCACTACTGTGGGAGTGTGTAATGTTGATGGAGGAGGATGTTCAGTATTGAGGTTCGTGTGTCGCGCTGACTGAGTGCAGTGGGTTTATCAGAGCGCAATTTTCAGATATTTATTTAAATCAGTTCAAACCTGTAGATAATGTTACGCTCTTTACGCTGCAAAGGATGCTCATTTTTTTGTACACATTTGTTGATTCTCAAGAACAGCCGAAAGAAAATGTGCAGATCATGACAACAGCAACATTTAATTTAGGAAAAAAAAGTTTCTCTTGTAATTACATTGAGAGTAAAGAGTTTTGGTAATTTATCCTAAGTTTCCATCGGGTTCTTTTAATCAATCTGTGTTCTTCTGTCCCAAAAAAGTACACTTTAGCATACTTTTTTTGAAAATATATACACAAGTGTGAGCTAAATGTAAATGTTTGACACTAAGTTGCACGTTAATTGCAATTAAATGCAAACGATATTTAAGACATATATATGTAATTTCATAATCACTTCTTAATCTCAAAAGATCTCAAACTTTGCTCAGACACCAAATACCCCAATATAATCTTAAGCATTTTTAACATTTTGTATTAATGTGTTATTTACAATTTGTTAGTAATTACTTAACAAATAGTTAGCGTATGGAACTACTATACCGTAACTGTAATAGTGATTATTAGATAGTAATAGTGGTGGGAATGTTTCAGCGACACTTTTTGTAGTTCACATTGTTATGCCCATTTGGAATCCAATTTTTGCCGCATTAAAAAATCATGCTTTTGTAAATCATAATTATCTCATATAAAGAGAAAATTATGAAAAAAAGTTAGAATTATGAGATAAAAAGTTAAAATTATGAGATGGTCATAAAGTCAACTATCTCATTTATGATTTAGTATGTCACTTTTACATTTTATCTCAATTATGATGTAGCATCTCATAATTTTCAGTATTTCGACGTATGTCATAATTTTTTATCTTATAATTATGACAATTCCATGATTTATCATAATTAATGTCATATTTGTCTTTTATGTCATGATTTTGATTTACATATCATATGATTTACCATATGATTTTTTTCTTATATGGTGCAAATGAGCTTCCATATGCCTGTAGATGGCAACATTTCTTGATGGCACATTACTGTTACTGAATCATTCAATTCAACCGATTCGTTCATAAACATGGATTTATCTTCTGAGCTTCTGATTCACCAATTTAGAAGCGAAAATAGAAACTGTCTTATGAGTGAGTTATTGAATCATTTCCTCAACCAATTCATTCAAAAACCCTGATTCATACAGGAACAAAACACACAATGGTTAATCTTTGTTTATTTTGGGAACTATTTTTGTTTATGGAGCAAAAACAATTGTGATATTGTTGCGCATATATGGCTATAATATTTACTTCTTGTGTATTGAACTATTATACAAAGGCAATGTCACACTCTGTCACACAGTTTTTAATTTAATATTGCTTAAATAAAAATAGCAGCCCTAGACACAATGCTGTTTTCCGTATTTGTTTTAGTGTCTGAACTACTTTCACATGCTCAAAGCCTAGTGTAAATGCATTGTGATGCAGAATGTCAGTTTAGTGAGTTCAGGTGCTCATCAGATATGAGGTAGGCCAGCTGTGTTACCTTATAGGCAACTGAAACTCTCGGACACGTCATGCGTGCAATCATGGAAAAGGGAAAACACAATAGTTAATTTATGGCAATGGTGACAAGGTCCAACGGGCAGCAGGTGTGCTGTGTAACATGCTGCCAGCAACGTTCCATTTATGAGTCTCTCCGCCTATATTTCATAACCAAGCGCTGAAGTTAAGGGGCCAAAACTGATGTTGACTGAAGGGAGGAGGTCCCTCCTACACACACATGTTGAATCTATAAGGTTATTTTGGAATAATATATTGCGGTGGTTTTAAGGTTCATTCGCAGGCTTTTCAGAGTCGCTGAAATGCGATCCGTTTGATGCCAAATGAACAAATGACCATCCTGAAACATCATTGTGCATGTCCGTGAGCCTCCCATCGCTGTTTTCTCTAAATTAAGAGCTGTCGCGTGAAAGGGCTAACCATGTAACCTGTTGAATTTCAAGTAAATGATTCCTATCTGTCAAGTCCCCGTGGGGATTTAACCGTGTCCGCAATACAGTAATGAAAACACAAGTTGTGTGTGGTTGAAGAGTTGTGTTTCACGCATCGTGACAATGAAACATAATCTAAATGGTTTAATCAGCATGAACATTTTCACCACGGCACTGAATCACATGCAGAGAAGAGGCCAGCTATATCAGCACTGCTGCAGCTGTGTGTCCACATGTGAGTGTGTGTGTGTGTGTGTCCCACTCAGCGGCTAGACAGCAAATCCCACACTTGTCTGGGCTATAAGTACTCTTTAATCCAATGGTACAAGTGGGAACATGATACAATAGACAGAAAAGTTTAATAAAAGTCCTACTTAGAAGAGAAAAAACCTCAAATGAGATCTCTCAATATCTATATAGTTGTTTCTCCTAGTCAGAAATTAGATTAAACCAAGACAAAAGTCTTCTGCTTAGATGTGTCTCCTGAGAAAAAGTTGCTAGTAATCTCAAATGAGCCTCTAGAATTTCAGAGGAGGTCTTAATAATGTCTCAAACTTCGCTGTCCTGCCCATCTGAAAGAAAACTGCTGGAGTTTCCATCTTCTCAGCCTTAGTAATCTCACATGTAAGCCTCCTTTAGAGTCCTACATTTATTTTATTTAATTTTTAGTAAATAATTTATTTAAGTTTCAATGTCTAAATGATATACCATACTAAATGAATGATTATGCAATTCTCAAGTTTGAGCTCTGTAAGAAAGTCTGCTCACCAAAGCTGCATTTATTTGATCAAACATACAATACTATTACAATTTAAAATAACTGTTTTCAATTTCAATGTGTTTTAAAATGTAATTTAAAACATTGAATTTTTATAACTCCGGTCTTCAGTGTCATATGATCCTTCAGAAATCACTTTAATATGCTCATTTGAAGTGCAAAGCCCCCCCCCCCATAAGAAATTTCTTATTATTAATGTTGAAAACAGATTTGCTGATTGATATTTTTGCAGAAACTGGCTTACTTTTTTTCAGAACTATGATGAATCGAGAGTTCAAATGAACAGTATTTATTTGAAACAGAAATCTTTTGTAACTTTATAAATATTTACAGTCACTTTTGATCCAATTAATGCATCCTTCCCGAATAAAAGATATTTTAATCCCGAAAGATGATTGTCCAGTGACAATAATTAACAGAACTTTCATTCATTTTAAAGTTTATTCTTGTGGAAAGTGATTGAATCCTTCAAAGAGAGTTGAATATGTCACCAGAAATGACATAGGTTAGGAAAATGTTATAGACTAATATAAAGACTTTGAACACATTTAATGAAATCAATAGTCTATTAACCTAAAATGATTTGTAAACATTTGCATAACGCTGTCCATATGGAAAATGTAAAGTCCTTTTTAATGTCAATGCAAATGAATGAAAACGTATGTGTGCTACTTTGCAAATGAACACATCTATAATATATCTCATCTGTGTCTATTCGATTTCTCTGAAACCAACCAACAAGTATATGAGATCTTGATTCAGTAAAGCATTCTGGGTAATACTTAATCCACAAAGTGAGAGTGAACACACAAGTAAATCGTTTATCTTTTGAAAATGCGAATCCTTCATGTCCACTGACACGTGCTCTTCTCGTCTCGTCTGCCAGTGACTCGTCCTAACGATGTTCCTCGACGTTCTGAGTCTATAAATACCCCTCAGCTGTGACATCATCATGACAAGGCACCAACAGGCCAAAAGCTGCAGTCCATTTTGAACCTGCGCCTAAGGTGAATGCTAACACGGTTAATGAGGGGATCAGAGATGGTAGCAGTGGAGCATGTACTCCATACGCCCCAAAGAAAGGACACCAGTAGCCTGCAAGATCGCACATGAGGTGTTAGAGCGACAGCCCAGACCCTCCGCACGCTCTTCCAGTGTTTAATTGGGTGAATTGTAACCGGCTTATCTCTCCATAGCAGAGAGCTCATTACCAGCATGCCGCATTCGCTAGCATTCGCCTCAGTGCCGTGACAGGCAGAGTGCCACCTCCACCCACTAGACTGGCCCTTATGTAAATTAATTAACTCCTGAAGTAATTATGAATGCTTCTGCACACTGTGCAACACATCAGCAGCAGCAACGGATTGGCTGTGTGAGTGTGTTTAGTGAGGCCTGTTTTCTGGCTGACACGAAGGATAAAGCTAGTTGATGTCACTGGTTAAATGAGCTTAGCGTATGGTCGTCAGTCAGATCACTGGCTGGAATGAGCTCGTTCAACACCCTGTTCTGAAGCTGAATCTGTGAAGGTGCTTAGCCACGCATTACTGAAGTCTTTACATGATTTTTTAATACATTTATGACCCAGAAATGTCTTTCCTTAAAAAATTAAGTTATATGGTTTGTTTAATATCGGCGCTATAGAATTAAATTCCCTTAAAATCCACTTCTAACACTCTAATAAGTTTATTTCATTTGTGTACAAAATGAAAAAAAAAAACATGAATCAAAGGAATATTCATTTCTTTCTATGCATCGTCATGAACAAATGTTATTTCTTCTCACATCCCATAACATTATTGACTGTGGTGGAAATGATGGCGATTGTAATGACATTTTTAACTTCTTTGGAGTAAAATGACCGACTTTGTCTCGCAAAGCTAGATTGTTATGTATGCAAATACACAAAATGAAATAATATTTTGTGCATAATTTGACAAGTTACAGTTTGATGATGCAAATGCATATTAAAAATATCATTTTTCTTCCCCTTCACACTTCAAAAATCTCATATTTCATCTTAAGCTCTTCACTGAGAATATTGTCTCCTTGGTAACCAAATTTTTCATAAAACTTGGTTGTGTTGGATATTGTCACAACTTGCACAAGATTTTTTTTTTTTAAAGAAAGTAATTACGTTTATTTAGTACGGATACATGAAATTGATCAAAAGTGACATAAAAAATAGATTCTTTTTTAAACAAATGCTGTTCTTTTGCATCATGGACTCCACAAAAATAATAAGCAGCACAACTGTTTTCAGCATTGATCATAAGAAGAATAAGAAATGTTGGTTACACTTTATTTTAAGGTGTCTTTGTTACAGTGTAATTATACATTTAAGTACCGAGTAATAATAATTAACTACATGTACTTACTATAGGGTCAGGGTTAGGATTAAGGTTTTCTTTTAGGGATAATTGCATGTAATTATGCATAATTGATAGTTATTACTACAGTAACTACATGTGTAACAATGACACTGTAAAATAAAGTGTTACCGAAATGTTTCTTGAGCAGCAAATCAGCATATTAGAATGATTAAAATCATATTTCTATATTTGTTGTACAATGGCTATTTTAGGTCCGGCACAAAAAGTGCATGATAAGACAATTTTAATATGACTTTCATACCGCAAAAAAACAAAAAACAAAAAAACAACCCCTATGAAAGTGCTCAATGCAGTTGCCCAAAATTGACTTGTGCTGGATGATAACAGTAGCATAAATTAACTATTAGGAAGGTTTAGTAAGCAAATAGTCACACCACTACCTTAACCATTCCATTTACGTCACTCACTATAACTCTGTTACCCTCCATTTGTTATTTAACCCTCTGTCTGTCAGCACTGTTGAGTTCACAGTTCAGATTCAAGTCGGGCAATTTTGTGATCTAGGATTACAACTTCCCGTCCTATTCATATCCTGCTAGTGGAGCGGAATGAGTCGACTGGTCTGCAAACCTGCTGCAGGTTTGCTGCCGAGCGGGACAGTTTCCCTTTCAGCAGCAGATGCCCAGTCCTGAGCTATCGCTAACAGCACCTGTCTTTGCTGAGCTACACAAGTGTCTGTGATCTACAGACCACCATGAGCTGGGAAACCGCACTGATCTCTCTGAGATTTCACTGACTCAGTGTCATTCCATTACACCAAAGCCAGTCCATCCAATCTGATCTTCAGAGAGGAGAGTGATTGCTTTAGCTTCGTCTTACTTAGGCACTTCTTACTGACATGGGTGATAAAGCTTCAAAAGTTGTCCACTCAGCTTTCCTGTCTATTCGCAGCGGCCCCCACAGTTCTCAGAAGTGCAGGATGTGTGCGGCGGTGAATGAGTGTTTATTAGATTCTCTCCACGTTAAAGCGCACTTCATCAATCACTCACTTCCTGTGCTCAGGTTCTGCAGCCCCGCCGGACCTCTCGAGACTTCCTGAATGGTCCTGATTGCAGGAAGGCACATTAACTTCACTCAGCACATACAGACGTAATGTGATGATATACTCAGATGTGTATCTGATACTTCATATTGGAATATGAAACAATACTTCATATTGTCTCAAACGAGTTCGCCTCCGCTGGTAGAAACTGTAACTACACTGTTCAACCAAACAGTGCAATTAACTAAATGAAATGAGTTCATTTCACTCAAATATTATTGAAAGTTCATTGTACTTGATTGAAAAAAGTTATGTCGCCTAAATAACTGATTGTATTAAGCTGAACTTAAAATGAATGAGTTGCAGCAGATCTGTACGGTGGCCAAGAGAGCTCAAAGCGCTGCAAATAATAAAACGCATGCAAATAAAAAAAAACGTGATCATCAGTTTGACAACACATGTGCTGCAAATCCTCACAACACATGCAAACTCAAAAAAGCGCTACATTTACAAAAAGAGCTGCAAATAGCACAAACCACAACGGAAATCTTTTAAGGGGACCCCAAAAAGTGACGGACCCTACTTGACAACAGCACAAACTAAAAAATATTAAAATATATTATGTAGGCATTAACTCCATGTAATGTGTTTCACTAACAGAAAAGTGTTTTAATATGTGGCATTGTTGTTAACTCATTCAACTTCAAGAGATGATAATTTAGTAGATGATTTAAAAATATTCGTTAATCATCTGTAGCGTACTAATGTGACGTCATCGTAACGGCCGCCTGAGGCGCTCGACGACCACGTCATCAGTGAGCTTGAGTTTCTAGCAAACTGAAAAACACTATTAAAAATAATAAATACATGAAATAATGTACAGTTGTTTATTTTTGTTTGCAGTTTTTACAGTATTTAATGATTGTGTCACTTTTTGGGGTCCCCCTTGAAACATTTCTGTTGTGGTTTGTGGTCTTTGCAGCGCTTTTTGTATATGCATCGCGTTTTTGAGTTTGCATGCGTTGTCAAACTGATGATCACGTTCTTTTTATTTGCATGTGTTTTTTTAATTTGCATGTGCTTTTTTTAATTTGCATGTGTTTTATTATTTGCAGCGCTTTGAGCTCTCTCGGCCACCGTAGATCTGGTTCCCAGTATGCTTTGCATCAGACTGTATGGAGAAAAAATGTTGAATTTATGTGCTATTTAATATGGAGCCCCGACATGACATGCGGACAAATACATATATTACATATATATATATATATATATATATATATATATATATATAAAAGAATTTGTTCTTGCTTTAGTAATCCAGGGCCATTAATTACTAATTCCTTCTCTCGTTTTAGTTAAATCATGGCCACGAATTAAGAATTTGTTCCCACAATATATACATTTTTTCCCTCGTTTTAGTAAACCATGGCCACGTTAAACTAATTCATTTCTTTGTTTTGATTTAACTAAAACAAGCGAACATGGCCATGATTACAACATGGCCATGATTTAGTAAATCAAAGAAACAGGCTATATCGTGCGAACGATTTATTTAAAACGAGGGAACGCATTAGTAAAACGTGCTGACTTATTAGTAAGTCTTAATATTTCAAATAAACTGCAAATAACATGTTTGTGTAGTGCAAAAGCAAAATGAAAGTATTACTAACTTAATCTTTGTGAAAAGTTTTAAGTTTTATAGTGCATTAAAAATGCTAACGGACAGGTATTAAGGACCTCCTTGGTCTCAAATGACAACAACCATCATGTGTCTTCACATCCATTCTAGTAGGCCATTATAAGTCTTATAGGATTAAAGGGTGATCAAGTTCACTTTCTCTCTGAGTGGACAAAGACTCATACAAACACACACAATATACACACTCACACACACTATGACTCACTTGTCAACTCATATTAAGGCGCACAGATTTTCTGCCTGGTAATGAGTGAGTAACATGCAACATTCACACTCCAGCCTCACTGACCCTGAGGGGCGTCTGTATAGTTGAGATCACAATGCTTAAACTCAAATCAGTTTCAAGCATGCAAACCCATCTCTCTCTGTATTTCTGACTCGGCGAGGAGTTTTTGTTTTTCAACAAGAGTTAACCTCAGGAGGTCATCAGTTTTATTTTACATTTATTTTTTTGAGGTCTGCATTTTTTTGATACAGAATTTGTTAGAAAATGTTATTTTCTGACAATAAATATTACATGAACATCAAAATTAAACAGACAACAACTAAGATGTAATAGGGTTGAAAGAAATTAATACTTCTATTCAGAATTGATCCAAAATGATAGGCATTTATGATATTAGATAAGATTTCTATTTCAAATAAATGCTGTTCTTTTGAACTTTCTATTAATCCTGAAAAAAATAAAAGCGGCACAACTATCATTGATTAGAATCAGAAATACTTCCAGAACACCAAATCAGAATGATTTCCGAAGGATCATGTGACACTGAAGACTGGAGTAAGGGATCGTTCACGCAAAACACGCTTTCCCATTCCACTGCGCTATATTTCCATTGCTAGACGGACATGTTTGAGCATTGAACTTACGTCTTTTGCAGTGTCTCACACATGACGTAGCGTTCTAAAAACACGGCATTCAAGTTAAAGGGTTAGTTCACCCAAAAAGGAAATTTCTGTCATTGATTACTCCCCCTCATGGTGTCCCAAACCCTTAAGTCCTTCGTTCATCTTTGAAACACAAATTAAGATATTTTTGATGCAATCTGAGGGATTCTGAACCACTCATAGGCAGCAATGCACCTTTTGAGGTCCAGAAAGGTAGTAAAAACATGGTTAAAATAGTCCATGTGACTACAGTAGTTCTACCTTAATATTATGAAGTGACCAGAATACTTTTTGTGCACAAAAACAGAACAAAAATAACAACTTTATTCAACAATTTCTTCTCTTCTATGTCAGTCTCCTACACAGTTGATTTTCATTTCCTTTAATGTTGATCCACTGTAGTCACATGGACTATTTTAACCAAGTCTTTAATGCCTTTCTGGACCTCAAAAGGTGCAATGACGTTGCTGCCTATGTGTGGTTCAGAAACCCATGGATTTCATCAAAAATCGACTTAATTTGTGTTCTGAAGATGAACAAAGGTCTTACGGGTGTGGAACGACATGAGGGTGAGTACTTTAAGACAGAAATGTCATTTTTGGGTTCAACTTTTAAAAATGTGTCTTTATTTTTATTTTATTTTTTGTTCCACAAAAACATGCTCTGTGTGAACCCAGCCCTAATTCAGAAAATTCAGTTTTGCATCACAGGAATAAATGACCTTTTAAAAAATATAATAAAATGGAAAACAGTTATTTTAAATTGAAATAATATTTCAAATTGCTGTTTTACTGTATTCTCAATCAATTAAATGCAGCCTAAAAATCAAAGATAAATATTATTTATCATATATATATCTCATATATATCATATATATATATCTATATCTCATATATATCATATATATATATATATATCTATATCTCATATATATCTATATATATCATATATATATATTATATATCATATATAATAAAAATGGAGATTATATATATATATATATATATATATATATATATATATATACACACACACACACACACACACACCATTTAAATCCCTTTTAGATACAATTCATAGAGCAGCACGCTGAAAGTCTGAGCCTTAATCACTTATCTAAAGCAGAAAGAGGGGTTGAGTTTGGACTCCGTGCAAGCAGACTATGAGTTTTTGCCAACTGCCTGAAGGATCTAACTGAATGCACTGACTGGCCCGACTGGCAGCCTTGGCAGTGAACGCCACCTCCTTGAGCACATACCTAAAGCTCCTCCAAATGCTCCTGAGGCAGAAAGCCCAGAATCCATGGACACAGCATTTCATCACATCATCGATACACAGATCACAACCTATATGGATTAAATGCAAACCGACCATTTTTATTTTATTTAAATGTCCCCCTAGCATAAGAAAATACAGCACTGATAAGAATGATCAACACTGGAGAGCAATATGGGAGTAGTTCCATCTCTAAATGCAACTTCTCTCCTGCATGCAGTCTCTCTCACTGCACTCTAATTCATCAGAATTGTCTCTGGAGCACAGCCAAGTCCTTTGGGTAATGCTGTTGCAAGCTTCACTACACATCATTTTTTATCTGTATTTTAGTTTTTCAGAAGAAGCACAGGGAAAGAAAGAAAAATAATGTGTGGAAAATTGCTATACATGGGGGAGGGAGGGGGTTTAGTGCTGAGATTGCAGTCGACGTGAATGTTTCCAATAGGCTCTGGGATGTATGGCCATTATTAAGGGTAATAAATGATGTAGTTTTTGGTGGATTGCAGCTTTATTTCAGAGAAATTGGCCTGAAGCTTGAAAAACACAACTGCCAAGAAAATGAGTGTTTGGCAAAATGAAGTTAATGCCTTTTGGGGCTTTAATGTTTCTGTATTTTATTCATGAAGCAGTTCAAAGGCAAATCTTCATCACACCACCAGCACTTATCGAGTGTGCTGCATAACTGATTGATGAATGTTACACTAAATACAGCAGATGTCATAAACTATGGCTGAACACAACCATAGAAAACAACAAATATCTTTTCTACTACAGTTATGAGCACCATTTTCAAAATGTACGTGGCTTTACGTGAAGTGGTGTGACGGAGAGATTCACCATCATCAATTAATCTATATTTATTCATTCTGAGTGCAAGATCAATCTCACAGCATTCAAAAACTATGAGTCTTAAATTCGCAGGGCGTAAAGGTGCATCTAAATATGCCAGTATATGTCCAGCCTCTCTTCAGCATGAATCAGTTCACCACAGTGGCCCGTTTCACTGTCACTGATTAGATTTGCTCATCAGTTACAGCTGACTAGAGAGGGACAGGTAAATCTGCAACTGTCACTTACTGTCATCATCCAATTTCTCCCTGTCATTTCCCTCTATTTGGGAGATAGGACACACACACAAAGCTGAAAACATTCTAATATTTACTGAATGATGATTTTCTCAAAAAATATTGAAATGTTGAAAACGGTTGTGCTACTTTTCTACATTTTTTTTGTGATATATATTCTTTGATAAATGGAAAGCTCAGAAACAACATTTTAATTTAAAGGTGCACTATGTAACTGTTGGCCCCAGCAGTTAAAAAAAACAAAACTACATGCATTTTGCGGAAGAACATTTTGGTTGTGCTTAGGCTCCGTGTGACTGTGTGGATGAATATAGTTACCCTACTGCTCAACATTCACCACTAGGCATAAGAAATCCAGTTTAGATGGAAATGATCTCAAGCTGACTTGCTGAAGACGTTACTGTAGCTTTACCCATTAATAGACACGGTACTTCCTTGAAAATAAATTCCAGCACAGCGACAACAACCTTAATGAAATGACACTTCAGAGTAGATAATGCTTTACAATGAGCTCTGTTACATATGGCAAATTGAATGTTCAATAAAATGCCTTACTAAAAACGCATCTTTGTGTCAGTTTAACATTTCAAATCCCTCAGTTCTCGCCATCTCCGAAAAGCCAAGCCGGTGTTGATTCTCTTTCTATTACGAGCTCTCTTTTTGCCCGCAGACTCTCCTCTCTGCATTTTTTAAAATGGTGATTTACTTCTAAAACTTTTGAAAACGTGATTCAAAGTGCACGTTTTTGAAAACGATATACTGTGTGAACTACAAAAACATGAATTTGTGAAAATGGTGACATCATGCGCATGCGTATTATGTGCGTATTAGGCACGTAGTGTTTCTTTACAAAGAGACATCGCCAACTACTGGCCAAGGCATGAATAATACAGCATTTTTACAGATTCTTGTGAACAGGGATCGTTTTGACAATGTTGTCATCAGTACGCAAAAAACACAAGGGTTTTAGTACATTGATGTCGTGTAAATGTACCCTTAACATGCTCCCGGTCAACCTTTCCCATGTTAACTTTTCTGTATTTACGGATATAATGAGTCACACACGGGCGAGTGACTTGTGTATGTAATTTCCCAAAAATACCATCCCACCTGGTCTACAATACAAACACGCAGAAATATAAAAAGAAGATTCCTTTGCAAGTTGATATTTAGGGGTCTTTGGCAAAAGTTTGAAACCCACTGCAACAGGGTACTATTCTTCAGAGATACACCCCCGGCTGGGTTAGGACGTTTGCATCAGACCAGAAATAAGTTAAGCAGAACTTTGCCTAAACCAGAAAATAAGGCTTTATTTGTTGCCAATAGAGGGATAGACTATGGCAATGCTAATAAGTTTGTATATGTGTCCCTTCCCTTAGCAGTGTTAAGGCAAAGGCAGGATGCGTGTGCCCCCCAGGAAGAGTGTCCTTGCTGGGGGTTAGGGGTCAGCGGCGGCCAGCTGGTTGGAAGGCCTTTCATTGATGGAGCACTTTGTCCATCTGCAGGCTGAAATCAATCTGCCTGCATGCTGGCGAACAGCAGATCAGGTTACGTCACTCCCTCCTGCCCTGTGGCTCCCAACACCTTCTGCTTATTGTGAGAGCTCTGTGGGTGGCGAGAACTACTGGAACTGGCTCGAATCTGCAAACAGTTCTGTTTGAGCAGACAAACTTTATTGGGCCGGGAGAAGAGGACGGTATTGTGGACGTCGTGTGTTCAAGGCCTGCTGTTGGATGGGCCTGTTTGTCTCTGGGACCATGTGAATATGTCACTTTCGACCCCTCCACGAGGAATATGGGTAATGGCTGATTAAAGGGAGGGGTTTGTCACCTCTACTGCCCTTCTTCTCAAATCATTCAATTTCTACATAGAGCTTCTAACTACAACCTCAGCAGCTCACTATAAGCCCAGACCCCCGTATTTATCATGCTGAAATTTACACCCCCTCAGGGCCATTAGAGTCTTATGGTGCGATTTCTCACTGGTCCTTGACATATCACTTATTGAGTGCATCAAGTATCTCACAGATAAGATCAGCTGACACGGGTCGTGTAAGCAGAGATGCCTAGCAATCAGGGACATTTCTTTCCTTTCACTCTTTTCTTGCTTTGATATCTGATATCAGAAGAGTTCTGCATCGTTTGTGTTACTCTGTAATGGAACAATACTCAATGTACACTACCATTCAAAAGTTGTTTTTAATAGAAATGAATAATTAAACACATTAAAATTGATCAAAAGTAAACATTTGGACAGAGATGTGTTACAATTGCTGTGTTTGGAAAAAAAATCAGACTTAATTTAAGAGGCTCCGGGTCGAGGTTCACTGTCATGTGCCGTCCTTTCATAAATTATCTTCAAAACCATTTATAACTGTAAGTGGACGAACTGATGCTTGTGATGTTATTCTTTCCCTTTTTTCCTGTTTATACACAAAATGTAAGAGCTCGGTGTCTGTATTCATGCTGTGTTGTGTTGATATGTCAATATGTATGTGGATTGTTGTGTAAACTAATAAAAAAATGGATCAAAAGTGACAGTAAAGACATTTATAATGTTATAAAGATTTCTATTTCGAGTGAAGACTGTTCTTTTTAATTTTTCATAAAGCAGCACAACCGTTTTTATGCTGGTTCAGCGGAAAAACATTTACTGCAACCACTTTCTTTTATATTCAGATTATACAGGTTGTCACATAATACTAGGCAAAACACTCATTACAATCCTTTTTTATGTACATTGCTTTTTTCTTGCTTAAAGGACAGTAAATGGGCTGGAACCTTTTAGAATTCATCCGTATATTGGATGTCATTTACCCTGTAGAAAGTGCTTACGATTATCAAAAGCTTTTGTTTATTTATTTATAAAATGAAGGAATTCGTTCTCCATTTTATAAAGCGGTTCTCTGATTCCAAATTCAGTGTTATCCACCATCAGGATTATTCTAAACTCTAACTAAACACTTTTTAAATCTTTCACTGAACATGATTGCAAAAATAACAACACTTGCCATTTTTACACTTGAGACTGAATCCAGCCAACAGGAATTCATGCCACCTAGAATTCTGCGTGCAGGTGAAATATTTTCCCAAGCAAATTTGGCAAAACACATTCAAGTTGTTCAAAGTAGATCACTGCACTCCATACATCACGGCACTACTGACAAAAGACAATGAAATTTAGCTGTGACTGCACATGAACCATAAAGATGATAATTCATATCGAGATTATAATACATTTGCATCACAAATGTAAAGTGGGAACACTGCTGAATAAGACAGCTCATTGTTAGCAGTTTGTTTAATATTGTTTTTCAGCAAGCGCAGTGACCCCTCTGATCCCAGTATACTGCTATGAGGGGGTGGTCATTAAATATCAAATAGGAGATTGTAAAAACTGCAAGGCCTTACTCATGGTAAGGTGATCCCTATTACTGCACACCATTAGATCGTTTACAGCGGATTTCGCTCCAACAACACATAACGGCAGTAAAACAACTTAGTAAAATTTGTCATGCCAGCTTATTTTTCAGTGAGCTCTATTGTCAATTTCAACCAGTCTAAACTCATGCAGCTCTATAGTAAAAAGAATATATATACACACACACACACATATACATACATACATATATATATATATATATATATACACATATACATATACATATATATATATATATATATACACATATACATACATATATATATATATATATATATATATATATAGAGAGATATATATATATATATATTCTATATATATATATAGAATATATATATAGAATATATATAGAATATATAAAGAATATATAGAAATATATATATATATATATATATATAGAATATATATATTATATAAATATTATATATATATATATATATATATATTTATATTTATATTCTATATATCAGATAGAAAAGAAGCACATCTATGTGATATAATCAGAGTCTTAAAGTTTGGAATAGTGGCTTATATCACATATCTAGTCAGGCTTTTTCATATGTTGCTGGACTTATGGATGTTAATATACAACACTTGTGGCAGTATATGATCAGAGCGTATTCTCTAAGTCTTTCGGAGGTGGGGAACACAGGAAAACAGGATACAGGACTTAGATGTATAACAGCAGGAGCAGGTTGAGAGAGAAAATCCTTCACTCACAGGTGAGTGTCTTTCCGCTTTTTCTCTAATGATTGTTTTTGTCAATGCCAGTAATTGCAGGAGGATGGCATGAGCAGGCTGCTGGTATAATTACACGCTTCATGAGCAGATGACGTCCATCGCTTTTGTATCCTCATCATTTTATCTCGGCGTTCCGGCCACCCCCTGCCTTCATTAAAGATGGCACCCGGATTGTTTTGCACTTCACTCTGAGTGAGAGTCCTGGCAGCGTTCGTCATGCCGTTCTCTTTGTTAACTCTCTCTGTGTCACCTACAGTAGGCTGCATTCTGTGCTGCACTGATTACAACATGAAACTCGACGCCTCTCATTACACGGAGAGAGGTGAAAGAGAACTTCCCCACAGGGCCTTCATGACCCTCAGCCCACAGACAAGTGTTATGGTTGGGGACGGTTTTGTCTGCCTATCTGTGTCATTTTCTGTCTCTCTGTTTTTTCTTTTTCTGTCTGACTCTATATCTATTTTTTGTCAGTTTTTTCTGCATGTCTATCTCATTTTCTTGTCTGTCTATCTATCTGTCAAAGTTTTTCTTTATGTGACCCGTGCTGGCAAAATGAGTAGCAAATTTTAAAAAATTAGTTACTGTTATTCTCAAAAATCTGTCGGAATCCGACAAAAAATGACTGAGCTACACCGGCTTCAAGTCGATAGAGTCAGAGAAAAATCTAGATAAAGTTTTCTAAAGGTTCTAAAACAAAATCACCAAGCAACCAAACCTTAAAATCCCTGGTAATACCACCAAATTTGGCACAATCCAAGTTAACCCATATCTAGAAAATATATATATATATATATATATATATATATATATATAGATATATTTAACTGTATATTCCACAATTCCACAATTGTTTGATTAATATTAATGAAACAGACAGCCATATATTAAGACATAATCTCCCACACATATCTAATATAATGTTACACATGTTTTTCCCCAACAGTTAACCAAACGTTCACTTGAGACATAATAGATAATGTGTGCGTGAACTCTCACCAAGACAGATTTTTTGAAATACTGTCTGTCTATCCATTTAAACATTGTTCTGTTTGTTTAAAAACTGACACAGCCACACTTCCTCAGTTTGGAATGGGACTGTCCAACCAATAGTAGATGAGGTCTGTTCAGAAGTTCTAGTTTGAGAACATTATTTTTGTAATTCTGTTTGCTGACACTAGGGGCACAGGAATTGCACACATCCACTTTGAAGAACATGAGTTACACAAAGTTTTACATTTTAATCTCTAGTGGGAGGAACAAAGGTATAGAGTTACTGAGATCACAAACCTCTTTTGTTGAGTTTTGAGTAAGGGTTAACCCATACGTTCCTATTATTGTTAGGATGTTACTGTATTAATATCAAACTCCTGAGACCTGTGTCCTGAGATTGTTTTTAGAAATGTAATATTTGTAACAAATTTGTGCTAGTTTTCAGCTTTATTGTAATATTATTATTTCTTTGTTTACATTCTTTAAGACCAACCAGTGGTCTGATGGGGTCCTCGGAAGACGTCCGAGAGGGCTGTAAGATGATTAAAGTCATTTTAATTAAATAATAATTTTTTTTTTAAATGCTCAACATAAAATACATCATGTAGACTAATATATGATTAAATAAAATGTATTTTATATATACCATTTTATTTATTTAAGGAACATTCAATTCTTAAAACTTCTGGAATCATGAAATGAATCATGTTTAATTATTAAATCAACAACAAGAACTTCTGTCGTGATATTTTGCTGCTGCACAATCTGAGAGAGTCCCTGTGCTGTGACACTTGAAACAAGATACTCCATTTTAGCAGTTGGAATTCCCATTATTGCGAATTATTGTCTCAGCCAGTCTGTTGACTAACTTGACTGTCTGCTTCTACTGTCTGTCACCAGTAAACCTTTGCCCTTTCCTGCCACTCAAAACATTCAATTTACTCTCTGTTTGCACAGAAAACAATGAAAAGCCCCAAATGACACAAAAAGGGTTGGCGGGGCATAACTGGGCATGGACGTTTGTGTCAGCTCAGGGGATAATGTGCTCCATGTGTTGAAATCTGACACTGTGCATTGAGGCACAGCAGTATGGAGAGGCACACTGGTGATGGAGGGCTTCCTCCCGAGCCATAGACATGGGGCCAAAGCGTGGTGTAACCCCTCTCCTCCACCCTAGCTTATTAAACTAAAACCCGCCTCCCTCATGGCCTCCAAAAGTCCTATAACTGGATCTGAGAAGAACTAAAGGCCAGTAATTTAAAGCTGCTTGTCAGAGTTGAGCCACAGAGCAGCTTAGTATAGCATGATGGTATTCCCCTTCATCGTGGCATTCCCGGTTGCCTCTTAAATGTGCTCATCCTGAGAGATGGTTAGAAGTTCTGGATGGCTCCACAATGTAATTTACACTCCCCTTGTGGGTTTTTCTTCTTCACATTCCGGCTATTTCCTCTTTGCCCCACTGAGCATTCAGTAACTTCCTCTGTTTTGGTTTTGCTGACTCAAAGCAGTGACAAATTTGCACCCAGTTGCTGGCACCAAGAATATGTGAGAGCTATAAGAAGAATATGTGTCATACAAATGCAGAAATACTTCTTAACTTTTCATCATTTCTTCTCTACATGGAAATCTTGGCCAAGTTTTCCATGACAATGATTACAGTCCCTCTCATAATCACATTATGTCTGTGCAGCAAGGCAAATTAACTGTAATCATAGCTCCCAAAGTAAAAGATGGAGGTTTCAGCCCGTCACTCAAGACAATGGTGTGGGCTTGGCCGTCCTTGGATTTCTTGCAGATCCAACTAATTCGTCAGAAACACGTGGATGGGTTTTAATTAGAAACAGACAGACTGGATCTGTTCCCAAAACTCAGTCGGAATGGATTTACAAAGTTGTGAACAATTAGCAGGCATGTGTGCATGTCTGAAAGTAAACATCTGAGCTTTGTCAAATATTAGAGGAACATTTTACTTTCTTTCCATATGTGAAATGAAAACTCTTTGTATTTATATTGGTTTCATGTTGCTTTGAAAAAAAACACAATCATGTGGTAAAGCCATGAAGTAAAATGTAATATTTTCCTAACTTGAAAATATGCGAGTGTACACATCTTAACTCTTTCCCCGCCAGCATTTTTTTTTTTAAAAAGTTGCCAGCCACCACCAGCATTTTTGATCATTTTCACAAAACTTACATGGCCCCCCAGCATGTTTTGTTATATGAATATCTGAACAGGCAATATATCCAAAGAAAGAGGAGAGCATATGCTTTTAAATAAACAAACAAAAAAAAAACTTTATGCATTCTTTTTTTATCAACACTTGAATGTGGGTAAGTTTCATAAAAAAAAAGCAAAAAGCTGAGAAAACTCATGTTTTTGTCAAAGACTTAGTCTGGATCAGATTCAGAACGATGATCAAAACATAGATGGAGTAGAAAAAGCTTCACAGTCCTATACCTCATCCTGGGTCGACATTTTATTCAGTGATGTTTGGCAGTTTTGATTTATATGCTGTTTAATGTCGATGATCACGTTATTTTATATATGGATAAGATTACATTTGCAATCGCTTGTTTCTGCTTCTTCTTTGCCTGTGTTTTGATCAGGCGGTTCAGTACTCTTTCAGAATATGCGTAATAGTACCACTGTTATACCTACCGCATAATATTGAAAACATGGAAAGCTGAAAATTTCTGTCAGTGGCGGAAAGCGTTGTATTATAAATGACAGAAATTCTGTCAATGGCGGGGGAAGCATTGTCTCATAAATGACGGAAATTTACGTCAATGGTGTGGAAGCGTTGTCTAATTAATGGAAATTTCCTTCATTGGCAGGGAAAAAGTTAATAATTATTTCAAAACTTATTTTTCAGGGTAAAAAGTTGGTTGTACCACATGACTTTGTCGTAAAAACGTTTTTTCCCCCCCTTTGAATATTTATAAGATGTTTTGCGAAAACTTTTCCCCCTAAATAATAAAATATTATGCCAAACTACTTAATAAAGCGTTATTTTCAATAATATAAGGAGAGAAATTATGACATCAAGTGAAAATTATGACAAAAGTCATAATTATAACTGTTGAAATTGACAAAAAGTCGAAATAAGATAAAAAGTTTTAATTATTAAAAAAATTTAATGTAATAATTATGTCATAATGTCATAATTTGGCATTATGACATAATTATTTAATCAAATATGATCAAAAGCATGATTTTTTTTTTACATAGTGCAAATAGCCCTCAATACAGAACAGTTATCACCCGGATATTTTATACCTGAAACAAAATTAAAACAGAAATGAAAAACATACTCAAAGAGGTATATTCATGCCATTGTATGTATGAACTGACTAAGATTATAGTTCTCTGACCAACCCTTTCAAAAGTGACATGACCATTCCAAGCGGCATCACCTGAAATATGTTTCACACACTCATTGCAAGCCTCATGAGGGATTTGGTTTACTGCATGGAAACAGCACGCGTTTCACAGGCAGTCCTGCATGTGCAAGCATATGTGAGGCAAGAAAACAGACAGAGGGAAGGGCAGATGGATAGGAGCTCTGGCGCCTGGCTCCGCTATGTGGCCACAACTCCAGATGTACTCCGTCTTTGGATCTACAGATCCCACCCACACAAAGACACACACACACACACACACACACAGACAATGGTCCCAAAACAGGCTGGCCTGCTCACTGAGTCCACAAACCCTCCACGTGACTCGTGCACATGAGCAGCCCATTCAGATGACTGAATTACTCCAGCAGAGTCTCATAAAAGCATCAGACCCTCCAAGAATGAGCTGATATATGGCATCATATTAGTTGGCCTGCCTTGATAAGACCTTCCCTATTAGCGAATATGACACGCTGCCTGCGGATTGGATTAATTGGAGGTCTGCCTTTATAACCTTAATTCTGCTGCCTAATTATAGGCCAACGCTGCTGATTCAGGTGTAATTATAAATGCGGGGAAGCCCATTTCCATTTCCCCGGCCCTCCATTCATTGTTGTCACAGGCAACGGATTAATGCAATTAAAATCTATTGTTTTAAATCATGCATCCTATTCAATTACTCATGCCCAACTGGCAGTTTCTGTCTGGCAGCCCTGGGCATGAGTGTGGGTGACATTTAGATATACTGTCATCTCACATTAGACCAAGATTACTGCTTATTAATTCATTATTATATGAAAGCTTGTTTACTGATTGTCAGTTTTGCTTCCTGGAAGGTTTCTTTTGCATTGAGTAATCCGCATAGACCACGGTTTACATTTGATGTGAGACGTGCTGCATAATTGTGGGCGCTCTATCTCAACATCATGTAATCTTAGTTGTCGTTGTGTCTGAGCGAGAGAGCAGCCAGGGGGCTAAAATGACAGCCAGACAAATGCAGTCAGTGTTGGTTTATTTTGACGCAACAATGCTGTCCGCTATCATCCGTCTGCACAGTGACACAATGAAATAGCTGTACACTTCAGCATCTACGTGGATTGACAACATATGGCACTGAAACAAGGGAGGGCCAAAGTTAACACAAATTTAACCGTGTAAGGATTGTTCTCATTAGATTCTCATTACTGCACGACATTAATGATAATCGTCTTATCTTAACACAATGACCACTTTAAAAAATTTTAACAAACAATGATTATATGATGTATACTTTTTATTTAAATAATAAGTATTTTGTTTACATTTCAGGAAATGTGAAAACTAATGCCAAATGAAAAAAAAAAGTATGATTGTTTTATGAAAAGAATTAAAAAATAGCTAACTATAATTATTTTTTAATGATTCATTTATCAAATTGCTAGTTTCTAAGTGATAAAGCGTTGACAACGAGTTTCTGCGCTCCTCTCCATGCGGGCGATCGTCACGTGATGTGCGAGCTATTGTCTGTATGTGTTCGTGTGCCATAATGCATAAGCACAATGCATAAGCCTTAAAAACGTACAATTGACAAAGCTTAGTGAAGAAAGTGATCTGGCTTCAGAACTTGTGCATTGTCAGAGACAACCTCTGTGCCTGTCTGTGTATGTTTTTAAGGGGATTTATTAACAGGATTAAAGAAACGATATAACCAAAAGGGTTGGGGAGTAACGAAATACAAGTTACTTAGTTACGTATTTAAAATACAAAATTTGAGTGACTGTATTTCATTACAGTTACATTTTAAATGGGTGGTAATCAGATTACAGTTACATCTGAAAAGTATTTTAGATTACCAAAGTGATTACTTTGAATTTTAATGTCAATTAAACAGCAACTGGTGATTCTCTGACTCTGACAGTCTGAAAAAGAGTTAAGTTTCATGTTTTCGACTGTTTTCATGTTTTGTGATAGTTGTTTGGAGTCATTTTATAATTCACTGGTCACTGCAACTTTTTCTCACAATTTGTTTTTCTCCTCACAATGTGTGCATTTCACAATTCTGACTTCTTTTTCTCAGAATTGCGAGATTTACACTCACAATTGCAAGTTATAAAGTCAGAATTGGGAGATATAAACTTGCAATACTGACTTTTTTTCTTGCAATTGTGAATTTAGTATGTGAGTTAAATGTCATAATTCGGACTTTTCTCAATATTGCGAGTTTATATCTCATAATTCTGACTTTATAATTCACAATTGCAACTTTATATCACACAATTCTGAGGGAAAAAGTCAGAATTGTGAGATAAAAACTTGCAATTACCTTTTTTGTGTTTGTTCCACAATTATTAGTATTCCAAAGTATTCTAAAGTATTTAGATTAAGTTACTAAACCTTAGTAATGTAACGAAATACGTTACAAATTACTTTTTAAAGCATGTATTTTGTAATTATAATCTGTAGTGAAATACATTTTAAAAGTAACCTACCCAGCCCTGATAACCAACATGGGATAATTACATCAGTAAGAGGTTCTGTATTTCGGTTTTTGATTATTTTTCAATTAATTTTCCAGCCCTATATATATATATTTTTTTTTTTTATTTAATTTAATTTTTTTTATTTTTTTATTTTTTTTTTAAATCTTGACATAATCTTGACAGGCTGTGTGAGATTCACCTGTAAATATAGTCTTGTCTGGAAGTTTTTGATGGTCTCCTTCAAGAAATACAGTAAAAGTTGTGCTAAGATTAAGAAAAATGGCAAACGGGATGTTGGGGGTCAGCCAACAAAGGGCCTCGTAAAACGCATTGTTCTTCATCAGCATGGCTGTCTAACCACAGCAGCCCAGACAACAGCACAAGAGTCTGTCAACAAGCAATACATAGCAGCAAGAGAAAGAGTCATGTGACATCAAACACTAACCCAAAGGAGACTATTTTTCATGCTCGGTTTTTTAAATGAGGGAGGGTTTGTCTGTCATGTGGCTAAAGTTCAATAAAATACGTAAACGGAGCCAATATTCCTCGCAACGCGGTTTACTTACCCCTTTATTTAAGTTTGAACTGTATCTTTTAACAAGCAATAACTACATTTAGATTTGATAGAGACAGCATTAATTATGCTGACGCTGAATGTCCCAATAAATATTTCAAGCCAGTTTTATTTTGTTTTTAACGTAGGCCTAACTGGGGACAGGTCCATACTAAAATATGATTAATAACAACTAAAATACTGTAATTTGAACAGTAAGGCCGCTCTGTTTATATGCTCAGAAAGATTTAATATAGACTCCCCTGGTGACACAAGATATGGAGCAACAACTTATTTAACTCTTTATATTCAGCGTTCAAGCTCTGTATAGTCTAGAACTGAAGACTTAGATCTAGAAAGGACCAAACTCAGCAAAAAGCAGCAAACAATAACAAGATATTTATGACATCTAAATACATATTTCTGCGCTAAAAGAGCTTCTGTGTTCCAAAAGCTTCCTAGACTCTTATAGGTTTCCTACTGGAAAAGTAATTCAGCTAATAAGCTGAAGAGTCTGAGTGTATGCGTTTTAAACCTATGGGGCAAATCCTTTGCCAATAAATGTCAGCTTTATGGAATGGCTTTGACCCAGCAACAAAACATTGATTGTTTCCAATTGGCAGGATTCCTTTCCCTCAGACAAGGTCCCGGCCAATCAGAAGCAAGCTTGATGGAAAAGAGTCTCCTCACCCTGGCAACCGCTTCTCTCTACCTTTCCCAGTTGGCAGGTTTTCTCACAAGCAGACAGTCATAACAGCACGTGCTCTCAACTGTGACTCGTCATTTCTATAACTGCTCCACGGTTTGCAGTGTGTGTGTGTGTGTGTGTGTTCACTACTCGCTCACTAATGTGTGTGCACTAACTTGGATGGGTTAAATGCAGGGGACAAATTCTGAGCATGTTTTACCATACTTGAACTTCACGTCATGTCACTTCACTTAAGAGTTTGCAACTGGTTTCTCCGCCTCTCTCTGAAGGAAAATATTGATTCAATTGAATAGTAACAGCAGGATTAGATTAACTGTTCAGTTTCCTCTGTTTAACCCCATTGTTTCTTTACCTTTACTTTATTTATTCAAATGTATATTTATGATTTTATTTTTTTTAAATAGTAACATACGTTCAACTATTTAAATGTAACTTTTTAAATGTTTTTCTTTTTATTATTATCATTTTATTAAGAAAAATATTATTACTATATCTTTTTTTTCCATGGTTTCTCTTCATTATTGTACAACAAATGAAGATTAGAATACGGCAAAGACAGTCTGGAGCACAGCGTTATTTGAGCCGTAGCACAATCATTTGACACGACAGAGGGAGGTGCTGAAGTTCCCACTGGAAAAGCGTCAGTGCTGTAATAAACATACAGAAATTACAGTGCAAATTCACCTATTTGAATCCCTAAACACAGAGAATGTTGGCTGTCATGTTAAACTACTCTCCGATATGCTGTGTGAGCGGCGTGGAGAGGTCAGCTGTGAAGTGTTCATGCATAATCTTCCACTGACCATCTGCTGCAAATTTTCCACTCTCACTGTTCTTTTGCCTCCTTTTAATAACTAAATCTGTGAGCTTTCATGAGAGAATACACAAATGGCATTCATACAAATCTCCATATACATGCACACGCGCACACACACGCATATATATACATATATATACACATATACACATACACATATATATACACATATATATATATATACACACACATATATATATATATATATATATATATACACATACACATATATATACACATAAACATATATATATATATATACATACACATATATATACACATATATATACATACATACACACACAAAGTATATATATATATATATACATACATACATATATACACATATATATATACATACACATATATATACACATACACATATATATATACACATATATATACACATATATATATACATAAATACATACATACACACACAAAGTATATATATATATATATATATATATATATATATATATATATATATATATATATATATATATATACATACATACATATATACACATATATATATACACATATATACATACACATATATATATACATACAAACATACATACACACACACAAAGTATATATATATATATATATATATACACATACATACATACATACACACACAAAGTATATATATATATATATATATACATACATACATACATACAAAGTATATATATATATACATACACACACACACAAAGTATATATATATATATATATATATATATACATACACACATACATACACACAAAGTATATATATATATATACATACACACACACAAAGTATATATATATATATATATATACATACATACATACATACAAAGTATATATATATATACATACACACACACACAAAGTATATATATATATATATATATATATACACATACACACATACATACACACAAAGTATATATATATACATACACACACACAAAGTATATATATATACACACACACACACAAAGTATTAAATATATATATATATATATATATATATATATATATATATATATATATATATAAAAATGTACTTAAGTGTTTTTGAACAGGCATTATTTTTTCAAGTTAATTTGAATAAATCGTTGTTTTGATGACAATAGAAGGAAGATATGTTGCTGATATTCGTTGTAAAATATTTATATTTGTAACTGAATTTTAGTTATTTTACCAGATATATTTTGACCACAATTTAAAATCAAAATATTGTCTTAAACATTTTTAAAAATATAATACAAAAGTAATAATTACATAAAAATTATAATAACAACAATAACAATAATAATAATGGGGATGTAGTTTTATATATATATATATATATATATATATATATATATATATATTTTTTTTTTTTTTTTTTTTTAACCATGTTGTTTACAATTACAAGACATTTACAGTATGTTTGCATTACAAGTGTTTTTCTGATATCCCTCATCTGATGGCTTAAGAGGGCAAATCTCTTTTATTGGCAGTGAGGAAAGGTGTTATAAAAGAGAGATCTAATGGAGATGTTTTGGTTATGATGAAAGTGTGCGTAATAGGATTAGCACAGCTTAGTAGTTGAGCTATGATGTGGTTACAACAGCGTATCACAGTCCTGGGGTTAGAGCTTCAGAGCTTGACCTTTGACCTTGACAAATTATGATGGTCGAACCTGACAGCGCAAGATGAAACAGGAAAATAAATAACACTTTAAAACAATAATGATCATCAGCCGCACCTGACCTGACCTCAAAATCTTGACAGCAGCATTTATGAAATCAGTGATGGAATTTAGACAGACAAATGAGAAACAATGAAACTGTTTCAGTAATCCTACTTGATGTAATTTAGTCAATAACAGTAGTGCCTCATCCTGAGGCAGAAAATAAATAAACTCCTACTCCAACAGTTTTCTCAATACATACTGTACGATATTTCACTGAGAAATGTGTCACATTTATGGAAGTAACACATTGTGGAAAAATATTTACATGAATGTCACACATGGTAGGCAGCTACTTATGTCCAGGTTTCTGAAGTTTGCTGTCCTCACTGCTCAGCATAGAATCTAGATACAGTATGCATGTCACTTCCTGTCTCATTCACATCAAAAGTCCACTCGAAATCTTAAGCCTAATCACTGGAATTCCCACTATTAACTTCCAGGACATTTCAGTTCAAGGGATTCAGGTTCAAATGTAATACTAACTGTAGAAATTTATAAACTAAACCCCCGACCTTGCTGACCCTGACCCCTAAACCCCTGGGTTCAAAATTCATTCACTGATATTATAAAGCTTGGAAGAGCCAGGATATTTTTAAATATATCTCTGATTGTGTTTGTCTGAAAGAAGATAGTCATATACGCCAAGGTTAGCTTGAGGATCATGTAAATCATGGGGTAATTTTAATTTTTGGGTGAACTATCCCTTTAAGATATAACTGATTGTGAGAACACTTGTCGAGATGGGTATTTTGAGATCATTTGTGTGTGTATGTGTTCATTTAAGCACAAGGAGCTGGATTACGTGGTTGCATGAACTCTGTTTCTTGTGAGAACAGCCCATTTGTATACAATTTACCAGAAAAGACAATCTGGTTATTTTACGGTAATTTACTGGGTTTAACATATAAAAGGGACTATTCACAAATTAGAGAATTTTACAATTTTGTGAGAGCGGGGCAGTTTGAGAATCAAACCCAGGGCCTAAAATTAACACTCACCAAGAGCCAAATGTGAGTTAAAAATCGCCGTTGGAGAGTATAGGAGAAACGTGTCCATTGCCAGTTGGCCAGTAACATTTTTATTCATAACAGTGCAATATAGTAAGAGCGTGAACAAATGTGAACGCCGCTCGGGACAGTTGATGAGCCAGAAAGTTTAAATATTCAAGCTTTAGAAGACTCAAAAAGGAACTCAATTCATTGTTCGTTACAGATCCGAAGCGCGCGCCTAGAGATCCACATCAGCGCGCGAATGCTGAATTGCCCTCTCTTGCACTTGATCAGACATACGGTATTCAAACAAATCTTGGCAAGTATCCAAGTAAACATAACACAGCCAGTCATATCTTAACTGAATGTAAACAGCTGAGAAGTAACGCAGGTGTAACAGTATATTGGATCCATGCATCAGATCTTAAAGTGACAGCAGCCTAATATTCCTTCTGTATGTTTTTAACCCTTTCACACGCAAGTTTAAAATATTCTGGCTGACCTCCCAGAGTGAGTTTTTCAAGGCGACCATTATTTAGAACGCATCACTTTTTTCTATAGTGATGCGTCATTGCTTGTCATGTGACACACCACATCCACATTAGTGCAGTATGACTGACGATCTGCTTTTACTTCATTTTTCCTTTTTTATTCAAAATATTCACAAATTCGTTAACTATAGCATGAAATATCTGATATTACGATTGTCAAACATGTGCAAGTGGATGCGTTTTGTTGTTTAAACACCTTTATAATGCATTTAAAGTTACTCACACAATGATATGATCGTGTTGTCTAATTATAATGGAAAGGATTGTTATTGGTGCTCACATAGACTTCAATGAATATTTTACAAACTCTAAATGTATTGTTTTAGTAGTACTTATGCGCATTTAAATGTCTGAAACCTAAAATAATCATTACGTGGTTGAAAATACTGCATATTTGATATATGAAAAGGACTGAGCATATTCGTCTCTGGCTCAACACCAGCCAAAGCACGAAAACACATTCGAATTTAGCAGTTGATCACGTGATGCACTGAATGTTCTAATAACACTGGTGTGATCGTAAACTCCAGGGACCAGCTAAGACTGATCACACCGGTGTGATTGTACGTGTCAAAGGGTTAACGTTGATCAAACAACAAAAGACGAAGAACAAATCACACATTGCTCTTGACTGAATAACTTTTGTAACTTTAATCCGTCTGTTTCATGGCTGGTAAAAAATATTTATGGCCAGTAAATTTTCTTAAGTCACCGGCCATTGGCAGGTGTGGCAAAAACTTCGCTTTAGTCCCTGAAGGTTACACCTGCCCGAACTGGGACTTCAGTTTTGAACACTTTGAAAAACCAGTCCATCTTTCGTCTCCACATCATAACTCTTTCCATCTCCCTACAACTCAAAGAGCAACACTACCTCCTTAAACCATACACAGCTTCTGACCAACAGTTTCCTGGCTCAGGAGAAACAGCTCTTAGTTTAGCATGAAAAGACGCATTCATCAATGCTTCAGTAAAGGCACATTTTCCATGAGTTACAGTTCATTTACAGAAAAGGTAGCAGGGATACACACTTCAGCTCAGAACAGTTCAAAAATTATGAGCTCAAGTACTGCAATTCAATTTATTCCATAATCTAAAATGAGAACTCAATGATGCATCTCACCCATCTCCAGCATTCAGCTTTTGTGAGGATGAAACTCATGACCACAGGCTGTGATAATGCCATCCTGTCTCTCATACCCAAATAAAGTGCCCTCCATTAAAAGCAGAGAGCATGACTGACGCAAACTTACTGAAAAAGACATTATGTCTGGCTCTCAGAAAGCCTGTGTATGAGCTGCATCGTTGTACTCTAGTGCGTAATCGTGCTGTTGTTTGCGGATACAACATCAAGTCAACGTCTATTCTTATCTGAGCGAGAGATAGAGACAGAGAAAGTGAGTCATGCTCATGGGACTAAGTGGATATTGTAGTTTTACTCATTTTGTCAGGACTTTTACCTCAAACATGTCGTGCATAACAACAATTGTAAATGTGTGCATGCTGCCGTCACTCTCATGGTGAACAGTGTGAACTCTCTGCACTGTTTGGTAAAAGCCAACAAAATTTCATTATTAAAGGGTTAGCTCACCCAAAAATGAAAATTTTGTCAGTAATTACTCACCCTCTTGTTCCACACCCTGTCAGGGTTTTGTCACTTCGGTCTAGTTTATTTTATTGGTTTTGTGACAGAGCTCTGACACTCCCATTATGTCCGGTCTTTGTGTGAGCGTACGGTCTCGAGTTCTCGATCCGCGCGCTCTCTTGTCTGCGTGTCTTGTTTCATGTTGAGCGCGTGGTGTTCGGATCCCGGCATTCATGTCTGGTTCGGTTTCAGGCCCGGAGGGGCTGGATCGTTCTGTCAGGTTTGGGTGATGGAGAAAGGAGCGAGGACTCAATCGCAAGAGAAATGGGTTTTTAATTAATAAAAATAAAACAAAGACATACCAAAACTACCCCAAGGGACGGGACGGGACGGGACGGGACGGGACGGGACTTTTAACCTTCTACAATCAACATTCTTCAACGATCCAGCACAGGACTGCAAACACAAGGAGAATAAATAGGGTAGCAAACAAGGCAGGTAATGAGGGAGGACAGGTGGGGCAAATAAACCAATAATAAGGTAACAAGATGGGCGGGGTCAAGACAATGGACAAGAGCACATGGCACAAGGAAACACATGACAAGCCATGTGCTCACACCAAACATGACAAAAACACAAGCACATGGCTAATGAAAACAAAAATCACAAGCCATGTGCTCACAAAATGAGACATGAACATAACACGATCAGACTGCGCGTTCACACAAAACACGACATGAAAGCACGCGGCAGGTGTAAACAAACCGCGTGCAACACAGAACACAACAACACTCACAAAACACAAGAACGCACGGTGAGTGGAAAACACAGACCGTGCGCTCACAATGAAGACAGAACAGGGAGCGCGAGTGTCCGAACCCCAACCTGAAACCGAACCAGACATGAATGCTGGGATCCGAACACCATGCGCCCAACATGAAACAAGACACGCAGACAAGAGAGCGAGAACTCGAAAACTCTTCAGGGAAGAGAAGAGATTGTTGAAAAAAGACGTTATTTTTGTTTTGTTTTTGCGCACAAAAAGTATTTTCGTCACTTCATAACATTAAGGTTGAACCACTGCAGTCACGTCGACTGTTTTAACAATGTCTTTATTATCTTTCTGGACCTTGAAAGTGGTGGTTAAATTGCTGTCTAAGGACGAGTCTTATACCTCTCGTATTTCATTAAAAATATCTTAGTTTGTGTCCTGAAGATGAATGAATGTCTTACGGGTGTAGAACGACATGAGGGTGAGTAATTAATGACAGAATTTTCATTTTTGGATGAACTAACCCTTTAAGAGAGTACATTAAAAAAATCAGTGTTGAAAACTGTTCTTGTCTCGGAACATACACTGACATTAAAAAACACAACTCTGCGAGTAACTTTCAATTTCATATTTCAACCACAGATGGCGATAGAGAGGCCAAAGTTCATTAGTGCATCTTTAATATTTATTACATACATGCATTTGACAGACGATTTTCTCCAAAGCGACTTACATTGCATTTACGGTATTGCATCAGTTCCTGGGAATCAAACCCATGACCTTCCAGATATTAGCGCCGTGCTCTACTATTTGAGTGAATGATGGCATAAAAAGGCATTTTTTGTTGATTTGATGTTTAAAAATGATCAGACAATTCGTGATGATTAATTAATTCATCTACAGAATATTTTTTCAGAATTGTTTTTGCACAGCAAAGACATTACAGGGTTAGTTCACCCTAAAATGAAAATTCTGTCATCATTTACTCACCCTCGTGTTGTTCAAAACATGTAAGACTTTCATTAACCTACGGAACACAGATTAAAATAGATGCATATGGACATCAACAACGGTGACGAACTTCAAGTAGATGAGCACTTCACGTCAACACATAAAAAATTACAATAACAGTGACGATAAAACAACAACAGCATAAATAAAGCATTAAAGTATTATAGTAACAGCATAATTTATTCATGCTGCAATTCATGTTTGAGGCTCTCAGAATCTTAACAAACCAGCAACATTCAATAATATGAAATCGTTTGTTCAGAGAACTCTTTTAGGCTGGTCTGGACAACATTTGGTTTAACATGCGTTTTTATTCTGAAAGTATTTCAAGTTCATGCTTAATGAAATGTACCAGTTTGACGTCAAAAGACAGAGAGTTGAACTGTTCTGCCTCGAAACACACCTCCATCAGACCGTGTTTATATGCAAGGTAGTGGAAACTCTCACGTGCACGTTAAATACTGGCACCTTTGGTGAAAGAGGAAAAAAAGATAAATTGAGCGAGGGAGAAAGAGAGAGAGAGATGAAGAAAGGGAAACTGAAATAAAAAGAGCTCTTGACCCCCTGTTACTGTCACACGACAGGACGTCAACTTTGATTTGAACATCCTTTGAACTTCTATTTCAAAGCATTTTAGCATCCAAGGAGGACGGCGGCAAACCCAGACCCTTCTGAAAGCACGTCTTTTTGGAAGCAGATGAAACTAGAATCATATGCTAATTTCCATATTACACAGTCGTTCCAATGAAAACATTTCTGTAACTGAGATGAATGGAGCACAGTATGTCATGTCATCAGGTCAACCTCCCATCAACCATCCACCATACAGAACACCACTGGAAGCACTTAGCAACCCCCTAGCAACAGACTACTGCACTGCAACCACACTGAATACCTCAGCAGCTGTATGGGAACGCTCCGGCAACTATGCAGAACATGCATTGTGACGTTGAGTGCTCCACAGAAAAGCTTCACTCACATTTTCTTCAAAAATGTAGTTGCATCTTTTGCTGTTCCAGTGATTGTAGGGAAGGGGAAAGAGCCTGTAATTTGGCTCTGTGAAAAGGAGAAAAGATATAAATATGACAGCTTCCTAAATACACACACACACACACACACACACACAGTCAGGATATGGCCGGGATATCACATTCACTGAAAGTGATAAATAATTGTAGGAAGTCTGTTTCTTCTTCAAAGTAAATAAAAAATGTAACTGACTTCATATGCAGTGTTACTTATGAATTATTTATATAACACCTATTAAACGCATTTCTTATATGTTCAGTGTTAATTTTACAGTTTTAGTAATTTTGTTATATGTTTATGTTAGTCTTATGATGTTTTTAAAGGTACACTATATAATTTTGGCCCTCTAGCAGTTAAAAAAACAAACTGCGTGCATTTTGTGGAAGAATAACATCGTTTTGGTTGTGCTTCGGCTTTGCGTGACTGCGCGGATGAATATGGTTCTTTCTCATAACTAAAGAGAGAGATAATCTCATAAAACATTCATCACTAGGATTAAGAGATTGAACCAGTTTAGATGGAGGATCTCAAGCTATGGCAAATTTTCTGCTTCATAAAATACTTTACTCGCCTGTTGAGAACTAAAAACGCCATCTTCGCGTCGTTATTAGAACATTTCAAATCCAGTTCTCACCATCTCCCCGAAAATCCAAGCGAATGTCGATTCTCGTTCGGTCAAATTCTCTTTATTGCCATCAGATTTCTCTGTTCAAACGGGGGATTCCCTGAAGTTTCGAGATTTAGCGTGCTCCATGCCAACATTTCTCTTTTAACTAATATGAAGAGACACACGAGGGCGGTGCGCAATTTCCCGCGAAAACCGTCCCGTCAGGTCTAAAATATAAACACTTTTTTTTTTTTTACAGAGTTACCACAGTTTATCTTCTTAAGAAAAAAACACCCTTTGGAATTAGGATTGATGATGTTTTGACTCGCTATTTAAATTTAATTCATTTTAAACAAAATACATAGTGTAGGCTACCTAGCTTATTTCAGTTGCAAACAACATATCAAGGTTTATATATATATATATATATATACATATATATATATATATATATATATATATATATATATATATATATCTTTTTTTTTTTTTTTCCTAATATTTATATTTTATTGTATACCAGCTTTATTTCAATTCACGAAAGCAATTTTAATAGTCTTAGTTTTAATTTGCAATATCAACATAGTTAACAATAACAACAGTGTTATCTTGCAATGTGATTTTATCTCTCCTTTTAAACTTTATCTCACAATAACTTTTTTACTGTGAGGAAAAAATGGGTTCTATAAACAATGTGTGGATAACGAACACAAGTTCATCCAATACCCAAGTATCTTTGTAGTTGTGTAAAATATTTGGAAGCATTTTCACTATATGGGAAACAAAAACAAGATATTTGGTATTTTTTCCTACACAGATGTTCTCATGGTGTCTTTCCAAATAAGCTAATAAAATAATTACTCAAATCAATATTTTATTTAGTTCTTTATAAACACTATTTTTATAGGATTCTCACTGCAACATATTTGAACACAGAACAATCTGCTATTAGCTTATATGCTAAATATATATTTTCAGTATTCTTTAGAATATTTTTCATTATAAAAAACCATCAGCAGTGAGTCAAAAAACAGACATCCCACCCCTGTCCACACAGGGCTCACTGGACTCATTTAAGCTAGCACACATCACTCATTGACATTTTCTGATGTAGTTTGCTGAGAGCCTCACCTTCAGTAGGCAAATGTAAACAGAGTTTAGTCCTTGAATATGAGAGAGAGGCTTTATTGAGACAGAGAGAGAGAGTGTAGCTGGGCTCTGCGCCACACGTGACTGTTCCACTCCGAATGAGAAACATGTATGAGCTAATGTGTAATTAGACGTTACTATTTTCACTGAACTCTGCCCTAGATGAGCGCAAGGCTGCTGTTTGAACTCCATGTGCCAGGAAACTTAGGGGCCATCAGTACGGCTTTGGATTATTGCAGTTAACTTTAAATAACTCTGTGTTCAGCATGGCAGTGGAAAACGGTATGCTGGAGAAACTTACTCAGAACACTCTCAAAGCCACACTTTCAGTTAATATAATGCCATGAAATATGTGAATATGATTTCTTAAAACACTAAATTTGCACATTAGAAACCCCTCAGCTTCACATCTACATTTCAGATATATAACTTTTAAAAAGAGTTCCTTTCACAGCCAAATTAGATTTTATTATACATTTTTATCTGATATTGTATACAGTATAAATATATACATTTAAGTATAAATATAAATAAGCATAAATAAAAAAATTGATTTTTCCATTGTGACATTATTTGAATAAACTTTAAGCACATTTTCACTCAAATTCCTATTACTGTAATGTCTCTGGATATATATATATTTTATATATATATGCAAAGTGTATTTTCTAAATGTTTGTTTTGGATTTTGTAGTAAAATATGAGCTCGTTCAAAAGCTTGGGTTCGGAAAGATTTAAAAAAAAATATGGAAAAAAAAGTCTTTTATTAGATCGAAAACAAAGTAAAAACTTATATTGTGAAATAGTATTACAATTCAAAATATCTGTTTTCTATTTTAATATATTTTAAAGTGCAATTTATTCCTGTGATGCAAAGCTGAATTTTCAGTGTCACATGACACTTTTGACCAATTTATTGCATGCTTGCTGAACAAAACTATACATTTCTTTTAAATAAATCTTACTGACCTCAAGCTTTTGAATGTAGTTTATACATGACCCTTCCACACATTTCAAAGAAACTTTCAGGTCTCAACACAAAGTTTTAAAGTGATGTTTCAGGGTTGGCCTGTCTTAACTGAGCAGCTTTTCTCCTTTGGGGGGACTTGTGAAAAGCCTTTATGTGCCTTCTTTTCTCAAAAAAAAAAAAAAAAAACCTCCCCTACACCCGTACAGAGTCCAGAGAAAACCTCTGGCACAACATCAAAGTTGAGCACGTGTCTGCTTCACTTCCTCCCCCTTCATCTCTGGGGGAGATCAGCACATGGAGCGGCGATGTGAGTGTAGTAATAAGATACAGCCCCCTTTCACTTATTGTTAAAACAAAGCAATAAAAAACTGTGCCGACTTGGCACTCGTCATGACTGCTTGGAAACGGAGTGAATACAATAAAAACTGTGACATTGTGAGACATTTCAGCCAAACTGTAGCTGTAAAGACCTTTAAGGGTTTCCACACCTTTTCACGAATGAATTTCCATAACTTTTCCAGCAGTTTGGGATCACTAAATAAAGTTTTTTTTATTATTATTATTATCGTTTTATAGAGATTGCACTCAAAAAGAGCAGCTGATGCAATATTTTAGAGCTAAGTGCAACTAGAAAATACATATTCACAATAGAAGTTTCCATGTTATAACTTTTCCAGACACAACTGCCAGTTATTACCAACTGGGCGAACTTTGGCTGTACATCACTTTATTTTATCTTACACTGTGTACACTATGGGTATGTTCACACTGTCAGTCCAAATCAGATTATTATTCTGATTTGAATCGGATTTAAATGACTGTGTATTGCTACTGTTCAGATCCGATTGTGTGCCCCGTTGCGCTCTTTCGTTTTCTAGAAAATCTGCATTGGTTTCTAAGGTAAAGTTGTTGGTAGGAATATGCCAAAAACAACAGCAACATAGAGGGGTTTGCAATACAAATCTAGTCTTATTTCCAACATGACAATGTGGACGGCGCACTGAGCTACAACGTCTTCTGAGGCAGCGGCAGAAAGGTAGAATGAGTGGCATTATTCTGTGCTGTTGTCTCCGCTGGACTCAAAATTCAACACGTCTCCGTTATATTGTAATTTTCTGCTCAACTGCCACACAATCCTGTTTCTTACAGTTTCCTGTAACAAGATTTTTACGTTTTTTCGTGACGTGAGAAATATGAACAGAACAGTTGGACTGAAACCGATTTCCAGAAATGTGATTTGAATACAATTTCAAACCACATATGAATGTAGCTGAAAACGGATTCGTAAAAATTGCATTACATGTGATTTTTTGCCGTTCACACTTGCTAAATCCAATCGGAATCCAATCGGATATGCACATAAGCTAAATTGGATTTGGGCTGACAATCTGAACAAGGCTATGGAAAGTTTTGAAAGCCTTGTTCAGACTGTCTTAACCTTGTTCTGTATTTAGCCTTCAGACTGCCAGTCCAAATACGATTTTTGTGCATATCCGATTGCAACCTGATCAGATTTATCAAGTGCGAACGGCTACAATTTTTTTTCACAAATCTGTTTCAAGCTACATTCGTATGTGGTTTGAAATCCTATTTAAATAGCATTTCTGAAAATCCATTTCAGTCTGACTGCTCTGATCGGATCAGATTTTGCATTTTGAAACCGGTGGAGACGACAGCACAGAATAAAGCCGCTCATACCAGCCTCCTACAATTCTGTCGTTGCCTCAGAAGACGCTCCGCTCAGCAGCTACACATTATGTTGTAAATAAGACAAAATCAATATTGCAAACCCCTCCATGTTGAGGTTGAGGTTGTAAAAAAAGGGATCTGAACAGTTGCGATACACAATGTGGACAGTCAATCAGATTCCAAGATTCGAATACACAAATGATCAGATTTGGACTGAAAGTGTGAACGTAGGTATAAACCACGCAAAATCCAATTAGAGTGGTCCGACTGAAACAGATTTCCAGAAATCCGAACGTAGCTCAAAACGGATTTGTGAATTGATTTTTTGCCATTCACACTTGCTAAATATGATTGGATTCCAATATGCACAAAAATTGGTTTGGACTGAGCCTGGACGAGCCTTTTCGAAAGTTAGTTGAGACTAAATTGGAGAATATACGGTTCTTTTTTGGTCAACTGTGGGTTGTTTCTTCTACAAAAGCCTTGTGTTGCTGTCCTTGTGGGCGTCTCCTGCGGGATTGGTAAAAATTTGCGACCGCAGGCCATGCAAACTTTGAGATGCCGACCGTCGCGTGAGAGAAACCGAGAGCTCAGAGGGGTTTTTCCAGCAACATTTAAGAGACGACACCCGATCAGAGCAGACCTTGTAGACATTGTTTTATTTCAAGTGATATTTGACAAGCAATCATCAAATCAACATATAAAAACATCTGCGCCGTTTCCTTTCGAGCTTATGTCATGGCGCTTTAAAATAAATACTTCTCAAGAGGAAATAATACAGACATAATATGCAAAATCCAAACCAGACAAAACAAAACGACCGCGCAAATGCCACAGACGCGAAACATAAAAAGGGTCCATAAAACGTCAACGTACAGCCCCCGAAACTCATCGTCAAAAAGAGTTGTAGAAAACATCTGAAGTACTTTGTAAAATACAGAATCTTAGCAAAAATGTCTTTTGTTTTTTTTCCCCAGGTTTTCTCAAAATCATTGCAAAATATTAGCTGGTATCATAGCGAGATTAAATGTGAAGAAGAATGTGCTTTTGCATGTTTTTTTTTATTAGTATTCACATATAATATATAATAAGTATCGACAAAGTCCTCCACTGGTCTGTATGGAGCAATGGCAGCCATATTGCACAAGGCTCATCTTCCTCAGGCACATGGAAGAACTCTCCTCTCGTTCACATGCTGCTTTAACGGGCATGGGTAACCATGGCTACCAGCGCCACTCAAATATGACGCCCTCGCACTCGACGCGCTTTGAGGCGGCCGTTGTGAGTGCCCGCACCTTTCTATTCATCATCTGCCAGCGACCGACAGAGTAAGACAAAGAACAGAAAGAGTCAACTGAGCATGAGTCCAGAGTTCACATTCGAAAATCCCCCTCTGTTTATGACACAAACGCAACAGGTTGCTCACATTTATTTACTTTTTTCACATATTAAAAAAAATTTGGTTCCTTTTGCTCGTCTGTCCACCGCAACGCAACAAGCCCTCACACGCTGGTTAAGAATACAGGTATACAGTACAAAAAACTGGTCCGTGTCGAAGATCATGTGACCTGTGAATGCAACCCTCACAAACACCCACAGACTGAATGTAAACAATCTCTCGCATGGCTTTCGATCCAAACCGGAGTGCATGAGCTTGAAAAATGTGTCGTTTTCCACTGTACAGTAATGAAACAAAAGCTTGCCACCATGCTTTAGCACCTCAGAATCAGTCCCAAATGTAATCTAGCATTGAAAAACATAACGTATCATCAAATACTACAATGCACCGTTGTGTCTCGAAGTCTCGAACCTCTAGAGAGAGTTAAGCTACATTTAGTTCACAGCTGTTGTTAGTTTACTTAAAACGAGTTAAACAGGAAATGAATGTTCTTTTGAGTTTCAGTTGAATTTCTTATCAAGGACCGGTGCTGGGCAAAAGAGAGTACACGAAAGGGTAAAAAGAGGGTTAGTGTGTGTACGCCGAAAATCTGCCATCGTGTCGCAGAGCTCTGTTGCCTCGCCTCCCCGAAGAACATTCTCAAAGTGCAAAGGTTACGAATAGCCTTTCACAGTCCGCTTCAATCGTTCACTTGTCATTTGTGAGAGAAATAACATAAATCACGCTTTAAAAATAACATTTAAATTAAAATAAATGTTCTAGGCACTACTGAATGTCCAAAGGCGTTGCTGTAAATTGAGGAAGAGAGTGTTAGAAAGCAAATCCAAATAGTTTTAAAGTGATGATTTTGCGAAACACTTCGTATCTACACTACATGTAGATACCTCAAAACCAGCCAAATAACCAGATAGACGAGCTCCGGGTCTTTCGGTAGAGTTTCTGAGCGGAAGAAGGGTCCATAAAGATGTACGTCAAGACAAAACGTCACTCGAGCGTCCTCAGGCCATGATTTTCTGTGGGATCTCTATGGAAGCTTTGAGGAAGATGGAGTTGTCACGGATGTAGTTCCTCTTCTTGATCTCCTCGTGCGAGATGAACTTGGGGTAGCCGAAACCCAGCGTGCTCTCGTCCAGCGAGTTCCGGCTGCTGCACGGTTTCTGGAAGTTCTTCCAGTTGGGATCAGGGTTGAAGGTCTCCGTGATATGCTGAGGTTTGGACAGCGACGGGTCGCTCTGGTCCAAAATGGAGAAGGTCACCTTGTAGGAGAAGGGCCATTCCAGCAGGCTGTCATACTCGCCGGGCAGCACACGGATGTAGATGGACAGATGCGAGCCCTCTCCGCTGCCGTTGCCGTTCAGGAATGCGGACACTTGAAGCTTGTAGCCGTAGCGGTGTGTGTAGAAGGGCGGGCTGAAGAACTCGTGGTTGTTGCGGAGTTTGGCCTCCTGCAGCTTGCGCGAATAGTCGGTCAGTTTCCAGATGAGAACGCCGTCGTGACTCACCGACAGCTCCTCCATTTCACGTCTCAACTCCAAGATTTCCTGCCGCTGCCGCCCCACCAGGCTACACATCATGGTCAGGTGGGATTTTGTGCTCTCCTCCAGGTGTCGTCCAATTGCCATCTTTGGACACTATAAACCAGAGCACAGAGCATTTACATAATCATAATGTGAATTTGAGTGCTAACTAAAATGTGCTTTTCTTGTTTTGATCTGAAGTATAGATATTGATCATCATTTAATTTGACATGAATCAATAAATCAATGAATCGATGTATCAGCGTATTAATTCAAAAATATAAATAAATAAGGTTTTCACGCTGACAAATAAAACGACATTTAAAATGTTTAAATAATGAATTTTTAATTTTTTTTAAATAAATTGATAATTGATGCATCATTTAAAAATATAAAACATTTACAAATGACTTTTTCCTGATGAATTTATTAGTTTAAAATATCTACTTATTTGTCAATTTGAACTGTGATTCATTATTTTACTGTTACATCTAACTAAATTTTGAAACATGAACTATATAAACAGTTGTGATGTGTCTACTTATTTGTCCATTTAAAAAGTAATTTATTAATTATTTTGCTGCTACATTTACCTACAATTTTCAATGCATTAATGCACAAATAAAAATGTAAATAAATAAATCACTTTTTAAAACTGATAGATAAACAGACATATATAAAACTATTTATTTAATTATTTAATAAATCATTTTAAATGCAACATTGATTTATTCATTTTATAAATAACATTTGAACTAATTCAAGTACTTAAACTTGAATTATATAAACAATTGTAATATCCCTATTTGTAAATTTGAAAAGTGCTTATTTAATTATTTTACAGTTACATTTGCTCATATTTTTCAACGTATTCAGAAAAAATAAACATGTAAATAATAAATAAGTAAATGGTTTATTTTACTAAGTTTAACATTTTTTTTTTTTTACATATGATGAAATAAATAAGTTTTAAAGTCTGTTTTTTCATTTGAAAAGTGATTTATTTATATATTTTTTCAATTGATCATTTCTTCTATATTGATCTTTTTTTCCGTTTTTAACTAGCTCCACTAGTCCTCCATACTCTCAGGTCTTTACTGTGACATGACAGTCTTTACTTGCAGTATAAAGTTGTTGACAGTGATGCCTGCAAAGTGCATTAAAACTTCGTTCCCCAAACTCCCTTGATCTCAAAAACTAGAAAATATGATATCTCACAGAAGACAGCCCATCCTTTAGAACAGTCGTCTACTATGAGCTTCAAAGAAATTTTTTTACTGACTCAGACATATTTTTTTACAGGTGTGGAGGAAGGAAAACTGCATAAGGCAGCATATGAATGCAGTGAAGTTCCAGCGTAGGACTCACTCTGTGTTTGCAGCCGGCCTCCTTGAAGGGGCAAAGGACCAGCGCGCTGCCACAGCTCTCCTTCACATGGTTCGCCAGATCCTCACGTGCGATGTTTGGGGTGCCGCATTGATTAGGACACTGCACAGGAAAGCGAGGGCAGTGGTACTGGTGGTTCTGGGGGATGAAAGGCAACAGTCAGCACTGACGTGAATCTGTAGGTTGTGCTGTGATTTCTTGAGCAATAACAGCTTGAGTGATGAGGCGTGAGAACTAAAATATGCATGGATTCATGAAATCATCAAGAGTCGTTGCACTCGTGTTCCTGTAGCGTGACACTAGGAATGGGTTCAGTTCACATACGGATGAATATTTATGCTTTGGATTGACGCGTAGTCCAAATGGTAGTCATAAAGAAAGAAATGATGCACCAAAAAAACAAAAAACAAAACAAAAGAAAACACAAAATGTGAATCCTCCTCTTTAAGGAAATCAAAAGACCAGTTTTGCTGTTCCAAAACCTACGGGTGCCTACAGAGGCAGTATTTTATGGCATCACAGGCGTTCACAACACGAAGTGCTGTGCAAAAAGGAAGGCGACTTAATTATGCCTCATACCTCATATTATACCTCATTTTATCCATTTAAATCCCCTGTGCTCAGTGAAATCCAAGATGGCAGACAACACGAGAGAAATGTGAACATATATATATATATATATATATATATAAAACACTGTATATATATTTTTTATTCACATTTTTCCTTCAATACTGAAAAGTATCAAACAAAAATTGTCATTGCTAAAATGTGATTAAAAAAAAATAAAAAAAAAGCTCCAGGTTTGCTGTGCTTATTTGTAGGGCTGTACATTTTGGCCTAAAATTATTATTATGTATCAGTATGACTATGATAATTATTATTATTTTAAAATTATTATTTTTATTACTAAAAATATGGCACAAAACTATTACTGAATGACTAATATTTTGCTATAAAATAAACTGAGTATTTAAGAATATAACAATTTTATATTACAGTACAAAAAATACAAAATTAAAATGATAAAATTACATTATTATTATTATTATTATTAATAATTCATATTAATAATATATAATATTATAATATAATATTAATATTATATTATTATAACATTACAATACTAATATTAATGGCTGCCGTAATTCCCTTTTTATCAAAAGTTAAGCCATTGAGCTTTTATTCTGCCATAAAACCACAGGAAGTTGGTTTATAAGTGATTCTTCTCGTTACAAATTTGGGAAGATGGTTGACGCATGTTGCATTCGTGTGGAGCAGCATTTACTGTGAACTGAGATGCTGAAACATCAGATCATGAGCTGCTCATGTGTAACTGAACCACACTTCACTCTGGAACACGCAGCACATATTTATTTATTTATCTTTAGTGTCATTTTAGTGTTTCAGTGTAATTTTATGCTTAGCAGGCTATTATTCTGTTAGCTTAGCAACATGCTAACATCAAATTTTACTGAAATCACCTACAAATCTAATCTTTCATGCAGAGTGCTAGTTGTGTGATTTGTTGTTTATGTAGAGCACTCCATATTGGTCACTTATGAAGTTCCATGACAGGTGTAGCAAGGCAGCAAACTAGGTTTTGAAACAGAGCTAGTGTGTGTTAGCCGGGCTGCTGAATCTCACAGTGTTTTCAGGATGTATATCTCTATGTGTGCAGGTGTTATGAAAAGAAGTAAGACCAGTCCAAGCTGTGGTTGGCACCAAACCTAGAATCTAGAATGAAAGCTAGCATTTATGTAGTCACAGGCCCACTGCCATCCCACCCTGCGGAGCTTCAAAACGCCTTTAATTCACCACTGAGCAGCTTCTGTTCCATTAGCACCCGGCGTTGGACGTGCACACAGAAAAGTCAACAAGCAAACACTATTTGTGTCCATTTTTCTGTCAAACAGACGCAAGACCACAGCTGAAGCCAAGTCAAAGCACTGAATGATTTGGGTGTAGAGGTCTGCTGTGCTGTGTCACTCACCTGGATGGTGTCGTAGACAAACTCTTTTCCGCAGTACTTGCAGGGCTGCGTGCGTTTCGGGCATTCTGTCATGGTGTGCTGAGATAATAGTCTCCTCATCATTCTTGCGCCACACTTGTTCTCGCAGTACACGCTCTCCTGCGGACAGATGCCCTGGTGGTTCTGAGGGACATGAAAGGAGATGGAGATGTGAGAGGAACAAAAGAAACTAGATTTTCTGAAGATAATACCAGAGCTTGCAAAGAAAACCAGTGTTGGAAGATTTAGGTAAGTTTAGGTTCTGCATAAATGAAATGATCTGGTTTGTTGCTATCGTGACACTCTTTTTTTTGTTGGCTGAATCATCAACACCCATCCCGACACAGTGCAGAGGGGGCCTATAAGAACCTTTAACATCCATAGAACATTTCCATTGCACAAAAGGTTGTTTATAGTGGAATTCTTCAGATTATTAAAAAAGTTCTTCACACTATACTCTTCAAAATAAAGGTTTTAAATGGCGTTTTCACAGTGATGCCATAGAAGAACCAATTTTGGTTCCCCAAAAAGCCTTTAAGTGAACAGTTGTTTACCCTTTTTTACCCTTTTCCACTAAAAACAAACTTTTCTGCAGTGGAAATGTTCTATGGATGTTGAAGGTTCTTCATGGAACACTAAATGCCAATAACGAACCTTTATTTTTATTTTAAGAACCCAACTTTAACGGATCATTTGTCGAACCTTTACTTTTAGAGTATATAATCAATGCCAAAAAGCAAGAATCCTACACTTATCGACTTTGTAAATGGTTACAGAGAAAAACTGGGCATTATCCATTAAACGCCTCATTCCAAACACAAAAAAAACATGTGGAAACATGCAATTCCTTGCTAGGACATGAATGACAAATGTAAACAATATGTGTTCTAAAATTGCTCAAAACATCAGACATGTTTGAAATGCTCATGTTTGAATTTGTCAACTATGACTGCCCAAAATCTGCAGACCGGCAACTAGTACCGACTCTCCCAAACCTCAAATCGGGGGATGCAGTGTATTCTAGCCTTAACTAGAATGCTTGTAATATCTGCCTCGCAAGCAATTTCATGACGCAAAGAGAGAGAGACAAACGTCACCACTGGCTATTAAGCAGCAAATCCCAAATAAAATGGTTCTTTAATCAAACTAACAATTTAGTGCAATTTTGCAGCCTACTCATGACACACAAAATAAAGATTCCCATAAAATGCAATTACAGTACATTGTGAGGTTTGTATTACATGTATAAAAATAGGAGTGCCACTATATTAGCGAACAACCCTGGTCCTTGTGCTACTATGATAGCAAGCTGCCAATTTGCTAATTATGAATTCTTAGAGTTCACACATTGCAGAATTACACCATGGTGAGAAGCACACAGGCCTCTTCCGTCATGTAGAAATCCATATTATAGAGCAGAAACTGACAGTAATCAAATAAGAAAGCTAATACATCTTAACTAATACGCTAATGCATCTAAAAGAAAACCAAAAAAAAATTCTTTTGTGTGCAAGAACACTTGGCAAAAAAGCTCTTTCTGATTCGGATTCTAAAAAGGCTAATATTCCAAACAGTAGAGCGACATTGACATTTGGATTGTTGTAGAAAATTAGCTCTGTGACCAACAAAAGTTAATAATTTTTTCATCTAGATAATTTTCGCAAATGAACACGTCTACTCTTTCAATATTAAAGGGTTATTTCACCCAAAAATGAAAATTCTGTCATTAATTATTTACCCCCGTTCTACACCCGTAAGACCTTCATTCATCTTCAGAACACAAATTAAGAACTTTGTGAGGAAATCCGATGGCTCAGTGAGGCCTCTAATAAACACTTTCAGATGCCCAGAAGGGTGCTAAAGCATATTTAAAACAGTTCAAAAAGCGGTTCAACCACTGAACTCACATGAACTGTTTTAACTATGTTTTAGCAGCTTTCTGGGCATCTCAAAAAGTTAATTACCTTGCTGGCAATAGAGACTCCATTGGATTTCATCAAAAATATCTTCATTTGTGTTCCAAAGATGAACGACATGAGTATCAATGACAGAATTTTCATTTTTGGGTGAACTAACCATATAATTTAAAGTCAGAAAGTTTGAATTAGAACAGAGCGTGAGTATAAGCACAGCAATATTAGTTATGACAACCTCCGTAGTCCCATTTAGCCACTTGATAGGAAGTTAGCATGCGTCTTTTTCAAGCGTAAAAGCTTAAAAAATTAAGTGTGAAGTATTACTAATGTATTTTGTCATAGTATAAAATATGACGACGTCTATTTGATGTCTGCATTTACATCTGCAAGATGTATTTTAGAGTGTTTGCCCATCTGCAGTATGTCTCGAAGACGTTTCCAGTCAGATGTTAAATAAACATAAACGTCTTTAAGATGTTTACGATTTAGAATGCATGTAAGACTGCTTTATCTAAGACGTTTATCAGATGTTTCTACACAACAGATGTTTTCCAGATTAAGTGCTCTTTAACAGACATCTTAAAGACGTACTTGTGGGATATTTCAGGCGTTTAACCAAAAACACCGACTTCGGAACGATAGAACCACAAGTGCTAAAATGCTTGTTTGCAAGTTTTGAGACCTGCAGCACTCTATAACAATCTGTCTTGGACGTATTTTGACCACGATACCTCATAGGCCTCTCCTGTGAACTCGCTCCCGCAGAACTCGCACTTGACCTTCCGCTTGGGGCAGTCGTGCTGCAGGTGTTCGGGCAGGTCTCTGCGCGTTAGCTTGACGGAGCAGCGGTTGGGGCAGGGGATCACGTTGAAGGCGCAGGTCGAGAAGTGGCTCTGGGAAAGATTCAGACAAGTATGCTTTGTTATGCATATTCATGGAGAATTTTTATTTAGGGTGAAATATCCCTTTAACACAATCTCACAGAAAGACAACAGTACTACCATAGCAAGCAAATGCGATGTTAGGAGACTACTATTATTTCAAAGCATCAGACAAAGAGAATGTGTCATAATAAGAGAAAAGCATCATTACCTGTAGCTGTTTCATCTGGCCGGTCCAGCGGCAGCCCTCTTCACTGTGAATACAGCGGATGGCCAGCGCCAGTATCTGCTGCTCCAGCTCAGGGTCAGGATAGATCTATAACACACCATTACACCAAGGACACATTAATCAACACGGTCTTGTCTCTTAAAACACACTCATATATTAACCACTCAAGGACAGGACAGAGGTCTGGATTTAAACGTTCACTTATTAACTACACAGCATACGCCTGTGGCTTCTCCCACACTCAAAGGGGATTGTCTGTTGTCTGATATAATTAGTTAAAATCACATCATTCATAAAGATGGGCGTGAATACTTGAGTACTCGGAAATGACAGCAATAAAAATCTTTATCGCATTATTTTCAGTGGTATCTTGCGATCATGACAGATAATTGGAGTCATTACTGACACTTGTGTCAGGGTTATGTTAAGTTTCTTTGTGTTTTGGTTTTGTTTTCTTTGTTCCCGGTCACTGTTTGCCTGAGTTCTTCTAACTTGATTATCTCCGTGGTTTCGGAGTTACACACCTGTTTCTTGTTCTGTTATCCCTGTGTGTATTTAAACCCTCTGTTATTTCTTTTTATTGCTGGGTGTCGTCTTTGTTAATGTGTCGAAACTAAAGCCGATGTTATTCTCTTGAGTGTTCGTCTAGTTAAATTAAAGACTGTTCTTATCTCTTGTGTCGTGCCGTGCGTTTGGAAAGCCAAACCGACTCGTGACAACTTGTCAATAATATTTTAATACAGATTTTGGGATATCAAGGAAACCAAAATGCAAATAAATAATAATAATATAAATAATCTAAATAAAATTTGATTGAGGTAAATAAGTTTGCCTTTTAAACTTAGATTTTCACTTCTATTTTGCATCAATTTTCCTGGAAGTCGTAATATTGTTCACTTGGAAATATTCTTTTACAATATTCTTCAAATAGTTTTTTTTTTTTTTTTTTGCATAAATTAAATTCACAACCAGTTTTTGTAATTCCAACACAATTTGAGTCAATACTGACAATGCAAATTCACTAATAATGAACTGTTCCCATTTTTTTAGCGCTTCATTTAGTAATTAAATCATTCAAATTAGGTAACAAAACCCACAAGATCTGTGATGAATAAAGTGCAAGATTGCAATCCACCAAAAATGGTTTTAAAAAAATGTCTAAATTCAAGATATATGTCTGGTTATAATACTCTTCTCCATCAGTAACTGTGGACATAATCAATAGAAAATGTACACAAGCATCTTTTTTAAGTGAAATTTCATATTTAATATTCTATTATGAGCCGAATTCCTGAAGAAATATTTCTAAATTGAGGTTTAAAAATACTTCAACTTTTGTAGTCATTCATCCTCAGTTGTACGTTGATGCTTTTATATTGTTATTCTGCATAAATACCGATGATGCAACATCATGAAAAAATGCAAAGCGTAAAATGGATTTTGAGAGACTGGGGAAAAGACTGTTTTGTCAAAAACACAAATACGCTGCTGCACGATCAAATTCAATTTCACGGAGATGGATGGCCTCAACCAGAGCCCCGTGAAACGAGTGTGTACACGTGCGTCTGTTTGTGTACGTCGCATCCAGCGGCTATTGCATCTTCCCTTCAGCCATAAAGTCGATGAAGGATGAGACGGTACTCCATCCAATCAGCCCAAATCCGCTCCCGGCAGGATTTATATACACACACAGATCTGCTGTGTTACAACAGCACGTGAGGCAGCACTGCAGACGTGGCCGTTCGCCACCCATGTCTTCCCATACGAAGCTGGCCCACCTCACCCTCTCAACCACACACACACAAAATCATTTTCATTGACAGATTTTCTGGCATACTAAGGTAGACTCTCGCAACTGTGCCATCCTGTCATACACACAACAACACATTTTTTGAAAGATTTGTGGATAGAATGTAAGAATGCAAATCGTCAGTATAAAACTGGTTAGTTGCAAGTTTGTGTATCAAAGTATATTAGGTGGCGGATAAGTGTCTGCTCTCCCATTGGTTGCTGTTGAATTGTGTTGCTGCTAATTTGCATAAGTTGGTTAACTTCAAGGGCACTTTGTCACTGTTAACCATGATCAATAATGTGGTTCCAAATCCATGTATTTTTATGCAAATTCTAGGAAATTGCATTTATATTCTGCATAGAAACACCAAAATGCAAATAAAATATTCTATTTTGCGCCAATTTTCCCAGAAGTGGTGATATTGAATTCACCGAATACACTGGCATCAATTGACCCGTCGCGAACAGTTTGATTGACAGGCGATCTGACCAATCATGACCCAGAATTTGCCATTTTGTCTGACAAAGCAGTCAGGGGAGTTAGTAGATTAACGTTGGTGAACTTGAACTTGAAAAATTGTGTGTATTCGTACTTTCCACTCTTGAAACAACATTCCTTCTGATGTTCATTCATGTTTATTTGACGCTATAAATGAACTAGTAAGAAGAGATGATCGGTTCACGAGCCGCTTGAACTGAGGAGCTACAGCGATCTGTCACGACACATTAAAGAGACACTATACGCTATTTATTGTTTAAACTTCTTTAAAAAATTACGATATTTTAAATATGAAACTGTCTCATATGCCTGTCGACGTGTTGTCAGTGTCCTCTTTGCTCCGCAATGTATTTTTCACTCTGTGAGAACATGATGTGTGGCGTGAGAGCGCATGGCTTGTCGGACATAGCAACAGTAACTAAAGGGGGCAGGTCGTTGCGAAGGGTCAATTACACTAACATTCAAAAGTTTGGAGTGGGTAAGATTTAAGACATTTTTGAAAGAAGTCATTTATTCTCACCAAGGCTGCATTTATTAGACAGAAATCTTTTGTAACACTGTAAACGTCTGTTGCTTTAGATCAATTTAATGCATCTTTGCTGAGTACAAGTATTCTTTCAAAATTACAAATCTTTTGAACGCTAGTGTATTTATTCACTTTTTTTCATAGTAGGTGTACCAAATGAGACATGAGACATGGCGTGAACTCAACCTCAAACAGGCAAAGACAGGCACAGAACAACAGCCCTGCGGAGGTGGATGGGTAATCTGTGGGCGACTGGGCGGCTGTCAGGTCTTTAAAAATTACTGCTTGTGGAATAATTGTGTGTTCAGGCCTCATGAGCATCAGACACCCCTCCTGCACCACTCCAGGCTTTCCAGGATGAGTAGAGTTATCCCCCTGACTTCATGCAAATCACAGTTTCAACGGATTAGTGCGCTAAAGCTCTTTCCAACACAGAACAGGTTTAACTTCGTGCATGTGCCCTTCCAGAAGCGTGTCAAACGCACCGCATGAGAAGATGACTCAGATGTTAGAAGAGTTTGCTTAAAAAACACAGTAATAGGGCTGAAATTTGGATAATGGAGGATTAATTTATGCCAAATCATAGAAACTGATTGAACACACAGTTTTTGACATCAGCAACAAAAGATAAGCACTGTGTGTATGATAATGTACGATTATATCAATCAACCCATCAAATGAGAATATCTGATTTCGAGTAGCGTTAAAATTCAGGGTACAGTATGTTGATCATCTGAGGAGAACTCTGAGGTTTCGTAATCTCTCTCTGGAGCACCGCATGAGATAAATAACTCTTTAAAGAACGCCGACTCTCGTGGCATTTTTCCAAGCTCAACTGGATTAATTAACTAAAGGATAAAATGAATAATTAGCCAATACTTTAATTAAAGATTTGGTGAAATTCCTTCTTTAATGTGACATGGTGTAGATTAACTAAACTTCAAAACACAAAAAACTTCAAAAAGTATTTTGCGAAAGCAAATGCTTGAGGCTACTGTATTAATATTTATCATCTTCATGAAGAGATTAACCCTTAATCACTTTTTAAATTCTCTTTTATAAACAATTTTATTAAAAAAAATGTAACATTTAATGCATCATCCATTTTTTCCCCTTCCTATCATTCTTTGGCTATTGTTACATATGATCATGCCATCTTTATTTTTAGGTCGTAATTTTATCCATAGTTCTAGAAAGAAAACTGTATTTTATGGACATTTTTATTTTGACTTTATGCACATTTTATAACGCAAAATGATTTCCAGTATAAAGGTGAGTTGAGACTTGTATAGATCTATATTTATATTTTATTAAATGTATATCCTGTATACATTTCTCTCTATATATTTGTTTTGTTGTTGTTGTTGTTTTGCAGTTCCATGAAGAAACTCCGCTTCCACTCTGCAGCATTAAATACATTCTACATATTCCAAACCAATCTATGTGTCATGTCCATTTCTTCCTTCCTTTCCACATTCCAAGGGAAATGAGTGGCCTGTGGTAGTTCATTAGTGTGATTACTCGGGTGGTTTGAGAAGCGTGGACGAGGGGCGAGTGCCTGGGGCAGTCAGTGACTCACAAATATAGCCTGGCTTTGTTGACACATTAGCATTTTGTGCACTCTTGCAGAGCCACTCACGCAAAGTTGTACAGAATGAGGCCCCTGTAACTCCACTGTATAGTTCAGCATGTAAAAGACTGTGGGAGATTGAACTGTAGTCCGTTCTGCAACAGAATGCATGAGAGATTAGTGCTGAGAGCATTACTACCTTGGCGTAATCCAGTGGGAGCTGGTCCTCCGGGCACTTGAAGACCCCCTCACTGCAAGCAGAAAAAAAGGAGATATTTTCAACTTCACTGATCAAATCAGATACAATTGATTCAGTTCAGGGTTGTTATAAACAGCAGATTCAGTGTAAACGCAGCAGAAATTAAATTGCGAGGAGAAACCACAATTTCTGAAGAAAATAGCGGCGAACCATCATCACATTCTCTTTAAATACATTTTTAACATTATTTTCAAAAAGTTTTTAAAAACATGTTTTTTTTTTAAATTCATAAATATTTTATATTTTTGAGTCGCACCACATGACATTTCACAACTTGAGCTAACCTTGTCATAATCAAATTATCTGATATTTTAAGATACTTGTTGACCTTGACACAGTCATGACTGTCTGCAGCGGTCTCTCTGTGATGTCATTTCCTGTTTTATGTTTTTTCAGTAAACAGCTAAAACTATATTAGATGAAAATATGGAAATTAGGCACGTTTCTTTGGCAACTAACTGAAATAAAGTAAGTTGAAGTGCTAAAATTAGTAAAATTAATATAAAACAAAGCTATATCATAATATAAAAAAACTAAAACTAATAAAAATGACAAAAACACAATACTAAAACTGAATAAATGAAAAATATGAAAAAATATAAAAAAGAAAACACTGACTGGTCACACCACATGACTTTGATATATGACAGACAAGTATTTAAAAAAGTAGTAAACATGTTTGTTTTAAGATTTTTTTCAAAGACACAATAATAAAAGATTGTCTAAAAATTTTATTCTTTCATTTTTTCTTTTTTATTATGATCAGGATAGGTGAATCATCCTGACATTTTTGATTTTATGCCTCAAAAAATATACCAGAATCAATTTTAATACAGAAGTAGTAATAATAATAATAATAATAACAGCAACAACAACATCACAAAAAAGGTACATAAGTAACTGTATGCATGAACTGCATTTGAAAATATATTTAAATATATTAATAGATGGGACAAAAAAATGAGCTCTATTCATGTCCGTAGCACAACGATGCAAGATGATTTACACACTGAAGCCTAATACTTCGGATTATGGGTTTGTTCAAATCCCTTATTTTAAGTATGCGCACCAGTAATAGTGAGTCATGCCTTGGCAAGCAGCACTAAACATTGCCTTTCTGTCTGGCTGGAGGAGTGCCCTAATCTGGGCTCTTCGCCCCTTTTTTAAGGATGAAGGTTAATTATGTACCCTAGTTGTGAACTGCTTACAACAACGCTGAAAGCAGCCAAGAGAAAGACGCTGTGGTGGGATATAAAGAAGAAAAAGAAAGACATGAGATTTAGCCCGGCTGTGAGGCGACCAGCTGAGAGGGGCGTCGTGCCTCATTAGCGGGGCCCCTCTGGCAGCATGGGCCGTCCAGAACACTGATGTCACCATGAAATATTCACATGGTAAATAATGGAAGTGACTGCAGATAGCAGTGACGGGCGCAGGGGGAGGTGTGTGTGTGTCATTGTGTCCTACTGTACAGCACTGTTATTTACATAAAAAGATTCCAAAAGGACCATCTGTGGAAGCGGTCCCGAGAGATGTGTTAATACGGCTCCTCTACAGCCTGTTACTGCCCACAGACAGTATATAGAGGCCATTAAACAGTGCTTATGAGAGTGCCACATACCAGCCTTACTTTAGTATTATATATATTGTATTTAATAATATTTTGAATGAGCTTTTATTATTATATTTTCTGTCATTTTAATTTAGGGTAGACAATTTCGCAGACGCAAGCTAGCTTTGAAAGCATACAATCCCACCCTCCCTTCAGAGTCTCGAAAGCGATGCCTCCTTTAAAACATGAACGCACACAGCCAGAGCAAAGTCTGCAAAGTGTCACGAGAGCACACAACATTACAATAATAATGAACGTAAACAACTTAAACAGCTCTGACTGCTGCAGATTCATTTCGGCATTGATAGTGTTGACATAGAAACGCATAAATTTGAGTCTGATGACGTCACCAGCTCCGAGTACGAATGTCACGGGTTATATCTTAATTATAGTAATTATGGCGCGAACAGAGGAACTGTAAAAGTTGGAAGGTATGGAAATTATGTTGACAGGACATCCTATCATTGCATTCGGACCGAATGTAATAATTGGACGAACATTTTTTTGATCCTGAGTGTTCCAGAGAAGATAGATGTACATTTTTTTTTTTAAAAATATTTAGATCACTTCTATTGTTGATTGTTATTAGGATGTGAAGAGTTTCAACCAGTATAACAAAAAGGGTTTAAGATAAACACTGGCTACCTTCCTATCTTTTTGTTATTCGATTTTGTTGTTATTTCGATTTAACTTTCTATTTAGCGTTAATTTAATTATGTTTCAGTTTTAGTCATTTTAGTACTAAACTTATTTTATTTCAGTTAGTCACCAAAGTGATTTCAAATATGCATTTAAGCTTTTTAAATTTAAGTTATTCATCTGATTCATATTTTATTTCAGCTTTTTTACAAATCAAACAAAATGTTTTCTTAATAGGTACAGTTTACAGTTAAACATACCAACACTATTACATACAACAACAGCATTTATCTAAAAGGAAAAGTGAATGATCAGAGTCATTATCCAGAGTTAAAAAAATGCATTTTTGCAGTAACAAGAGACATAGTGACAGTCAAAATAGGTCAATAAGTTATTCCCTGACTTTTCAACAATTAAGGGTACAACATCTCCATTGATGTTTCACCTAAAAAAAGAATATGTCACATGACGTGGACTGTCCCGGGCTAATTGGGGACCAGATGGAAAGGGTTTAACGCCTGAGGTGACGGCAGCAACATCCATTAAGGTCAGTGTGTCAGTAGGGCTACAATTAATACAACAGGCTTTAACAAAAAAAGTCAATCAATTCCCCACCAGAGACAGACCTACTAATGCAAATGCATGGTGGACTATATTACCAGGCCATCAATGCGGTTCCATTAGGACTGTTCAGCTTTTTCAGACGCGCTCTGATTTACAACTACTGTCCCTTGACTGATGAACAAATATAAGACAGAGAAAGAGGTGGGGAAGGTAAACTGGATGATCTGATTTCTTACCATGCAAATAAATGACTTGTCAGACCGATTCCTTCCAGAGGGGAAGAGAAACCCAGCAGCTATACATTCATCTGCTGAATGTCTCTAATTCGGATTGAGGCACTGACTCATTTGTTCAGAATCACCATTCTGCTTCAGTGCTGTATTAGCATTAGCGTAAGGAGGACAACATCAGCAAATGCATTTCATCTTCAAATGGTATGGCAAGTATGAAAGAAACACTTCAAAATGCTTGATGCTTGGCCTCTTGAAAGCCTCCCATGGGGAAACCGCTCACATGGCTATCTCTTAACTTTTCAAAGAGTGCTGATTTGACAGGTTTGAGTTAAAGGGATAGTTCACTTAAACATGAAAATTCTGCCATCATTTAGTCACCCTAGTTTCGCTCCAAACCAAACATAAAATATGATTCATGCTTGCACATATATAAATTTGCCACGCTTCATTAAATAAATTGCACACCTTTACATTTCAATGCTCCTCATAAAAAAAAGTCTTTGGAAACTGTATATTTAGGACTGTCAAAGTTAATGTGATAACTTAAATTTATTTCACTCACCTAAAGGATTATTAGGAACACCTGTTGAATTTCTCATTAATGCAATTATCTAATCAACCAATCACATGGCAGTTGCTTCAATGCATTTAGGGGTGTGGTCCTGGTCAAGACAATCTCCTGAACTCCAAACTGAATGTCAGAATGGTAAAGAAAGGTGATTTAAGCAATTTTGAGCGTGGCATGGTTGTTGGTGCCAGACGGGCCGGTCTGAGTATTTCACAATCTGCTCAGTTACTGGGATTTTCACACACAACCATTTCTAGGGTTTACAAAGAATGGTGTGAAAAGGGAAAAACATCCAGTATGCAGCAGTCCTGTGGGCGAAAATGCCTTGTGGATGCTAGAGGTCAGAGGAGAATGGGCCGACTGAAAAAGAGGCTACAATTTGCACAAGCTCACCAAAATTGGACAGTTGAAGACTGGAAAAATGATGCCTGGTCTGATGAGTCTCGATTTCTGTTGAGACATTCAGATGGTAGAGTCAGAATTTGGCATAAACAGAATGAGAACATGGATCCATCATGCCTTGTTACCACTGTGCAGGCTGGTGGTGGTGGTGTAATGGTGTGGGGGATGTTTTCTTGGCACACTTTAGGCCCCTTAGTAGGCCCCTTTAGGCCCACTTAAATGCCACGGCCTACCTGAGCATTGTTTCTGACCATGTCCATCCCTTTATGACCACCATGTACCCATCCTCTGATGGCTACTTCCAGCAGGATAATGCACCATGTCACAAAGCTCGAATCATTTCAAATTGGTTTCTTGAACATGACAATGAGTTCACTGTACTAAAATGGCCCACAGTCACCAGATCTCAACCCAATAGAGCATCTTTGGGATGTGGTGGAATGGGAGCTTCGTGCCCTGGATGTGCATCCCACAAATCTCCATCAACTGCAAGATGCTATCCTATCAATATATATATACCTATATATATGTGTGTGTGTGTATATGTGTATGTGTATATATATTATATATATTTGGGGTCAGTAATTATTTTCTGTCAGAATTTAATGTTTTTATTAATGTATTAAGCAGCACAACTGTTTTCAACATTAAATGTTGATGTTGATAATAAAAAAATGTTTCTTGAGTAGCAAATCAGCATATTAGAATGATTTCTGAAGGATCATGTGACACTGAAGAATGGAGTAATGATGCTGAAAATCCAGCTTTTGCCAATATAATATAATATAATATAATATAATATAATGTAAGAAACAATATGCTTTTAATTTCTTGACTGCCCCACTCCAATCGCACATGAGGAATGGGGTAAATAAGTGAAAGCTCGGTTTCCTCCAGCACGCAGGCCTGACAGATGCTCTGCTAGAAGGACGACCGATCGAGACGAAGGCCCATGTGCTGTAACAGCAGGACAGACGAGAGTGCCTGCAGGCTCATTACATATTCATGTCTGTCCCTCTTCACCTAACACAGAGCTACAGTCCTCTGATCTCTCCTTGAACGTTATCTTCTACATCCCGTGGGTACATTAGGGTCAGCTATATAGTATTAACTGAGCTGTTCACTTCTCAACAATGATTCTTGATTGCCTCCCAAGCTCCTTAAAATCTCTTCCGTGACCTACAGGTCAGATTAGGAAGCCATCCGTCAGCAAAGTGATACAGATGAGGACAGGCGTCACAACACTGCGCTCACACCTTCTACATAGCCTTTGACAGGCAGGCCACCGGGAAGTGACCAATCACTGAAGAGAAAACTCAACAAAAGGAACCTTAGAATAGCGGAGAGTGAATCTAATTGCCTTCTTTTTGAAGAAATATCTCTCTCTTTCTGTCACAGAATTGTATGGGGGGTTACAGTCATCGATTCAACAGACATGAATAGTAAGTGCACTTGAATACGGTTGAAGACAGCTAAATGAATCTCTGCCCTTGAAAAGTGCGCTGTATGTTCATTTGGATAGAGGAAACCAGAATTGTGATCTCAGATCTTACAAAAGATTTTTTTTTGCCATTTATTTCACTACTAACTTACCAATAAATCTTATTTCCATCTCAGTGAGGAACAAAAAAGAAAAAAGGATTGACTTTATTTCTCATAGTTTCCTCGTTATATCTCAGTCTAACTTTATATCTCAGAGTAGCAACATAATTTCTCGTAATTATGACTTTATTTTTCTCTAATTTCTATTTATTTCTTACGGTTTTCTTTATTTCTGACCTTTGTGACTTTGGTAAATGCACATTGGTAATTTTGTTTTCACTTTATTTCTTGTATTTGCAATTGCAATTAATGCTTTATTTCTCATAATCACTTTATTTCTCATAATTGTCATTTTATACCTCACAATTGACTTTGTAATTGCTGCTTTATATCACACAACTGCAACTTTCTTAGATTTGTGACTATTTCTTGTAATTGTGAATTTATTTCTCACAGTTTTCACTTCATTTCTCACAGTTGTAACAATTTCTTGACTTTATCTCTCATATTTATCACTTAATTTCTCGTAATTGTCAGTTTAGATCTCACAAATTGCAACTTTTTTTTTATCTCACAGATGTGATTGCATATCTCAACAACTGTAACATTCTCACATTTATGACTTTATTTCTCATTGTTTTCACTTTATTTCTCACATTTGCGGCCTTCTCATAATTGCGATTTTATTTATCGTAACTATCACTTTATTTCTTGTAGTTACAGCTTTATATCTCACAAAATGACTATATCTCATAATTGCGACTTTCACAAATGTATGACCTTTCCATAATCGCAAATTTATTTCTCATCGTTTTTACATGATTTCTCACATTTGAAACAATTTCTCATAGTTGCGACTTTATTTCTTGTAATTATCACTTTATTTGTCACTACAGATCTTACAACTGCAACTTTTTTCTTGTAACAGTGACTTTAAATCTCAAAATTGCATCTTTATTTCTTGTAATTGTGTCTTTATATCTCAAACATGACTTTATTTATCAGATATACTCTTTACTTTCGCTATTAACAATGAAAAAGCACAGAAAAGCACTTTTCTAAAACAACAAAGGCAGTAAAGTTTCCAACTTGACATTTAAGATGGACAATAGTGTATCAGATCCCTCCATCCACCTGAATGTGAAGATCACAAACCTCTGCAGGCGGGCTCAGGTCAGCACAACACCGTGACTGCTTTTAGATTGTGAGGGCCTGACCATCATAAATCTGCCATGTCTGTTGGTTTACAGCACTGCAGGAGCTGAGCACTTAACACCAGTACTTAACTGTTACTCACTCACCGCTGCCTACCCTTTTCATTGAATGTCATTATTCATGTAATTTACAATAACCAAGTCAAATAATCTTGACCTCGATTCAAAACATTGCAGATATGTTTTAATATGCACTCATAATGCAAATCCTGTGCACGGAGAAGCTGAATCAACTGTAAATTTATGATGACGCACTCATCATAGGAAGTGTGTGGTGGTGTCTGGCAAAACTCTGAAATCGCAATGGTGGGCAACGACCTGTCAAAATTCTGTGCTGCTATGTGACAAGTAGCATCATGGGTCACACGGGTTCATGCTTACGCAAAACCCTTCAGTTTTTCTCCACACTTTTCAACACTCTTTCTCCGCTGACAGTGTTGAGACAAGACATCTGTGATTCACACAGTCCCTCCGCAATTAAAAGGTGTATCTGTCTGTTTAGATATGTCATATTACTGACATATTAATAAATGTTGATAAAAAACTGTTATTTAAAAAAAGATATATTTACTCCTAAAGACCCCACAAAATCAAAAGATTTTAGGGGCTTTGAACAGGATTCAAAGTGCGAGTTTTTCGTTATCGTCTCCGTGTAAACTAGAAAAAAAGCGAATTTGTGAAAATAGTGAAGTAATGCGCATTGGGTGTTCAATCTGTAGGTGTGTAGTGTTTCTTTACAAAGTGACATCGCCAACTACTGGCCTGGATGAATAATACAGCGGTTTTAGTCGTTTTTTATGGATCCGAGAAAACGGGGATCGTTTTGACAATGTTGACGTGAAAAACTTTTCAGTTTTTAGTACATCGTTGTCGTCGATTATCGCCAATGTTTAACGCCTCGTGAGTAAACAAAGGGTGCCAATGTGAGTGTCCACACCAACGGGCAAAACGACAGGCGTAAAAGCGTATTTAAAAAAAAAAAAAGCCTCTTGTTCGTTGTTTTGGTTTGACGTGCGGTGTTAAAAACTGGCCGACCAATGAGATTGCCACTTTTGTTCATGTGCCTGGAGCTGCTGAAGTTACAGTAAAACAGGACTTGGTGGCGCTCAAGCACAAAACGGTATTGACGAACCCACATTGATAAGACAACCATGAAGAAGACGCCTACAAACTATGGGTGCTCTGCCAGTTCTTGGCTACACCAATAGATGTGTAATATATGCTATTTTATTTTTGTATTTTTATTATATTTTTACATTCAAGAAATATAGTTGAGAATGTCTATTTCAAAAAAATGTTTATTTGCACTACCGTTCACTTGCACTACTGCAATTGTGACTTACTTGCACTACCGTTTCTGACAACCATCTCCTCATGTCATGTAAATGCCATATATGCCATTTTATATCTGTATTTTTATTGTTTCATTCAAGAAACATTATTCAGAACTTCTAATTCATAAATGTTTATTTGCGCTACTTTTCACTTGCAGTAAGCACAAGCGCCACCTACTGTCAGGGAGTGAATTTGCACGTTCACTCGGCGCATCGCCAGTGAAAACTGCTTGTGTATGAATGCAAAGACTCGTCGAAAAATGGCTTGAAGAATGCTGGCGATAAGCACCCGCGATAAACGTCCAGGTGTGCACGAGGCTTTAGTCCATGTTTGTTAGTTAAGAGGGCAATTATATGTTAATGTACTTCTAAAAATGGAAAAAAAAGTAGAGAGTGGAAGTCAGAATCTTCAACGGGAAGGTTTTTTGATGTTAAGAGCTTAATATACTTCATCCATCAGCAATGATAAGGACACCTGGAAGAGACAGGTATCATTAAACAGTAAAGGTAGAAGAGCCGCTGTGAAAGAGCCATGCGATAAAAGTACTCCAAACCTCTATATTCCGCTAAAGTCCCAACTGTTTTTTACTAGACTCGACCTGTGTCTATCAATAAGTTCATTAGCATGCTTTTAGCAATGTCTGTGCAACTAGATGAGTGACTGAACATTTGAAGGACCTCTAATCCTCATACACTATAATGGCCTAAGAGAGATTTTCTGCCTTGCTGACAGTAATGGAAGCCACAGTCAATAGTGATACAGTGTGACCTCAATGACAATCCACACTTAAATCTATACTCACAGTTACAGGAACGACAACAACAACAACAGTATTCAGGTATCAGGAGCTCAGGTAACTTTGGACTGAATGTGAATGAACATTCAAATGAATTTTGAATGCATGAATTCCTTTTTAGGGAGCACCCAAGTGTAGTAAAATATCTCAAGGCCACTGTAGTGGCACCCTAACCTTGAATTCAACATCTGAACGTAGCTGTAAGAGGTTTCAAGAGCAAAAGCTCACTCAGGGAGTCTCTTTATGTAATTGGTTAGAGTACAGATGCATGAGGGAGGCACAAGAAAATCAATTCCATCTCATTAAATGATCTGTACCGGGCTGCTATTAGTCCTGATGGAGATGCCAGTCGTTTACCTCCCCTGCCATCATCTCATCCCAGCTCAGTCCAGCAGACCCAACATGTCCAGTTCTGCAAGATTCTGCACTATTTGTAGGTTTGTTGGTTCAAATACGCAAATTTATAGCATTCATCATGTCAAGCTTATGGTGTTCATGCAGCTTTAGTGCTTCTGTAATTAAAGCAAAATGACATCCTGAAAATAAAAAACATTATGAAACTATTATTAAATATTCACTCAAATTGTAATTCTGAAAATGTAAAATGTAAAGAAATATATATTAATAATATAATACAATATAATTGTTAAATTTTCACTCAAATTTTAATTCTGAAAATTTATAATTTGTAATGATTTAAATAAAAAAAACATTTGTAAAGAAAAATATAATATATTATTTTAATAATATAAAACAACATAAGTGTGTTAATTTTTTTTTTTAAAAATAACTTGTCATGAAAAATTATGTAATATTTAATAAAATAATACATTATAATTTACTTAAATTCACTCAAATTGTAATTCTGAAAATTTAAAATATGATTTGTAATGAAAAAATATGAAATGCAAAATCTTATATTTTGATAATATAATACAATGTAATATTCTTGAATTTGCAATGAAAAATATCTAATCTAATATAACATAATATATTAATAATTTTCACTCAAATTGTAATTCTGAACATTTTAAATATAATTTATGAGGTGAAAAATTAAAAAAAAAATTGAATCTATATTTAATATTTTCATAATACTACGCATTACATTATTAAACAATTTAAATATATATTTTTTAAAATATAATGTTAAAAAAAATAACATAAATACTATATATCAATCCAAGGGTCGGCAACCTTATGGCACGCAGAGGGATGATCACATGGTTTACTGAATCTGTGCACTAATGAAGGTTAAATCTCACACTTTAATAGTATTTTTCCAGAAAGTTCGCTTTGACAAGTTGTTTCGAACTCACAAAGCAAACTCAAATGAACTTCGTTTCGGCCTGATTTTGTTTGAAATGACCCCACATCAGTTCGTTCTTCGATTTCGTTTGAAGTCCATCGGGGCCTTAAACATCTCCTAAAGTCTCTCACAAGACACATCTGACCTAGCGTCGTCCACCTGATCAGATCCAGGCGTAAATGGGGCCAGGCATTAGACCTGGAAGTGGAGAGCCTACGAAAGGTGTCAGTCGAGTATAATGGTTTCTGGTGAGCTTTGATGGTGACTTGAAAGAGCAATAGGGAGAGCCTGATCTCATATGTGAACGTTCAAAGTGCTTAAGGAGCGTTTCTCCATTAGACTTTGCACACATGTGAGAAGGAGACGCCGGCCCGTGTAGAGGTGCTAAAAGCTGCAGTCAAGTGCAGATGTGAAATGGCCACAGCCTCCGCTTTTGATGTTCACTCGAAATGTCATCTCCTTTTCTTCAGCTTTCTCCCACTCGTTTTACTGTCACTTCCTTTGTTTGCATCTCCCTTTCTCCCTCCTACATAACCACGCATGCATATGTACACGCTGGCACACAATCATGAAAAATGGCATGAATGGCAAACAAAGTTTCTCCGACAGGCTGCTTTTGCTGTTTAATTACAGATGGCAGGTCTAATTTTAGCTTCCTATGTAAAAGGCAGATGTTTGCAGAACGTTCATCCATGAGAAGGCAAATGCTTTGAGGGGAGGCAGCGACGCTATAGATTCCCGAGGAACGCAAGCGTGTGACTTTTGTGCTGACAGGTTTATTAAAATAGATACTGTCCATACACACCAAAGGCTTTGATGTGCCTCGGCGATCCCCCTTTTTAAAGCTGTCAAAGGGCATCATGGCGCTAACCATCACGAGACGGGGCACAAGGAAGGCTTTGACGGGGTCAGAGGAATCCGGCTCTAAAAATAACAGAAGATATTAAAGAAGTGTCACACTAATCCCAGATACTGAGAGGACGGATAACCAGCACATCTGATGGATGACTCAGATTTATGTTAATCCTAAGATTTAAGACACTAGAAAACAGCAGTTCTCCTGAGGATAAATGATGGAGTCTTAAAGGAATAGTTCGCCAACAAATGAGAATTCATGTATGACTTCTTCTGTGAAACACAGAAGGTGTTCTGGCAAAAAATGAGGATGGGGGCATTTAAGTTAAATAGAAATTCAAAGTAGTTCTTTATGACTCATGCACTATATTTAAAGAGATAGCTCACTCGGATATGACGTCAAACCTCTATGACGTTCCTTCTTCTGTGAAACACAAAAGAAGATATATTTTTGTATATACAGTTATTGTATATACATAAACAATGAAAGTCATTTGGGTCGAAACAACATTGGACTCCTCTGACGTTTGTTGTATGAAAAAAAAACCCCAGACATTTTTAAAATATCTTCTTTTATGTTCCACAGAAGAAAGTCAAACATTTGTGTGTGAACTGCTCCTTTAAATTTTGTTTGAAGAACAGATCAAAATAAGATATTCAGATTAATATTTTTTTTTAAATCAATTTGATGTGCTTTTGTTATTTATATTAGGTTTTTGCTTTTTGTAAATATTACTTTTTAAGTTTAATTTATGTTTATTTCAGTTATACTTTTTATTTATTTCCAGTTAGTCACTTCCATTTAAAATGATTTCAGTTAGTTGCAAAAAGGCAACATTTCTAATTTTCACTTAGTTTAAGTTCCTAATATTTATATTTCAATTAACAAATATGGTTTTAATAGTTTTGGTTAACGATAATAATCCTGCCCTAAAGGCGAACAGCAGTGATTTCCTATTTGTGAAAGTTTTGAATTGGATCTTTTCAATGATTCAAATGAATCAGTCTAAATGATTCATTCAAGTTTTGCAGTCTCTGGCTTCACATAATAGTTTAAAACAATGAGTGACTATGAGGAATTATCACAGTAAAATAATTGTGCGTACAAATTCAACATTTTTTCCTAATCCAACATTGATTTTGTTAGTGCCGAATTAGATATGGCGTCCATTCTGACAATGGACTGAGGTAAAGTGGGTGGACACACTTTTGAAAGCTGTCAAGTATGAATCCCTGAATGTGATAAATGCTTATATTGCAAAGCATTTAATTCATGAAAATGACATTTAGGGCAAATTCTCACAATGCATCTGTCGCTTTGGAGGAGTTGATTAAAGTTTAAAATGGACATAATGCCGGACAGAATTAAAAAGCTCCTTAACAGTTTGAAAGGATTGCAAATTCAATGATGTGGAAATTAGTAGGGAAAGTATAAGCATAAAGGACTCCAGGATTAGCCATTTCTTAGCTTATCTTCCTGCTGCGAGCCCTTCTTGCCCTTCTCAGTCGGTGGGTAGGCGAGATGTTAAAAAAGGTCCGGGTTTTCAGATGGCTATGGGGCTGGATGCAAAAGAGAAAGCTCTCACAGCTCATTCTTGGATGAATACATAATTCATTAAAATGAGAAGATCTAAGAACAAGCTGATAACGTCTGTTGGATAATCTCGCAACAGCTTGATAAATTCAAAGGATTTATTTTGGAAGAAAAGTTAGTTTGAGAGCCTTTGAGCAAGTTCACAGCTCTGGATGGAAGATATGAAGCTTATGGGCAGCTCTAAAATGTTCTCGACTTTGTTGTCGGGTCCAAAAGATAAAGGAGCTAATGCAATTGGAGATATGATCATATAAAGAGAAGCCAGCAAATTTGAGGGTGCATTTCAAATGATCTCCATGTTTGTTCCTGATCGATTCCTTTTAGTCTACACAGTGAAGCAGCACTTTAAAATATTGTGTGGACCATAAAATATAAGTAATGAAATTTGACACAGTTTCCATTATCTTACCATCACCTCACACTCCAGGCTGGATTCTGGACTGAAAAATGAAAAACTAACGGGACTTGGGCGCACAAAACAGACTCCACAACCTCGGGTTTCGCTCGAGGCAAATTAGCAGCATGCTAATCCTTAGCGCTGGTGACTGAGGATGGGTGGATTACCTTCCTGAATGTCATGCGCTGTTCTACCATGACAGCAGGTGGAATGGACAGATAATCCCGACCAACGAATACTTATCAGGCAGAAATGTCTGTCATTAGCCTGAAAAGGACATACTTTTCTCTCCTCAGAGCACAACAGTGACTCATGACTCTGTAAAATACTGTATTCTGACTGGTCACCCACATTCTGTGGTAAAACATTGTTGCATAATGACCACTAAACTGCATAATTGGCCACTGTACCAATGAACGTCTTACTTCACTTCACAGCTTCTTTTTCAAAAATATTGATTTACTTACTCCTTTATTTATTTATTTCAATAACCCATTTATTTATTTATCCATTCAATTATTTATCTATTAATTTTATAATTTATATATGTTTTCATAGCCTGTATATTTAAAATTTATTTATTTAATTTAAATTTATTATATTTATTTATCTATTCATTTTTATAATATACTCATCCATTTATTTCTTTATAGTCTGTATATTTATTTATTTCAATAATACATTATTTATTTATACTTATTTGTCCATAATATATATATATATATATATATATATATATATATATATATATATATATATATATTATCTATATATATATATATATATAATTTATTATTTATTTGTTTTAATGGTCCATTTTTTGTGCTTATTTCTTCAAATGGTCTCTTTATTTTTTTTATTTATTCATTTTCACAATATATTTATTTAATCTATTTATTTATTTACTCAATTTAAATGTATTTTTAGTAGTCCATTAAATTATTTATTTATACATCTATTCATTTTAATAATATTTTTTCTCACATCACATATTTAATTTATTTCAATAATCCATTTATTTACTTTTGTTTATTAATACAGCCCATTCAATTATTTACTTATCTATTTCTTTTAATATTCCATTTATTTCTTCAATAGTCCCATTATTTATTTATGTTATTTATTTCCCATTCTCAATATCTCTTTCCAGTAACCTCCTGTTATTCTGCTTATTTGTAGAGGCAAAAAAAAGATTTTCAGTGGCAACGGTTTAAATTTTAAACTTAAACAGATTTTCAAAAATTACATTTTATCATTTTGTATACCTATGATCTCAGCAAATATTTCCATCATACATATTCCACATTTCATCAGCTCTTCATTATGCTGCATTTTTCCTCATTTAGTGAGTGAATAAAAAAACAAACAGCTGCCTTGTCATCTACTGAGTGAATGTATTGAGCATCAACACAAAAGCTTCTTCTCAGTGAGTCCAATGGTATTAAGCCTCACAATAGATGGCTTGAATAAACTCGAAATTAACTCAAGTAAGACTTGACACGCCAGACCGACAGAGCTCTTCATTGTGCGTCTCTGCGTGAGATGGTGTACTGTACCAGGTGCTGAAAGAATAAACAAATGTGCATGTTGTGTGGGAGGCTTGATTTAGCTCAACTCCACATACGCTCCAGGGAAAAACTCAACCACACCCCAATAGCACAGTTCCACCATCTAATTATACCATCCATTTCCTCATGTGACCGAGAATCGTTCTTAAAGAGTGGGTGAGAATATCCAGATACGGACAGTGATGTGCCGCACTAAAGTTTATAATGCAGTTGAGTCAGTGCAGTAAAAGTAAGTGAAAAGTGGGTGAACCGCAATGTGAAAGCAAAAGAATTTACCCTCGTTATCGGCTGTCTGAGTCACCGCGTGGTAGTGGAAACAAACTACGCACCCAATATACGATGAGTCACCTCCAGCGTCCCAAGACAACACCTCCTGAGTGTTCTCCACCTGTCTCGGAGTTCCTGACTTCAAAAAGTTTTAAAACCACTGTTAAACCCAGTGAACTCCCTATGTAGGAGGATTATGTAATTATAATGCGATTTCTCTTTGAGTTCATTGATTACAGGGAGACAGTCAGAGAAAGCAGAGAGGGCGGCTCGTCAGCACCTCATCAGGGATGCTGTGTGTGTGCGCCTCACTCGTCAGCGGTGCCACCGATTGGCTAGGCCCGGAACTTCAGTGGCCATGGTAACGGGGTGAAGGTGAGGCTCTTAATGCCGGAGAGAGAGGTGTGTGTGTGTGTGTGTAAGGGAGCGGCGAGTCTGTTAGGAAACTAGATGTGCACTCATGTAGCTGATAAGAACATGCTAGAACTCCTGTGCTCGCCATCATCCCACAGCGCAGGCAGTGTACCCTCACATGGAGCGGAAACACAATCCTCTCGCTTTCTCTCCCTGGAATGGTGTGGTGTTCTTATTGGACATATTAAGATGTATAAGGGTCAGTGGTCCAGACACAAAAAAGTGAGTGTTGTGTCAATGTATTACATAATAAATAAATGAATAAATCAGGGCTGTCAAGTGATTAAAATGTTTAAGGTAATTAATTACACAATGTGGTGATTAATTCATCTAATTACTCGCAAAATAATCACACATCAATTTTAGCTAAGGAATTATCCTCAAAAGATAATTTAAAGTCATTATTGTGCTAAATGTGAAAAGCATCAAATAGACATTACAAAAAGTAGCTTTCGACAGCCGTAGAATACATGCATACATACGCACACAAACCAACAAATAAAATAAATAAATAAAATACATTTACATATACAACCAGTGATTTTCATGGGACATTAAAATGTCAAGATAGTAAAACCATTTTGAGTTCCAAATGGTAAATTTAATTTTTAATCTTTCGATAATCTTTTTATCAATTAATATCTATTTAAAACAGTCAAGGAGTTTTAGATTAATATTTAAATTCATATTCATATAATAAAAATGATTATGACATTATAAATTCATATATTAGGACATTAAAATATTTTAAAATATTAAAAAATTATGTTTATAACAATTAACTATTATTATTATTAATATTATTAATATTCATACTTTAATAACATGTGACAAAGAAAACAATATAACAGAAAAGACATGACAAAGTCATTTCAGACTGTCACATGGTATAATTTCAATACATTTTTAAAAATATGTAAAAATAAATAAATAAATAGCCTATTGAAAAAAAAACAATGAATTGACTGCTGAAAACAAAAACAAAAATATACTGATTTAAGTTTAAATTATATTATGCAAGAAAGTGACATGAAAGACATGATGCTTGCACAACTACGTAGTAAATCGGTTGCATGGGACGGCAGTCAATAATACGTTTATACAGCGGTCATTATCCAACAATATTTGACCACAGAATGATGTGATTGACCTACCAGAATCAAGTATTTTAGAGAGTCATGTGTTGTGTTAAGTAAATTTTTTGAGAAGTTTATTTTTATAATGTACGCCATCAAATTACCTTTCAAAAAAAAAAAAAATTAAATTCTCGAAAAAAAAAACAAAAAAACAATGCACCTGGACTTAAAGATGAAGAAGTGGCTTTCTCCGTCCTCTTTCATAGGATCAGTGTCACTTTTGAGCCGGGTTAGGATGTGGGAGCGCGGGTTTGTGTTGCGCTGACACATTTGAGAGTAAGCCAGGGGAGCGAGATGAGGGTAACGTGCCATGCGGGAACTGAAAGGGCGTCTTTGAGCCGTTATATAGAGCGGATCCGCACAGGGTAGGGCAGGAAGGAAGCGATCACAGTACCTCTTTCACAAAGGGGAACCAATGGCTGTGACCTTCAATCCGGTCGGCCTTCCGGAATTGACAGTCAATAACAGCGAATGAGTGTACGCTTTAACCGAAGCGCTTAACCGCACTACCAGCACCTGTTGCGCTCTATAAGAGAGCCTTTCACTGAGACAGGTGCCCTTGGAGTGAGAGACACCTCCTTCCTCAAGATCTGGCCACCCCAGCTGCTCCCCTCACCAGCAGATTCCTCACATGCCTGCCTGTCAGCTACACAACAGATAGCATTCTCACACCAGTGGTCTCTCAGCTGTCTGAGCCCCCTTCACAGCCTAGGCAAATGCATTCGTTTTTGATTAAAGCATGTTTCGTGTTGGATAAGGCATGATGGAGTCACGGCAAAATGAAAAACACACAAGCTGCGTGTGCGGAGCCGGATGTGACTGGGATTTAGAGGTTTACATTAGCACAGAATAAATCAGCCGAGAGAAAATAATTGCATCTAGATGCTCTAAATGACCTTCAACCGCTTGTTACAGGGACATTTCATAAAGCATTTCACTGATTTATTCACATGTAAAATACATATAAAACTAAACTAAAATGAACAATTTATCTTAAAATGGATTTGTAAATGTGAAACAAGGTGTAGAATGTACAATCAACACAATATTTATGCCTGCTTCAAACTAGATTTTATCATTGTCGAGACCAACAGACCAGCCAATCCAGGCTAGGACACCAATTGAGACCAGCAAACCAGTTTAGGCTGGATTAAAAGGCATTGCTATGTGGTTGCTAAGGTGCTCTTGATGCATTATAGCCGCTGTTTACACCTGCTATTAAGATGCATGTCGGTCAATCAGATCAGAAGTGGACGACGCTAAATACAGGTGTAAACAAGGACTAAAAAGTTTTGAGCTTGTCCAATTTCAACCACTTCCAGAGGTAGTCGAAAACGCATTCGACGAGATTGCTTTCGTAGTTCAAATGTGTTCAAACACAAAAGACCGCCTACTCACCACCTACTGACTTAATGTGTAAACATTATGGGAAAGAAGCTAAGCAGATGGGATTTAAACTGTCAGCTGAAGACCCAATTCAGTTTGAAAATGAAAAACGCACCATTCCTGGTTGCTAACACACACTCGGGGCCTTTGGCGAGGTCTTCAGGCTATCAGAGCAGAAAGGAAATCTGCTGCTCTCCGATTGTTTTTGCATTGGGCACGTTCATAAGTAAATTGCGTGATCTTATTTCATTCATTAGATCGAAAGATCTGAACATTTTTACCCACCTATAGATCCTCCCCTCGAAGAAATCAGGACAGAAGTGGTCGAAAGTGGACAGAAGAGACGGATTAAAACTGCCTCGTCCACTAGTGATCCAACTGACCAAAACACATCTTAATACCAGGTATAAACAGGGTCATGGTGTATTTCTGTGTGCTTTCTAGGGAGTTCTGGATAGTTGCTATGAGCCTACTGTCAAGTTTCTACAATACTCTTGGGTTTCGCAGACAGGGTTTAGATTAAGCCAGGATTAGGCCTTAGTTCAATTATTGGCATTTAAGTAAAAACATTGAGCCAAATCTTAAGCCTTGTCTGTGAAATCGAGGGTAAATATATCACACCCTTCCCTCAACGTACACCTACAACAGTTTTACCATCCACCAGACCAAATTCATAAGCCTACAAACTTAACAGCATGAAACGCAACAGCTTTCCTCAACAAGCCACACAATTTGAGGAATCAGTCACATTCACAGCGCATAGCGTTTTTATACCTAGTGACAGGGATGTTAATTTATAGCAATAGCGATGTTTGTCTGAGCAAGTATCACAAATTAGCCATTGTTTGAAGCCTGCCAGCTTCTGACAGGTCTAGGTTAAAGCAACCTGGCCTCAGCATGTACGGCGTGAGTAACAAACCGCTGTACTGCATAACTGAAATAGTTCCCTGCGTATCTGCACCCAAGGGGTGAAAAGGTATGATTATTTGATTTTTCTTTAAATACAAGCATGCCAGGGCAAGTCCTGGATCCCCACGAACCCTTCTACGTTTATGAACCCCTCACTAATATCAATGAGCGTCCCAGGTCGTCAAGCACCATGGTTTTTCACAAAGGAATGTTGTCTATGCACTTGCAGACGATGTACATCTGAATGGGGCAGAAAATCCAGGCAGGAATGTTAAGAGCTCGCAAACTTTTTGTGTCGCCTTCATTGAACAAGTCCTTTAGCTCCTAATAACACCCTCTACAATGATATTTAACACAGAACCCTTACGGCACTTTAAACCAAAGAAGCGCTGATGCAAAACATTTAAATGAAACGCATCGTAGAGCTTCTCGATAACAGCCTCACCCTAGACCTGCTTGCAGCTGTTTGGAAGGGATGGAGAAATTTTACTTCAGAATGTCCCGTTTACAGCTGGAGCTGAGGTCCACCACACTCAAAACAACCTCCCTAAAGACCCCTGTCCATGACATCACTCAGCCAAGACCTGATCTCAGTTCATTCACACCAAAACAAAGACTTTCAGCTGAGAACCTTTAACATCCTTTCCATTCCTCTCCAAAAAAAAGTGGAAAAAAGTTCTTTAGATCATCAAGATGGCTTTTTTAACAACTGATCACTGAAAGGTTCTTCTGTAGCATCGCTGTGAAAAAAAACACCTATTATTTTTAAGAGAATGTGAAGGTATTGTTGAATTCGTCACTAAGATATTAAAACTGTGGTAAACTCCACTTCACTTGACGCATTTATGCAATTCTTGTTTTCTTCATCTATGTGAATTGATCTGAATGTACTTGACAGGGCTAATAAACATTCCAAGTTGTTTTTTTCCTCTCAGCAGAAATTGCAGAAACATATTTAGGGATTAGGACAGTGTAACACCCGAGGCGGTTTCATTTGTTGGACCGCGGTCTAAAAGCTGAGAACTCATTGGGATTTCTAAAGCAGCGACATGCTGACACAGTTTATTTCAGGAAGACAAATCAATAGTACGCTGTTGCTAACTTTCCACAATGGTTTTAGCAAACATAGAACAGTGTGATGTAGCTCAGATCTCATTCAGGGTTGGGGCAATGGCACGATGCTAATGTTCTTTACTGGCATTGATGGTTCAATGAAGAACCTTTAACCTTAACGGAACCACTTACGGTTCTTTATGGAAAACGTTTCTTTAGATTATAAAAATGTTCTTCACCCTTAGATAAAAATGGTTCTTTAAGAACTGTTCACTGAAAGAATGTACATCTTATATGATGCAAATGTTTTTAATTTATGAAATCAAATTCATTTTGATATTCTAAGGGGAGACGGAGTCAAAATATCAAGGTGGTACAAATATCCTGATTTTACAATGAAGAAAGAAGCGTTGACCTTTTTATGAAAAGACATGGTAAGTTGCAGCTGTAAAATGGCATGTGGTGTGACTCCCAAAAAACGTAATGATATATGAATTAATAATATCCTTGAAATATTCCTTGAAAAATGATGAGTATGTCTTTCATTACTGAATTAAAAATTCATTTTCTTGATGGTATAAAGTAAAGTAAAGACAGTGATTCAATTTCCTGATATCATAATGAAGAAAAAAAAAAGTTTATTAAAAGATTGAAATTCTTAATAAGGAAATCTTACTAAGTACTTTGTCATATGATGGACATTTGAAAGGGGCAGGAAATATATTTGACCAAAACTGCTACAATACTTGTTAATATTGAAAAACAGTCTGCCAATTCATGTGGTGCAACCAGCACGCAAAAAAAAAACAAAACAGGAAATTACATCATAGAGAAGACTCCTGCAGAGCCTCAAGATGCGGCGTTAAGGTCTATAAGTCTGTTAAAATTTTAGGTCATGTGGCATGACTCCCAATATAAAATATAAGATTACTTTTTACTTGATGGTTGCACTACATGACATTTTTTGACTCATAAAATTTTAACTTTGCTTAAAAGTGTTTGCCTCCTTGGATCTTATCTTCTATGTCATGTGCCCAGCTAACAGATGAGCTTGGACGGATGACTTATATGACCAGTGGCACCTGTGAGAGGATGTGAGGGTCTTTGATGAGGCCGGGCAGGAAGTGAGAGAGGATGCCCAGTCACTATTCATCTGCCTCAATGGCATGAATCCTGAGGGGTGGGGGGGGGGGGGGACGCAGACTCCCAGCTGTCATACCCAGCCTGGCTTCCTCTCAGGACTGGGCACCAATGCTTCCTCTAAATCTTCTATTCCGCAGAGAACCTCTCACTATATGTGACAGGCCAAAGAGGCTCCTTTCTGTATCTCAATGGACAGAGGGTAATTCATTTGAGCTTTAATGTAAAAAAGATGTTGTTCACACAGATGGCCCTGGCTGGAAAGAAGTCAGTCTTTCTTTTTCCCACTTTGCCTGTCACCAGTTACCCCGTTCTACCCCGATTAAACCCATCCTTCCGTTGCAAGGCTTTAGTGTGCACATGTTGCAGACCATCAGCTCTCAAGAGAACGCAGGAGGACTTGAGTTCAATAGAAGACACAGAGAACTCTATTCAGACTCTCTATGAAAAAAGACACTCTGTTTGAGAAAATTAGCCTGTGAAAACTGAAGCTTATAGAGAAGCTAAGGTTTTATGCTCTGTACACCAGGACATTCACCTTATTCACTACTTTCTTTGGATACAAATGGCAGCCTAATAGCTATCACCATACTGCCCTAGTTAATTGTTTTTGTAATACAAGTTTTCTGAAATGTTTAAAATATACAAATAAGGCTAATTAAATACATTTTCAGAACAGAAATCTAAACATTGGATAAAGCCAGTTTCAATATTCTTATTTTAATTTTATTGACATATTACAAAGATATATAAAAGATTTTGGCGGAGGGGACTTTGGATATCTTTTTATGTCTCCTTATATCAGAAAACACTGTCAACAGCCAACACCATGTTTTTAGGAATGTTATAAAATGTTACTCTTCATACTAGTTCATTTATAGCATCAAATAAACATGAATGAACATCAGAAGGAATGTTGTTTCAACCGCGGAAATACACACAATTTTTCAAGTTTACCAATGTTAATCTACTAACTCTCCTGACTGCTTAGTGGGACAAAACGGCGAATTCAGGGTTATGATTGGTCAAATCGCCTGTCAATCAACCTGTTTGCGAAGAGTCAATTAAATAACATTTCAAATCAAAACAACAAATCTGACATGAACTCTCCAATAAATGTTGTTTCTCAAAAAAGCTTATTTTTCAGCCTAGACCGGCCAACGCACATGTGCAGTCATAAGCGTGAGTCTCGTGTTTCTATGGGAACCGGAGCCTCTAACGGCAGCTGCAGTGACGCAATGACTTTACCAATCAGCGATTGGCTCTTTTACTTAGAAGGCGGGACATATTCTGCCATATTGCACATTGCCGTTTCTCCCATTCATAAGTTTTTTCTATATCTATAGTCTTTGGCGTAGGTGCATGCTACATGTTAGCATTAAAAGCAATTGGAATCGACAGTTGTTTCCCAAATGACATGCATGCTTTTGCACTATGTACTCAACTGTCTGGTCTAGTGTATGACATTTAGACAGCTAGTTTGCACTGGAGTCATTGGAGCCCCTCCCTCTGTGCTGCATAATTAAAGCTGAGAATGTATTTGAGCATTGAAAGTGACATGTGAAGGCCAAGTATGGTAACCCACACTCCCATTTTTCCTCTGCATTTAACCCATCTGAGTAGTGAACACACACTGGAAACCGTGGACATACACACCCGGAGCAGTGGGTAGCCTTTTTTCTGTGGCGCCCCGGAGCGATTGCGGGTTAGGTACCTTGCTCAATGGCACCTCAGTCATTTTCTTCAGGCAATGAGAATCGAACCTGCAACCTCCCGGCAGCTATTTCGGGCATCAAAGACCAAGTCCTATCTATCTGGAATCCTGAAATCTCAAAAACTGCTTGCCGAACTCACAGTTAAATAACAATCAGCAACAAAATCTGACATGAACTGTCCTATAAATGTTGAGAATCGAACCTACAACCTTTAGGTTACCAGTCTGACTCGCTAACAATTAGGCCACGACTGCCCCTAAGTACAATGTGACCTGAAAGGTTCAGGGCTTGTTGCTTATCACACCGTTGCTTATCATCACTGAACGGTTCAGGGCTTGTCGCCTATCAGCGTTGGCATTTTTAGTGTAAAAACACTACTCGCACTATTTATAGTACAAAACAGCAGAATTGTGCTGCGAATTATGACACACCTAATGTGTATTGTGAGCAGAATATGTACACAAAAAGTTCAGACACAAAACAAACAAAGCTAAAGCTTAAATAAAAGACTACAAAGCAATAACCATTATCTCACAAAGCATCAAATTAAAACATTCAGGAGTTTATTTGACGACTCGTCTAACTAGTCTAAGCCATTGCTTTATGACATAAAAGGGTGCCCTTGTATGTGCATTTAGAGATGTTATGAGAACTTCTTTTGTGTTATGCCGGTGAACCAAATGCCCTCAGTTCAAGGTTCATATACTCTGCATTATCGTCATGGTCATGTGACTTGAGCTGATTGCCGGAGTGATAAACCCTGTGGGTCGGCCCCTCCTTACTCTCCCGGCACTGATTAGGTCTTCTGAGACAACCGCCTTCCTTACACATTCCTTCTTCAGCGGAAACATGCTCCATTTACAACGCAAATAACCAACGGTCAAAGCCTATTGCCATGAATGGGACAAATCCAAGTAAAAAAAGTTCGATCGAGATGCTTTCAGATTCAGATCTGAATCAAGTTTTACGGGGCAAGTCTATAGGTGTACATGTAGCGTGAGACTCTGAAGTAGCCGGAGGCCCTTTTCCAATAATGGTTAAAACCCAGCAGATGGTGAATCATAGTAGGGTTTTGTTGTGCAAGAGCATAACCCATGTAAATCCTTGCACATATGGCAAAATTTCTCAAAGTGACGGCAGGTCTGAACTGATCAACAGGCTGATTGAAATAACGGATGGAATAACTTTGAATGTGTACTGTACACAACACAAAAGGGAATACACGGTTATCACGCAATGTCAACAAAGCACATGCTGATCCTGACGGATCATCACAATACTCATAAACCATGATATAAACATCCACTTCAAACTAATTCAACCAAACAAGCAATGCTTAATATAATATAATGTTCAGCTCACAATAGGGCTGTAAAATCAATTAATCGCAACTAACATAAAAGTTAGTGTTTCATAATATATGTGTGAGTGTGTATATAAATTAATACATACATATATATATATATATATATATATATATATATATATATATATATATATATATATATATATGCTCTTGCGCTGAAACTCAATATTATATATATATATATATATGCTCTTGCGCTGAAACTCAATATTATATATATATATATATATGCTCTTGCGCTGAAACTCAATATTATATATATATATATTTTTTTTTTTTTTTTTTTTTTTTTTTTGATATTTGATATTTGAGTTTCTGTGCAAGAGCGCCCTCTGGCTTTCAGATGGAGAAGCATTTACTACTGATCACAGAGCCGTACAGCTCTGACAAGGTGTGCATTAAATAATTGCAGCCTTTGCCAAATTACATGCGATTTCATCACGACAAATCGTGCAGCCCTAATATACACATGTATATATATATATTTTTAATCGATTTTATAGTCCTCGCTTACAGTCACCAAACGTGGATTGATTATGTAAAAGTTTTCATGCGTTCATCCATTTTTAACATGTCTTGATTGTCGTTCAGTCTGACATCAATGACAACTGAGATCACACCGTGTGGCATGGCTTACAAGTGAAAAATCGTAGCGGCTTTATTTTAAGTAATCTTGAGGCCTCTTTGGAAATTTGCTGATGCCCGCTAGTGGACCCTGGCCCTCTGGCTATGAACCATTGATTTAGATAAATTCTTTGTGTTATGGAGGTTCAAATTATTGAATTTTTCAATGCAAACCACTTTCAAATCAATGAAAACATTCACAGAATTCTCAAAAGAACTACAATGAAGTCATTAGTAGCATTCTGTTCTTTTGGATCTTTTCAATGAATCAATTGAACCAGTTCTCAAAACTGGTTCGAATGATTCTACAAAGTCAAGGACGAAACAGGAAGTTCTATAAAGTGAATATTCTAGAAATTGCATTTTGTGCATCTAAAAAGTCCCTTTAAAAATGCTTAATCAAGTAGCTTTCATTGTGGCTTTAACTAGTGTTAAAAAGTCACTCATTAACTGGTGACAAACTTTGGTAAAGAAAAAAAGTTACTTATAAAGAAAAGTAGATCAGATTTCTTTCCAGTGACACATTGATGACCTGATGACTCATGAGCTTTGTCTGCTTTCATTTAGTCTTGCATGAAACGCCTTTTATTTGTATCGTCTCAAGGAATTTTGAGAATATAAAACTGCACCAAGCTTCCTAGAAGAATCTTTCTCCTATGTAGGCGTGAGAGGAAAGAGGTTTATAGAACAAACATAAACACACAGAGCCCAAGGCAAAATACATCATGTGCTTCCTTCTTCCTCCCTCCATCCAAAAACATACATGAGTGTTTCTCTGAGTGTCTATAGTGGACCTTGCATTCACTGGAATCTGAAAGAGATGCAAACTTGACCCGAGATCTCTTATCTTTCACCGCAGCATCAGCACACGTTCTGTTTATATTCCACAACACGCAGACAGTAAAGAAACAAAACCTGTTTGGATACGTGGAAAAACTAGATAAGATCTTTTTGACACGTATTGTGCCTTTGTTGCAATTGTTCAGTGTTGAATTGATCACGTTTATAAAAATCAATTCATGCTCATGTTTCCCTGCTGTGTCTGGATATCAGTGTTGGTATGATACAATAATCTGTCAACTTCCTAAATATAAATACAACAATATTCTTTTAGTGTGTAACATTTATGAAGGGATAACGATCTATTAGCATGACCAACTTCCTATTCCACTGGCTTGCCACAGGCCAAATCCAGCCCTCATAAACCTGCCAGATATCTCACCTTGTTCAAAAGTGAGTTCAGTAGGATTTTCTAAAGAAGTTAATACTTTTATTCAGCAAGGACTCATTAAATTGATCAAAAGTGACAATTGCAATTACAATGTTATAAAAGAATTCTCTTCCAAATTACGTTCGCCATGGTTTACACAAAATATTAAGCAGCACAACTGTTTTCAAAATTGATAATAGTAATAAGAAGAAATGTTTCCTGAGCAGCAAATCAGAAGGATCATGTGACGCTGAAGACTGGAGTAATTATAACCCATCAGTCGAATAAATTGCGTTTTAAGACGTATTAAAATAAAAACAGCTATTTTAAAATGCAATGATATCTCATACAGTATTTTGGATCAAATAAATGCAGCCTTGCCGAGCATTCTTTCAAAAACGGTTTTTAGTACCAATACTGCACTTTCTTTCTCCCAGACTTCTTTCCTTACGTTGAAAAGCATTTTTTCATTTTTATTTAAGCATGATTAATGCTATAAGACTACAATGTCACAGGTGAGAATGAACAACTCAGCTGTCAATCATTCAGTTTTGTAAATCTTGTTAAAAACTTCCTGGTAATTGAAACTGAAAGCTATAAAACTGATGTTTAATTTACTGTCGACAAACACTAAAACTCCCGCAGAGTTGTTTTGTTGGCCTGGCTGCGTGCCTTACAGAATTTTTCCGTTTGACTTGTTGTTATTAAATTTCAGCTTGTCAATTTTATGCATTTTTATGTCGTGACCCAGCAAACAAATTACAAACAACACAAACTAGTGCTGCGCGAATGAACCGCCAGTCTTCCAGCACACTGATTCCAATAAAGGATTCGATTCCTAATCCCACATGTGAGACTGACTCCCTCCCTTCCCCTCAAAGATCCTTGTAATGCCTCAGGTCAAAATGACAGACAGGGCCAGAGCTGAGGGTCTCTACTGCCTGAACACACACACACACACACACACACACAGAGAGAGAGAGAGAGAGAGAGACAAACCACACACACACACACATGTCTGAAAATATTTTTCTCCCACATTTACAAAGATACACCACAACTGGACAGGCTCAAGGGAAAATATTCTAAATAAATTTTTTTAAAGTACTTTTTTCTTTCCTGAATGTTAAAGACAGGTAACGCAGAAACAGCCAGTGTTATCATATGCTATATAGGCTGGAAATACTACCACAATGAATTTTGTTTCATTAAACTGTTTTACCCACCTGTCTTCTCTTTCACTAAATGGTTAATGTTGCATTTCCCTCCCATACACACGCATCTGTCAGTATCTGTCTCGTGACACTAACTTCATTTGCAAGATATTTGCATAAAGAACATCTCCAGTATCCTATTGGCTGCTATATCAACTCAAGGCCTACGGGCAGATATAAAAATGTCAAATGACTGACTGCCATGAGTAGAAACGATGATTGATGAGACTCTCCATCATTCGAATGCACTTAAAATGCTGGTTATGTGTCTCCAATAGCTTATGTTATTGTTGTCACGGCTCGTTATGAGTGTTTCTCAAATGTGTTTCCTTACCTGAGGAATTCCTGCAGACAGGTATCGCAGAATCGGTGTCCACATGTGGAAACTTGAACGGGTTCCCTCATGGCTTTGCTACACAGAGGACACTGAAAGCGTCTCTTGGGCTTCTCCAGGAACTTGTAGTCGAACCCCGGCATTGCTGGTTTCTACACTAAGCGTCTACAGAAACTGTCGTTTGTTGTCGTCCTCTGCAATAACGCTTGGAAACGAGCGCGTATGAAAACTGATATTCACTTGCCAACCAACGATAAACAAGCTCGCGCTCGCAAACCGTCGGTATTGTTCCTTCTCAGCTTCCTCTTTCGAGCAACACGACTCGATCCAACATCGGGATGACAGCTTAAACCCGACGGTCTGTCCGTATGATGAGACTGTCAATGCAGCGATGCACCGAGAGACATTCACCGCGCCTGTCGAGAATAACACTGACAGCCTGGAGACAAAGCTCGGATCCCATCTGTTTAGGAATATAAAGCCCCGCCCACTATCCATGAGGGAGGAGCCACATTTAAATCCTCTCAGCACCGCAGAAATCAGGCTTATTTACAGTTATTTACAGTAATACTGTCTGTAAGTATTATAATGTAGCTTAGCAAGGGATTATTTTAATTGAATTTATATTAGAAATTTCTCTTCTCGCAACTATCTTTTTTTTTTTTAAATTACTTGTTTAAATTACTGCTAATTACTGTAATAGAGTCGTTATGTACCACTGCAACCTTTTTAGTTACACTTGTCGTACACTTCAAAATAAAGGTTCCCAAAGTGGGTTTTTGCAGCAGTGCTACAGACGCATAACTTTTGGTTCCACATTTCATGTTATTATGGTGTGAAGATCAGTTTAATAATCCTTTTCAACTTTTGTGAAGTGGAAAGGTACCATGCCAATACCTGCTTGTTTATGCCAATAAAGAACCGTGTATAAAAATGTGCTTATTATGAAAAAATCCATCCCCTATTATTATTATTATTATTATTATATCCTCTTGAATACCCTGTAACTATATAGATGTTGTATCCTTGGCCATGAAAATATATGGCAAATATCAAATGCATATAAGTATACACGCTGTTTTAGAATATAAATAACAATATAAAAAAGTCAATAAACAAGAAAACGTTTTTTATTTATTAAATAACAGTCTAAAAAGGCAATCACTGGTAACAAAAGGTTGCAGAAAGTTTTTTGTAAGGCAAACGACTCCCTCTATCGGTGAGAAGCACACGTGCACGAGCAGACATTACGTCAACAGAACAACAACAACAGAAATCACGGAATTAGAAATTGACAGTTTATTAGAATATTTCAAAGCTCGGTTTCATTTAAGCATATTAAACTCTCGTCAACGGTAGATATGTTTTGCATGGAAAAGCGCGCGCCACATTAATAACACGCTATGAGCATCACGTATTGCACAAAAATTACATCATAGCATGATGGACGCACGAGCTCGGTGTATCCTGCCATGTTGATGGTATTCATCTGAGAATAAAACATGAGTATGCTTTTTAATATGCAATATACATTAATATGCATTCATAGAAAATAATAATAATAAAAAAGAACAACACTTAATAGTGAATAATTGCCAATGGTTATAATTACACTAACAATAAAACATTTTTATTATTATTAGCAATATAAAGAATATATTATTCTAAATTATAAATGTATATTTATTATTAAAGCTTATTTTTATTAAATAATTTCTTTTTGGCCATTAATAAGAACTCCCACATAAGAACTGTCATAATGTCCGGGCATATATTTTATAGAAATTGAGTTTTTACTTCCAATTATATGGAACCATAAAGTAGTACTTTATTATCTTCAAAAAAGAAATCTTTTTTCTTCGATTCAGTCTGGCCTCAGGCTTTATTTACAATACTGCATTTTTATTAAACTAATTCAGTCTAATTTATGTAAACAAAATATGTAATACTGAAAATAGAGAATTGGAACAATTCTGCTGTTATATGTTCATAGGTATTTACATTTGGTCATAAAAAAAAGCTTTACACAGCTGGAAATCATGTCACGTTATAAACGCAACCGCATGGCTTATAATTCTCAATGAACCGACACTATAGCATCCAATCCCTCAATCCTTATGGACAGGACCTCTTCTGCGGAGTGTGTGGAGAAATTTGGGCAGACGCAGTGCTATCACTTTGGAACAGGCTCTTCAAAAAATGCTGAAGAAAAGAGAGAAAGGGTTGCTGAGAGAACAATGACAACAACCTTTCTAATGCCAAATCAACAATACATAATTACAACAAATACAGTCTAGATTCTGTTAACATTTGTAAAAGTAATTATAGCTGCACATTACGTTTCACAGCCAACAGTGTGTTTCCATGGCAACAAGCCACTGAGGTGACAGTGAAAGGGTGGCTCTCATCGAGCTGAACTGTCTTTGGTATCCCAGAATCCTCTTCTTTCCTTCCAAGTCGACCACGTGCCCCTTTACCCCAGGTGTACACTTCCCCCTCTGCCGAACGAAGGAGCAGAACATTTACTCACAATTCTGAAGACTATCTGGCTGAATAACATCTTTGTCACTATTTCTCTGCATGTCAGATCCTGTGAGAATCATGAATGAACAAAGACAACATGAAACAATAAAGGTCTTCAGAGTCTTCTAAGCCTCTGGGACACAGTCGGGGTTACATGCTGACCTTTAGCGACATGTCACATTAATTAACCTACCTGCCCCCACAACAGCACATCCTGTGACTGAAGAAATGAATGGCTTGATAGCAGCCTTGTCTGGGATGCATTGCCATTATTTTGAGCTGATGTAGTTTGGTTGTCCAGGTCAAATATCAAAAACAAAACAAACAAACAAAAACACTACATTCTACTAACTATAAGTAACTTTGCAACTACATCAACTTATTCTACCCACCCGGACCCTAACACCTAACTCTAATGTAACAGTCTACTAATACTCTAATGAGAGTTAGTTGACATGTAGTTGCAGGGCTTGACGTTAACTTTTTTGCTCACCAGTCACTGTGACTAGTGGTTTTCCAAAGTTACTAGCTACTCAGCATTTTGACATCAATACCATGGGGAAAAACTGCCATATAGATATTTTTAATATTATCTCATAATTCGGCAGCAGGTGTGTTAGGCTACAGTCACTTTAAGACCTGATGCACGGATCCATTATACTGTTACACATGCGTTTTCTTTCTCAACTGTTTACGTTCACTTAAAACATAACTGACTGTGTTTACGTAAATACTTGTCAAGACTGGCATTTTGACATTATTTTGTGTGTATTTGAATGTTTAAGAGCAATAAGCATTGGAAAAGAACTCAATTTAGTACTGAGAGGCAGCTTTATGTGTGCACACTTTTGATGTGCAGCACAAAATCTTTGGGAATGAGTCAAATTAAGCGCAATACGCACAATCCCACGCCGAAATTCAAGCCCTGTAACACCAGCAATATTCTTCCAGGGCAAATTAAATGAGTGAGTGAAGGGAAGCGGGCTTGTGCTGTCGGAGAGATGAGAGAGCGAGAAATCGCAGCTGGTATGTGTATCTGTATCTGAAAATGAGTATTTGAAGCGTTTCAGATATTTCAGTATTGTTATGTATTGAAAAATAGATATTTTTGATAACACTACTTTGCACTTCGTTTGTTATTTCAGACACCTTTTTAAAAGACTACAATTGACCCTTCGCAAAGACCCGTCTCCTTTAGTTACTGTTGCTATGTCCGACAAGCCATTCGCTCTTGCGCCACACATCATGTTCTCACGAAGTGAAAAATACATCCCGGAGCAAAGAGGACACTGACAACTCGTCGACAGACAAGACAGAGCAGGTTACTTTTGATATGAAACAGTTTCATATTTAAACATTGTAATTTTATTAAGAAGTTTAAACAATAAATAGCGTATAGTGTCTCTTTAATGTGTCGTGACAGATCGCTGTAGCTCCTTCAAGCGGCTCGTGAACCGATCATCTCTTCATACTAGTTCATTTATAGCATCAAATAAACATGAACGAACATCAGAAGAAATGTTGTTTCAAGCGCGGAAAAACGTGAGTATGACATGTTTTGTGACATTCACAATTATATATGTCTTGTTTACCTGCTCCAATAGCCAGAGTGAACGCATCGCCACACGCTGCCATGGTGATTCCCTGCAGTCCTGAGACTTGATAGGGCACTCGACTGGTTCTGCGGGAACTGCAGCCAAGCTGCCCATGCTGGTTACTGCCGAAGGTGAAACACTGACCTTTCTCTGCATTCAGGGCACATATTTACAGTCTGTGAACTGGTACTCAGACTAAATCAAAACTGTAATGTGAATGAAGTGCTCTGACCAGTAACTGCAACAGAATGTGCTGTGCCAATGTCTATATAAACAATCTTCTCAACATTCAGAGGAGCAGACTGGACAGCCTGGAACATGTGGACCTCCTCCACCTGACTGTGAGATGAAGGCTCTTCTGCGCCTGAGACCTTATCCAAACCCAGCTTGTTAAATCTGCAATTAAGATGGTTAATTATTCATTCAAATATCACTTTAGAAGCCCCCTGTGAAAATAAGTGCCCTTAATTGTACTGAATGTGCATGTGTAGTGTAGTTCAGTATATTAAAAAAAATGTACTTTCGGATTATATAATATCTATAAAATAAAAGGCCATTTAAGTGTACTTAAAGAGAGTACATTTCGGCCTGGTTTCACAGACAGGGCTTAGATTAAGCCAGGATTAGGCCTTGGGTTAAATTAGGTCATTTAAGTAGCTTTTATAGCGCGGTGTGCATCTTGAGATAAAACAATGGCACCGTTGTATTTTAAAGTACAATATATTCATATTAAGTTTTTTTTTTTAAAGTATGCTATAGTGTACTTCTTTTTCACATGGGGCAGCAGGTTTATTCTAGAAATCTAGAAGTCTGTAAAGGTCATAAAAAACGATATTTAGCACTCAGTATGATGGTGTGGCTGACAGGGTGTGACTGTTATTTAAAATATGGTCATTGTGTTGGTCATTTCCTGTGATGAAATATGTTCAACATTCACAGTCTTTTCAAATGCTAAAGCAGGAATGAGGAGTGTTAACTCCCTAAACTGGTTTGGCAATCTGTGAAAAACTGCTTAACATAAGCGAAATAGCTAAGCAAGACATTCATATTTTTTTACATTTTGAGATGCACTGTAATTGCGATTAGACTTGTACCAGGTTTTTAAAAATCCACTTTGAGGCTCATTAACCAGCAACTTGTAAAATGTAGATATATTTGGTAATCTGTGACAGACAACACCGCATGCCGTCTGAAGCTTTGGTAAATTATGCTGCTTTCAAGTCAGGTTGGAATGACTGTCTTTATGAGATGAGCGCACATGATGTCATCATTACTAATGGGAAATCTGGGTTTTCTGTAAACCCAGATTTTTCTGAGTTACTAAAAACTAAAGAATTGTGTCAGTAGCAAATTTGAACTCGAAAATAATTAGGTTTTAATTAATGCTGATTATATAATTTGATATGTACATACTTTGTACTAAATGTCCATACTACCCATCATTCAATGCGGAAGACTGAAATTAAATATAAACAAACAAAATAGATAAAGATTTACTGTGTATTTTGTTGTAATACTAGGACTAAAAGGTTTCAGGGAGTGAAAAAGAGAGAAAGAAATAATATATAAGAAAAAGAGAGAGATAGTGTGTTTGTGTGTGTGTATATACATACACAGTGTATATATATATATATATATATATATATATATATATATACATATATACATATATATATATATATATATATATATATATATATATATATATATATATATATATATATATACATATACTATATACACATATATATACACATTACTGTTCAAAAGTTTGGGGTCAGTAATTTTTTTTAAAGCAATCAATAGTATTATTAAGCAAAGACAAAACATTGGTCAAAAATGACAGTAAAGACATTTATAATGTTACCATTATATTTCCATTTTAAATAAATATTCTTTTGAGCTTTCTATTCATCAAAGAATAATAAAAAAAAATTCAGTTACCTCATAAATATGAAGCAGCACAACTGTTTTCAACATTGATAATAATACGAAATGTTTCTTAAGCAGCAAATCAGCATATTAGAATGATTTCTTAAGGGTCATGTGACACTGAAGACTGGAGTAATGATGCTATCGATGATTTTAAATATATTCAAATAAAAAAAAAGTGTATTATTTATAAATATATATATATATATATATATATACACATATAAATACAATAAAATACAAACATCCAACGAAAATCACTTGAACACTCCAGTTTTCCCAATGTAATATAATATGTATTTTATTAAAATAATATGATACTGTTTTTCATACTGTTTTGTTCATAATGAACTGTGAGAAGACATGTTGAGTACCTGTTGTTCCCACAGGCCAGGATCTGGTGCTGTGTGCTCATGATCATGGAGCAGTCCACTCCACACAGCACACGCTGTGCTTCAAAATCTGCTGGCAAACTCACCTGCTGCGGACAGTTGTGGCTGTCTTGAGTGGCCAAACCAAGCCGGCCTGTCGGACAGAGAGATAAAACAGAGCGAGTGTGATAGAGAGAAAGAAAGAATGAGAGGGAGAAGAGAACGATCAAGCACAAAATGCCAGGTCTGCCTGGAGGCGCTGCTGCTGTCTCCAAGAGTACAAAGAGAAACCCAAAGAAACACAGTATTCAAGTGACAAGTGAGGTTGCTCATTTACCGTTGTCTCCTCGCCCCCAGGAGAAAACCTCTCGCTCATTGGTCACTGCCAGAACGTGGGATGCTCCACAAGACACTTGAACCAACTCATAACCCAGAAGAGCCTCTACTATCTTGGGCTGAATACAAAGACAGGAATATGAAGAACTATGAGCATTAACACTAGATTTTGTAAAGAAAACATGAGAGGTGTTTGACTGTGCAAACACGCATGTCCTGATTTTTCAAAATTAGACACATTCCTGGGTCAACATATTTAGTTGATCCTGTAACAACATTCCTGTCCGAAATTTTAATCCTAGCCCTATCTCCACCCATAAACCTAACTCTACCCATAACTTAATCTTAAAATCAAATAACACTGACATAGAAGCACCTAACCATGGTTTTCAGCCTAGACTTGACATAAACTGTAAACTTGTCCTTCAAATCTGATTAGTTGATTGCAATGTTGTTCCAGGATCAACAAAGATGTGAACACACCATCATGTTGCTGTAGGGCGTTGTGGGTAGTTTCCAAGCTTGTGCTTGCTACGTTGTTTTTTAAGGACATTGCTATGCAGTTGATAGAGTGTTCTGGTTGGTTGCTAGGGTATTGCTAGGTGGTTGCTTACTGTCCCAAGTCTCTATCACAATCCAAGGCAGGATTTTTTTCTGATGGAACTTTTGGGCCAGTAGTTCTGTTAGGTCTGCCACTGTTTTCACATAAATGTATTTTATTTTTAAGTTTATTATTTTAAATTTCTATTTTATTATAATTGTAACAGTCATAATTATTTATTTTAATTTAATACTAATATGTAATTTGTTTATTTATTATAATACATTTTAACACATATAAATGACAATTTCATTAAAAGAAAAGCTTTCTTTACAAAAAAAAACAAACAAATTTGCAATAATAGCTGGTAATTAACTGTAAAGGAAACTGTTTATTTTAAAAAGTATTATATACTATTATAATATTTATTAATATTTTATTTCATTTTTCAGTTTACATTTTAGTAATTTGTAGTAAATTATGTGCTTTTGGTAGTTTTTTTTTTTTAAATTAATTTCTATTAGCTTAAAGTTTTGGTTTTGGTAATTTTATTAGTTTCCAAGGCAATGTTTTAATTTTATTTTTCTAAGTTTTTCATCTAACATCCATATTTGATTTTATTTCAGCTTTATTTCAATTAACAAAAACATTTTTTACAGTTTTAGTTTTAACAATAAAAACAATGTCACACTGATCCCAGGCCAGTGGGCCATCTTTCTTTTTGCTAGTTTAAATCCTTAGCTTGCTTCTCTAAATATACATTGTATGACAACAGATCATCTAACTCTACCTGTGTCACATCGTTGAAGTTCCCATGTCCAAGACAACCATTGCTTCCGCTTCCAAACGTCATGATTATACCTCTGTCTGCAAAACCAAAGGCAAATTAAGCAGATTATAGTTGCTCTTGCAGATAAACAAAGAAATAAACAACAATTGTTTCTCAGTCAGTGCAAACCGCTGCACAAGAAGAGCAACTGAGCTGGAAGTCAGGCCCTTTAATCCTCTATATTGGCTGGTGACTAATGATTCCCCTGCAGAGACGAATGCTTACAACATATCCTTTACTCTAGAGCAGACAAATGTAGACCGCTGTGCTACAATGCCAGGGGACAAGAGATTAGTTTTTGCAGTGTGAACAAATGGCACTTAATGAGCTCTGTAGGAAGGATAGTAAAAAAGGGGTGATTACATCCTGCTTTCATCCTTTTTTCATTTTATCGTAAACGTTTAAGTCACTTTGTGCTTAATTTTGCAGAGAAAGACTTAAAGTCGTGTCCACTTTGCAGCTTCAGACCAAGAACTGCCTACTTAGGCAGTTTGATGGACATGTAAAATCACTAAACTTTGTTTGTTTTGGTTGTGTGTCGTAAGGGGCGGATGATTCTGAAATTGACCATGCCACAACACAGAGCTGAATGATTAATGGTTAAATGATCACGATCATGATTCAAACATCCACACAATCTCATTCCTAAATGACAACGAATTAGTTGTCTAATAAACTTTTGACAAAATCACACCAGGGTATAAAAGTATTACAGTATTAGCGATGCTGCTGACCCAGAAAGAACACTTGTATGAAACAGCTTCACAAACAGTCTTTTCAACCAAACAGTATCTTTATTTCTGTGTTACAAGTGCTCAAATTATCACAGAAGTACTGGAGTTAAAAGTTTATATTTCGGTATAAACACTGATGTCTACGGAAGTGATCAAAATAGAGCAGATCCCCTTTTGAAATTAACTTACCGCTTTGAATGAAGAATTGTATCAGTACGTGGAAACAAGCGGCGTAAATATATATGTCATTGATTCATTCCTTCAAGAGATTTGTTCAAAAACGCTGATTCATCCAGTAATGAAACAAGTGAAGTATTTATGAGTCATTGAACCATGCATTTAAACCGATTTTTTTTTTAAATAATTCGTTCAAATTAATGAAACATTTTAAATAGACTGCAGCAATTACCATTTTGTCAGAACCACTAGTAAATTATGTTATTTTGTTTAGTTGTCTCTTGTCTGTTCAGAATCGTGATCTCTATTTGAAAAGAAAAAAAAAGTGATTCTCAGCTTATCGAGAATCGTGCAGCTCTGGCACAACAATAGAGACCTATGAGACCTGCTTGGAAAATTCTGGATTGGAAAAAGCATACCTGTTAGGCAGGTGGTGAAGAGATCGCCACATGAGACAGATTTGATCGTGACACCTGACTGTCCCTCCAGGAAGCGGGAGATAAACTGAGGCTGCATCTGCTCAACAGCACCGGGCAGAGTGGACTCACCGGATCCAACCGAGGGCGCCTGGCGTAGAGTCAAGCCAAAATAAAAACTGAAATAAAATATGATTTATACTCAATTAAGATGAAGAAAAACGATCATCTCACCTCCCATGTGATGAGCCTCCCAGATTTGGTGACGCCCATCTTCTGCGTGCGGCCCAGGGACACTTGTATAACCTCTGTGTTTAACATGGGCAGACGTAGAGGAGTGGAAATGCCACTGCCCCAGGTGTACACCGAAGATAAAGGCAATGGGTGCATCATCTTTGTTGAAGTTAGACTGGACAGTCCTCCTAGGAGATGAAATGGAACAAACGGCACTAGAAAATCCTTGTGCAGACAGTCAAACCAACAGAGCTAAGTGAAAGCTTACTAGGAACTCAAAACCTGATGTTTAATCAGCCAAGTCCCAGCTAATTTAATTTGAATTAATAAAAAACTTCAGTGATGCTTTAAAACATAACATTAGTAAATAATTGAATATTTAAGGAAATAACATCCCACCTTTGGTTCTGGTACTGGTAAAGCGTCCACCAGGTCTTCCATGAGGGCCAGTCTGCGCAGTAGAAAGTGGCTTTTCTATTCTAAAAAGAGAATATTTTAATTAAATAAGAAAGTGCCGCAAACCTATAAAAGTATACAGTACAAGTTATCCATTTAGTAGCCAAACAAAGTGCATTAGAGCACTTACAATACTTAACATGTACACGTAAATGTGGTAGAAATGTAAATAAAATAAAATAAAAAAATAAAGTATAGTAAAATAATTAAGTGGACAAATACAATGCGTTTATAATAAAATTTGGTACAAAAATTAACAAATAATAGAACAAACAAACAAACAAACAATAATTAAATAAATAAATGTGGACAAACAAAATGCATTCACAATACTTAACACAAGTCCAAAATAGTGCAATTAAAATTCTGTAGAAAAATAAATAACAAAAATAAAACAAAGTGAAATAAAGTGAAAAAAAAATATTAATAAAGAAATAAATCTACCTGCGCATTTTGACATTGCCTATGTCAGTGTAAAGATTGAGCAATGGCCTAATGCAGATGGGATGAGCCATTATTTCATTGAGTTGGGGCCGTTTGGACGGGTCCAGATTCAGCATGTTGAGAATTAGTTGCCTCAACTCTGGGCTGTAACGATCTGAAATGGGGGCAAATGTGCCACTCATGATCTTTAGCACCAAGGCTGGCAGGTTCTGGAAACAGAGAAGTTGCTTAGCTTGTCATTCAACATTATTGTAATTTGTGATGTTCGGATTCTTCAAAATCAAGACCACCAGAAAATAAAATATATATATATATCTTACTGCTGCCTCAAAAGCTCTCTTGAGACTAGCAAGCTCGTAAAGCACGCAGCCTAGGGCCCAAATGTCACTCTTCTGATTGTATGGCTTTCCTTCACAAAGTTCTGGAGAGATATAACACGGTGTCCCTACAACCTGTCATGAGAAGGAGAATCTGAACTGTGACTAAATCGAATGCAGTCAAACTCAAATCATTGACGAGGTACAGACAATATTGGTACTTACAGTATAAGCTTTGCTCTTGCTGACAAGAATTTTCGAGATTCCAAAATCTCCTATTTTCACTATCATCTGGTGCTTGTCTAGGAGTATGTTCTGGGTTTTGAGGTCCCGGTGTAGGATGAGTTTATTGTGCACATGATAAAGGGCCAGTAAGATCTGAACAAAGAAATGTAATATGGTATCCTCATCTAACAAGGAGTTGCAGCGTTTCTGTATGTAATCAGCCAGGGTTCCACCTAAGATGATCATAAAGATACAAGCGATTACAGATCCTAAGGTTATTTGAACCATAATTAAAAATGCTTTTTATATTTTGCATAAAGAAAAAAGTGCGTGAAGAAAGTATATACCTGGAGCATATTCCATTGCGATCATCAGCGCCTTGTCCTCAAGGAAGTTTTCATAATACTCAATTATGTTGGGGTGGCTGAGTAACTTCAGGACTTGGCATTCATTCTGGGCTGCGAGACGTTCATCACGGCTCATCTGCTCAACCGGGATTTCCTTCAAGATCACCAGCGCTCCATCAGTGCGTCTGCGACAAAGGTGCACTATCCTGAATCAGGTAAAAGGTCAGGATACAGGTCAATGTGGGGATTTGGTACATTCACAGAATGTAAAGTTGAACAATTTTAGGTTGCAGGTCGAAAAAAAGTGTACTGATGAATGTACTGACAAGCAATTGTGTATTTAAATATATTTGTAATTACACTTTTGTAATGATGAATTTAGGGTTACACATTATTTGGTAACACTTTATTTTACAGCGTCATTGTTACATATGTTACATGTAGTTACGATAGTAATAACTATAAATTTTGCATAATTACATGCAACCAACCCTAAACCAAACCCTCATCCTAACCCTATAGTAAGTACTTGTAGTTACTTAATATTACACAGTTCTTAAATGTAACAATGTAACAGTGTAACAAAGACACCTTAAAATAAAGTGTAACCCATTATTTAAAGGTTACGTGTTACAGTGTAACTATATAAATAAATAATACTTACTATATTAGGATTAAGCATAGGGTTTCGTTTAGGTTTAGTTGCTTGTAATTATGCATAATTTTCTGTTATTACTATAGTAAGTGCATGTAACTATGTCACCTTAAAATGAAGTGTTACAAAATTTAGTTAACTTTAAATGTAATACATTATTGAATAACACACTAGTTGCAATCAAGTACGCGCTTTAGTATATTAGTCAACACACGATTAGTTTACTTCTACAAAGCATGACAAAACACTTATTTAAATGTCCTTTACAGTAAAACAGTTCATTTGACAATTTTACAAAGTGCACTTGTGTGTTTAGTACAGTCATAAAGTTTAAGTACACTAAAGATGCCTCTTTTATTTCAGTTATATTATAAGCAACATTTTAAATATACTTAAGATTTTTACACTACAAGTATTCATTCAATACAATTAAGTGCACTTCTTTTTCACAAGGGTTTGGTTTAATAAGTCTGTTTCAAAAGCTACTTTTCTTGCTTTATTTAATTACAAATAAATGTTAAACATCTTACTTCACTTTGCATTTTGAGTACAGTTTTCACACAGAACAGTAACCATAGGCTACTTGACTTAGTCTATAAGTGAGAAAGTGTCATTTCTCAGGACATTTTAACATTATATCTGCTACTGGACTCTCCTGTTATTAGTAATTCCCATAGGAAAGCTGTAAACATTCCTCCTTTTGATAGAGAAATAGGGTGAGCTACTCATTGCTCAACAGTTCTTTCATTTGAAAGCATCTTTTTCAAACTCTTAATACAACTATAACTCGTTGAATTGGGTGATAATGGCTTTATAACGGTACTGAAGGAATGCGGAAGCGCGAGAAACTGATGCGCCGTATATTCCGCTCGCGCTCTGATTCTGAGGAGAGCTGCGGATTTAAAGTGCTTCAGTTTCTCAAGCATAACTTCTAGAGTTTTCTAGAGTAAATGATATTTTTGTAAAACAACTAGTTCAAACATCACTAAAAGCATTTCGCGAACTTATAACAACGTTGTTTTATTTACCCGAATGCTCCTCTGCCGACCACTTTAATCTTCTCGTACTTCTCCATGTTTGCTGGACTGTAAACACGACTCGTCACCATAGGCAACACTTCCTGTACCCCTACAGAGTTCTAGAGGGGACAAAATACAGCAAATGAGCCAAGGGTGATGCTAACCAAGGATGCAAACACTAATTTACTATTGAGGGGACCAAATCTTTATTGAACCAGCTACTGAAAACCCCATATCAAAGTTGACTTTTTTTACAGCTGAAAAAGTGGACACTGATAGAGAATGCTTTATTCGTGAAGTTTGTCTATCAAAAGTCTAAGAACGTTTTGCTAATAGGCAATTATAAGAATGTTCTCTGAACATCTGAACAAATTAATAGCTAACGCTTAAACATTAGACTAACATCCAAATAAATTGTTTAAAAAAACTGAACAATAATTTAATATTAAAATTAAAAAATCAGTTTGAATTAATTATTTATAATTAATCTTTACTTAAAAGATTTGAGTTGCTTTACTTAATTTTTTTGAGGTAATCGGTGTCTGCTATAATTTTGAGTACTCTGAACTTATCAGATTTGTGTGCAATAAACAATTCTTGAACGCTGTCCCTAAAAGCTAACATCGTGTCAAATGCGACTGTTGTCGCGTCACGCCACGTTAGCTAGAAGCTGTCCACACATGGACGAGAAAAAGCTACTATTGCAAATTCATTTGTTTGTCATAAGAAAAGTAGCAAGTGCTTGGAGTACGTCAGAAATAGAGCATGTCTGGAATTTGTAATCCTCAGGACATGTCCGTCAGTAACTTCTTCCCTCAGCATCTACACAATTAACTAGGCCTATTCAGAGCAGATCTTTAAGGCCAGGGTTGAATCACACATTCTTTTCAACACCACATAATACAGGTAAAACCAGTAACTGTGACCAGTGGACTCAAATTTAGACTGCCTTTACACCACCTGACTGGTGTCACTTGATTCTCAATGACAAGTTTGTTCACTAGTGCTGGCCTAGAACTGAGATAACGTGTCCACAACTATTTTCTAGGCTTATCTTTATGGTAACCTCATGACCTTTTTGACTATAGGAAATGATTTAGACCTAAGGTTTTAAATCAAACGGCCATAAACGAACATGCATTGTTTGTCTAATAAACGTTTCCTCACAATATCAGACATGATATTGCTCTTTTGCAGAATGTTTTCAATAATATCTATTTGATTTTTTTTTTTAATGGAGATTTTAAAAATTCTGCTTTATTATTATTATTTTTTATTATTTGAATGAAATTTAAATTCTGGTTACTAAATGTTTTGTAAGCTTTCTGTCTTCCATGGAATGAAAAAAAGTGGATATTTATAAAAGTTTATGTCTAAGCTGCTATCAGAAAATTCAGATTTTTCATTTCAAAGGATATTTTTTAAATGATCCTAAAGGTAAAGTAAAGTATCAGTAGTGTAAAGAATTATAATAGGTATAGATATGGATATGAATATGTTAAAAAGAATCAATAACCCCCGTGAGAATGTGTTCGCCTGTCGTTCCTTTTAATACAAACAGTTCCGGTGAGTAAATGAACATTCCTGATCACTGACCGAAACATTCTGAGGCATGAAGCATTTCAAACATGGATTATTACAGTGTGCTTTATGGGATGAAGCAAATATGCAACCAAGCTGGTTCTGGAAAAGTAAAATCATAGTCTCAAAACAGTGAAATAGGTTTCAGCCTAAGGTTCTTTTGTTTCATAATTTTGCTGTATTATATGACTCAAACGTCCTAAAATGTCCATATCATACAAATAATCTTAGATTGAGCACACCTGGCCTAGAAAAGGAGGGCTAGAAAATACACTGACCGATGTGAAGCAACCTTGGAGATTTATGCTGTCCAGTCATGCAAATTACTGCTTTGTTTTTCAGAGAATTCCTGCAATATCAGCCCTGAGCAATTTCTCATACATTAGTGAGAATCAAACAGAGAAAATTCAAGTCATGTAATTGTAAAGTCTACACCGAATTAACACCATCATCCCGAATACAATGTAATATCTTTAATGAACAGAGTATTGGTCATATTAACACTTGGTTGTAACATGAACATTATTAATCTGAATAAAATGTTGATGATGTATCAGATTTATTCATAAACATGGCAATGGTAACACGTAAAGAGAGCAAAGAGACTGTGGTTTAACAGAAACAGAAGTGGTTTGAGGGGTGAAAAGTTCACAAAATGACCTTTTCAAAGGCCTGACACTTGGAAGTGCGTTTTTATATGCTGTACATCTTGACATTTAAATATTCAATTATTATTTAAATATCTCGGCTTCAGTCCTCCAGTGTCAGAATAACAGCGTGAGAGTGTGAGAACAGATGACTGTTGAGAAAAGGCGAGAACAGATTTCACTTTAAGTAACCTTGAGATTTGTTAAAAAACTATGGTTTGGTGCACCTACGCATACAGACCGCTCTATAACATCGACAAGGATTGAAGAATTACATGGAAAGGATCTGATCTACACAATCTGCAGACATTGGGATAATAAAGTGAGAAAGTAATATCTGATGTTCTTTCACCTCGTTGGTCTATTAGGTAATGAAGAGGCCTTACCACAACAGGACATCTTAAGATGTTTTTTTCTGTGTTTGTGCTGCCATCTTGTGGCTGATGGCAAAACTGTTTTGTTTTTTTCTCTCTTACAAGTGGAATCAAGTATTTTCAGCGTATCAACTCTACGTAAGAATATAGAATGATGTTGTTGAATTTATATGAATATGCTAAACGTTTCGAATGTATAAAAAGTTTTTTGTATTTCACTTGAACCTTTGGTCATAGGCTATGTGATCGGGTGTGATTAGTCTTGGCTGGTCCCTGCGTTGTGATTGACGTTCAGTGCATCACGTGATCAACTGCTCAAATTCAAATGTGCTTTGGCTTGTGCCGAGTCAGGACACGCTCAGTGCTTTTCATGTATCCCAACATTGTTTTCAACTACATAATGTTTATTTTAGGTTTCAGACATTTTAATACACATAAGAGCTAACAAAACAATACATTTAGAGTTTGTAAAATACACACTGATGATAATCCTTTCCATAATAACTAGATGACACGTTTTATTCATATCAGTTACACATTGTGTAAGACAGTTTAAAGTTTACTCTATTCTTCACCCAGTTCACATACTTTCATGTATTTCGGGAGAAGTGGATTAATTCACATGTTGTAAATCCAACAGATCCATGGGCGTCGGAACCAAAGACATAATGTACGTGGTGTACAAAAAGTTCAATCTCTGGTTACTTAAAACTTCGATAGTAGACTTTAAAAAAATGTTTATTTTAATAGTCAAAGCTTAAACTTGTCCTATATTTGGCTGCTTTATTTTTGGAAATAATTGTGAAGACGCCCATAATGAGCTAATTTAAATTTTCACATTAAATGAAAAAAAAAAAAAGGATTTCCTATTGTGGAAAAGGCATTTTCTGTCTTTTAACCCATTTTAGCTTTTCTTGTGTTTAGAATTGACCACCATTGGATCACACAGGCTGCTTTCTGTCTTTTTACAGCACTAAAATGATACAGATATTTACAGATAGATACTCCAAAACATACAATAACAACCATAAATGATGGATCCTTTATGGTAAATGATATGGTACAACTACAACTATAATTAAATTATAATAATTTATTAACAATAATAATCACAATTACAATAATAATTTCAATTACAATTACAATAATAATTACAATTAATTTAATAATTACAATTAATTTAATAATTACAATAATAATTACAATTACAATTACTTTAATAATTATAATTACAATAATAATTATAATTACAATAATAATTCCAATTAATTTAATAATTACAATAATAATTACAATTACTTTAATAATTACAATAATAATTATAATTACAATAATAATTCCAATTAATTTAATAATTACAATAATAGTTACAATTACTATAATAATTATAATTACAATAATTAGTCTGAGTTTGGTGGTTGTAGAGTGAAAGCTCTTGGACAAGTAACAGTCAACCGTTTAGGGTCAGAAGAAGAAGAAGAATAAGTTTAAATAGCATTTCAGTAAGATGGCTTTTTCAAGCCAACTTAATAATTACAACTACAATTACAATAACAAATACAAGTACACTTACAACAATAATTACAATAACAATATCAATTACAATTACTATAATTTAAATTACTATAATTAAAACTGCCTATTTTGAGCAAAGGATAGCAGAATCAGGAGGAAATAGCTCATCTCTTTGGAAGTGCATTAATAAGCTTTCTAAATGAGAAGTGTAGAAAACCATTGTTGGGACTGAACATAAATGGAAGACTTAGTACTGATAGCACTGAAATTGCTAATGAATTTGATAGATATTTTATTCCAGTCAGAATATTTTTAGAATTTTGAGATCAGTGTATTAAAATAAATAATTCAAGATCAAGGGTCAAATTTCCTTAAATGTCAATGATTTACCAAATTGTTGTAAGGAAACTAAATGTCAGTTATAGGCAGATGACACATGTATGTGTCAGCACAGACTCCACAATCAGCAGATATATTAACAAATGAAATGACTGGTGTGTCACAGTGGCTGCAAAAGAAATGTTTGACTTTGAACTTTTCAAAAAAAAAAAAAAAAGTTCAATTTCATTGTTCGAAGAGAAAAACTGAATTTCCACAAAAAGTGTGGCAACAGAAGGCCCTTATCAGTTTAACCCTCCCGCAGAGTTTCTTAATCTTTGTTGAGTAATTTCAGCTCAACAGCATCAGATGTGAGTTAGCATCAAGATGAATGTGGCGTAATACTTGAAAACAGACACAAACATCCTCACGGTAAGAATTAAAAGTAAAAAAAAAAAACATTAAATTAATTGCAACCTAAATACAAAACCAGCAGGTGCAATGCACAAATATTTCACTAATATTAAGCAAGTTTTCTACATCCTTTGAACAGTAAATGTATGAAAAAATAATAAGCAGCATCAACATTGACAATAAGAATTTTTTCTTTCCTTTGAGAATCATGAGCAGCAAGAATTGCTATTACAAGGCGGAGATCTGAAACCATTTATCTGCGCGCAATTTCACAATCATTTGCGTAAGAGAGGCGTACTTATATGTCTTTTGTGTGTACATTAGTGAATCACAAGTATGCACATTTGAGAAATGTTCGTAAGATTAAATGTAAGACGGTTTATATTTTATAAATGAGTCCCCGACTCTCTGCCACAAGGAAAAATGTGTGACCCTGACATGGCTCTAAGCAATTTTCCACGCCAAAGGCCGCTTGAACATTGGCGTGGATTTCAGCATACACACTCTCTAAGTTCAAATCTGTGTGTACGCGTGTCACACCTCATGTCACATGATACTACCTGGACTTTCAGTTTGTTGGTGTTTTCATCAGTCATATGTTCCTTTGTTTGTATTTCCCGCCACAATCTGTTACCATGGACACTCCTCTAATCACCTCAGCTGATGCTCATCACGTATCTCGTAATTCCCCTGAGCTCTGTGCATTTAAGTTCAGTTCTGTTAGTTCTTCATTGTCTGGTATTGTACGTCTCTACGTTGGTTGTGTTCTCCTGTCTTCGTTGGCTATACCTGTTTGGATTATTAAAGTTTACTTGTTTTTATAATCGTCGTGTGTATTTACACAGCCGAACGTGACATACACACATTTTATAAATGGGGAGCTCCATCATCATCATGTTTGGAATGCATTACCATCATGAGGTTTGTTGTCATTTTCCAGCAGTTGTATTTTTATTTAGAATATGACCCCTCATCAAACTATATGACTGAATAGCTGCTATATAATGTAATTATCATCTCTGGCAGAAAGCACGATGACATTATATTCATAATGAGATCTAATGACACTATAAACTGACCTCATAAACAATGCCATGAATGAACCTTCATGGCCCTTACGAGTTTTCAAATGCCACAATCAGCCCATCCATAAACCCATACAAGACCATTTCCCACAACCCCTCCAACATGACTATAAGGCATAGTGATGTGTTTATATCTGTATACGTGTCATCTTACTGGCTTAACCCTCTCACAGGATCTGATGCAACTTATTAAGCAACTCTCAACGACATTAAACATGACTTGTGGAAGTGGAAGGTGGTGAAACACTTCTTCATAATTATATATAAAAAAAAAACGAATCAACAAAAGTAAGCTTTTATAACAGGGTGCAGAATTCGTTTTGATTCTATTTCTTGTTTGCAAGTTTCTTTTCTGACTTTAGGGAATTGAAATAATAATAAAAAAAGCTGTATCTTTCATATTTGTACAAGTTTTCTACCGAGAACTATTTTTTCATTTTTTTACATATGTATTAATCTATCATAGGAGTGCACACATTTTTGTAGATATGGACATAATTTGAAAATATGGGAATCATAATGCTTTTAGACACATTTATTTAGTTTTATCCAGGGTACACAACAATAGCTAAAGCATAAAAAAGGAACTGAACAGCAGTCATCATCTGAGTTAGTTTATTATATGCTTCTAGAACACAGACTTTTCCAATATAAACAAATCTAAACACAATTTACCAAACTGTATTGTGCATTTTATATTTTTTCCAAGCATATGGTGAACAAAATTCAGTGAAGTAACTCTACAACAGAAAGATTTTCTTTGCATTGTATATTAATGTTGGTTGTAGCTTAAGAACCAGAAAGTTTTCTTTGTCTCAACGCCCATGTTGTTATCCCAACAATACCAATAATCACCACAGTTGCCAGAGAAACAGAAATCGCGATGAATATCAACGTCAGGTCTAAATCTGGCATTTCTGTGGGGTTTGGAACAGGGACGATCTTTGAAGCTTGAGCAATGTTGGAGATTTCAGATTTGGCATTTTCTTTGTCTTTAGACTGAACAGCAAAAAAGACTGTGGTGCCATTTTGGATTGTGATATTAGGATTGAATGAATGCTGTTCAGGTGATCCAGCCTCCTGCGGCGAGACAGCAGCTGTGTTGACTATGTGAGCATTGCTGAAGTTGAATCGCAACACTTTAAGGTCAAAGCTCCACCTGATCTCATAGGATTTAGCTTAAAAGGAAGGAAACACCTTGTGAGGCCTATAAAAGATATACATTATTATGTGATCCCCACATTTATTTTGTGTTAACTGTATGCTTTACCTGTCCCATAGTCAAGGTCCTCACCAGGAGCCGTCCAGCTGAGAAGCATAGAGTCCTCCTGCATCTCGGCACTCAGGTCTGTGATTCTGTTAGGAGGAAAATTTGGTGGGGTTGAGCCTGTAAACCCCACCTCGAAACTCTCACCGGTGGCTGTCCTGGTAAATCTTCCAATCTCGAGGGGTTCCTCAGAAACTGGAGGCTTTGGAGGGTTCAGCTCCACAACACCTGAAATTACAGGAACTGCATGAGTAAATTTAAAGTTGAGAAAATGAATGAATGATTAATATAGTGAATTTACTGTGTGCTACTGGACACCCAAAGCACTTCACAATCATTTCAACCACCGCCAGGTCAAATGTTTGAACAGTTTGCTTTAAGAGTCTCTATATCACGGTTTACCGTTTACCACGTATCCAGGTACGTATGGGGCACCACCCCTTTTTTGGACAGTGAATCTGGCTTGTCCATCTTGATTCTTCACTCTTACTTTCAAGCTGCTTCTCCCTTTTTTCATCATTGGGAAATATCTGGAATAGATGCCATCATCTTTGAAAGCATCAGCTCCTGTAAAACAGTACTTGATTTATATTTGAGCACTTTGGCCATATAGAGTAAATCTGAGTCGAGTGCACACTTTAAAGAACAATTATAGGTAAAGTACCTGCTCCATTGTCCAGAAGTTGTAATTCTTGTGCAGACCCAGTTTGGGACTCTAGGTAAGCCCACACTTCAGCCTTTATTACAGGTTTGTAATTCTGACTGACATCAGCAAACACTATCATGGGTTTAGTGCCGTCACTGAACTGCTGGTTCATGTGGGTTTTGACAACGATAGGGGGAACATCAGCACGCGCCGCTTGACTCGTTACTGTTACAGTCAGAGACTGAGGGGTTGTAGTTTGGATCCTGTACTTCCAGTCCCCATGCTAGCAAACACATAATAATAATATTATTAGATGAATAATTTATATAGTTAGAATAGTTAATGAAATCTTGTGCAGGTTGTCATACCTGTGCAGTTCCTGGAACTTTTAAAGTGACTGTTTTTGCTGATTCATCATGACGCATCTGTATTTGATTGTAGATTAAGCCACTTGGTGACTGTATGGAAATGTGAGGTAAACTTCCTTCATAGGTTATTGTAAAGCTGGTTCTGGTACCAATGGTCTGATCCACTGATACTGTCCCATTGAACCAGTCTGGTGTTTTTTTCCCCACACTGTCTATCTAAAGTGGCGATACAAAGGAATTATTATAATATTCATAACAATCTTAAAGTAATTTACCATGAGCAATGTGTGGCAACTTGTCAAACCTGAACTGGGTCTTTTGTTTGATCTCCTGTTGGAATTGTAAGTGCAGAAAATCCATTCAGTAGCTGATTAGAGAGAATGTCATCACTGGCTGTGATAAATTTCCCTCCTAATTCCAACATATGAGAAATAGAACATATGACAGATATGCACTAGATAATAAACAGGTATTCATTATATAATAATATAAATATTATGATTTAGGCTGACTATATTATGAGACACAGTGGCAAAAGTGTGTGTGTATATATATATATGTATGTATATATATAAAATATATATACAAAAAAAAAAAAACGTACTAATGCGGCTCAGATCATTTTTTATTCTGCTAGCATCATATGTTTGTTGATTTGCCAAGTGCTTTGAAGTTTTGTTAGTTCCCAAACTTTTTGTGTTAAGATTCACCTATTGATGTAGGCCTAGATAAATCTTGAGACCAACCAAAAAATGAATTTAAATTGAACTTGGAGTTCAATTGATTGAATCATAATTTGATTCATTCAGTAGCTGCTCTGTCGGATTCGTTGAGTTAATTCAGGGAATAATTTGTCAGGCTGATTCGGTAACTTCTGAGTTTGGGCCTGTCCAAATACCCATACTTGCGGTCTTGAGAGTGAGTGCCCAATAAACCAACACTATCCGATTCAAGGCTATGCGTATCACATCATGCATAATGTTAGGGAACTTAGGTGCCCTCAAGTCGTGAGATGTTGAGGAAAACATTCCACCATGAGTTAAATTAATTAGATATTACATATAGCTTGGTAGTGAAACGTACAAAGTTGAGCATAGGCTATGTGTATTTTGTCTTTTGCAACTGCTTGGATGGATAGTTCACCCCAAAATTAAAATTCTGTTAAAATTTACTCACCTTCATGTTGTTCCAAACTTGCATGAGTTTCTTTCATTTGTTAAACAGAAAAAAAGATATTTTAAAGAATGTTGGTAATCAGTAGCCATTGACTTCTATAGTATTGTTTTTCCTAATAATGAAGTCAATGCCTACTGTCAACTGTTTTTATTACCAACATTCTTCAAAATATCTTCTTTTATGTTCAACAGAAGAAAGAAACTTATACAGGTTTGGAAGAACTTGATGAGAGTATTTTCGTTTTTGCTATTTTCGCAAGTTTAAATTGTGTCTTCTGTTACACAACTACTGAACAAACATATAGAAGTTTAAAATATTGAAAATCAAAACAAAGCTCTGTAAACGCTTGAATTTTTGCCACACTATAAGTGTGTCCCATTCGGTAATCAAAAGTTTTACACACACTTGCAGTCTTCACGCCTACTTGCACACTTAAATACTGGAAAAACCTCATGTAAGTAGTGCAAAGACTGCAAGTGTGGCTATTTGGAAGGCCGCGTGTGAGTGTTTTGAACGATTCATTAGAAAAACCAGGTACGTAAGAGTCGTTTGTTAGTGAATCAAACTGCAATGAATGTTTATTTTTGGATGCCATGTGGCTTGTGCGGAGCGCCGTCGCTGATCTGCGAAATCTGTGTCGTATCAGAAATATATAAGTTATACAAACCACTGAACGTGTTAATTGATTTTCAGAACTTACATTTTTTATTTTTCTGACCACAATTGTCATAATTTGTGCATCCTGCAGGTTGAAAACTGCTTGTCTAAGTAATGAAATTGCGTAGTCAACACTGTACGTCATTACATGATGATGGCACTTACCAGTTTTTTCAGCCATTTCCCTCAGTGCATTATCTGCTTTATCACCCAAAGCTATTGTGTTTATAATGGCGCCACTTTTGATTGCAGTCGGAACACAACTATTAATGTCGTCTGTCGCTTCACCATCTGTCAGAAAAATGATTTCATCCCCTATCACATCCCCACTGTCCTTCTTGAGTACCTTTATGTTTTGAAGACATACAGAACATTGGCATAAAACAAACTGTAGGCTATATACTTAATGCATTATAAACATGATTAATATGGCACCTGTAAGCCTAGATTGAGGCCTTTACATATGTATGTCCATCCATCTGCTACTTTTGGCAACAATTTGATGAGATTCTCTCGTGTGGACTCGTTGTCAATAGTAGTCAAGGGGCTCAGAGTAGAAGCATCTGTACTAAAGGTTACAATTCCAGCACTGGATTGATCCTCAATGATGTTCTGCAGGAAATGTGTGGCAGCCTGCTGTAGTCGAAGGATTCTGGAGCCCTGGAAAATGGATGCAATAAAAAAATTTTTTTTTATTCTTTCTCAGGTTTCAAAATGATTAAGCTCATAACAGAGCGTTGAAGGTTATAATGAACGCATGTTTGTTTTCAAGTAAAGATGTTTTTGCATACTTTCATGCTTCCTGAGACATCAAGGACGAGACAAATAACCCGATGCATTCGCCGCACAACTTTGAAAGATGGCGCTGGTGGAGAGGACAGCAGTGGTTTCAGAGAACGAAGTGCGTCTTTATCAACAGAATCCTCAAATATCACAGTCCATGTTGCTTTGTTGCCACATTTTTTATTTTGCAAGTTTGGGGCTTCATCATTGTGCTCGTGTTCACGACAAAACTTGCTCACCTGAAAACAAATTTTTCGAACAATTACTTCATGTTTGATGCTCTGGAAATGGTCAAAGATAAATTTTGCATCTGTGGGAAGATGTAAAATCTGTACTTACAGAATCCAGGCTTGGTAAGAACATTATAGAGTTGTCCATGTTTTGATATTTGTTAGGAAAAAACCTGCACCCCTTAGTCGGTAGTAAAGTTGGATCAGTGTAGCACGGTCGTTGTGATTCATCATAAAACTGACCTTCAATGTTTTTGCTACACCTAAAGATAAGCAGGAAATCAATGGGTATGATTGTTTCCAAAGAGATTTTAATAATATGGTTTCTTTTGTTAAAGTTTTGTGACCTTGTAGCTTCAATACGGCCATTAGAGAGGTAGAATGGATTTGTTTCACTGTATTCGTCATACACGCCCCATCTCAGATGAGCCCATTCATGAACCAAGACCTTTCCTGCAAACAAACATTCTTGTTAATAAAACAAAGAGATTAGTGCATTAACCTGCATAAATGTTGAAGGATAACAAATGACATTCACCTCTTGACCCATAAGTCTTAATGAGCGTGTCGTCTTGGAGGAAGTTTGGGGTGAGATGAATGTACTGACCCTCAGCTCCACATTCACCATACTGATGAGTGTATGGTTCATCACCGTATGCTGGATTAGCATTATCTATTCTTATTTTTGCCTGCATTTCACATAGAAATTGTCAGCATTAAGTTAATAAAATTGTTTATATCTGACACGTAATATAAACTGGCATAATTCTCTGTGAATACCTTTTCATAGGACTCTGTTCTTGCTTTGGTAAATTCCAGACTATCCCAGTGGGGTGGAACGAGTATCGTTGCTTCTTTGAAAAATACCTTTCTATCCAATGATTGATGGAGATGAAACGACCCTTCAGTGACCATGTCCTGTCAGAAGGAAAAATTAGAAAAACTCAAAATGTTTTCATTAAAAGTAATTATACTTTAATTTGCTCATTTACAAATACGGTTAATGAAACTTATTGTAAAAATGGTTGTATTGCGGGTGATTGGGACAATTTTTGCAATTGAGACTGAATTCACACTATATGTTTCTTTCTATGATTTTCTCTAAAAGCTGGAACAAAATATCTTTCACGAAAGCAACTAAATCATTAATGCATATTTTGTTAAATAGACAAAAAAGTATATATTCACCTTGATTTTATCAATGAGCGTGTTATCCTGTGGTACTTTTGAACTGATCGCAATGATAACGTCAACATAACCATTTCCATCTAGTTTGATTCCAGTGGAGGTGGACGACAGCAACATCCATAATAAGACAAACACCGTTCTTGAGTCCATCGCTGTAGGGTTCTGATGAACAGCAACTCTCGAAACCCAGTTTTGAACAATGTCACAAATGACCTTGAGGGGTCTGATCAGAGATAAGAGGGTGTGCGCTTCAATGTCATGCAGGGGTGTGACTACATTCTGCCAACATCATGGTCCATTTAAAACACAAGATGTATTCATACTTCCTCATACTTAATTTGCTCACAAGGCTGGTACATTTGAAAAATGTTGGTTAAATCTTAATTAGTTTACTTGGTGCGACTATACTGTGGCAGTGCATCGATATGAGCTTGTAAGAGCACATAGAAAACAGGAAATGCACTCTTCAGTGTGCTCACCATCACCGGTTAAATGTGTGTGTATTACGTAAAAACTCAATAAGAGACTTGACAACAATTCTGCCCTAAAAGGAAAAAGACGTAAACTAGAGTGTGGAACTGAGAAAAATTAAAGACTTTTAGTTGTCAAGCCAAATTAATTCTAAGTAGGACACTGGAAATCTGCCAAATAGATGTTATAGTAATGAAATTATCTACATCTTGAGCTCATACTTTTGACCACTATTTCAAAGTTATTCTGCCTTCATATTGTTTGCAAGAAGTGAGAAGTCACACCAAGGCAAATGGCATAACTTCCACATTATCAATATTTGGTTGATGATCACTATTTACAAAATCATTATAGTAACACCTGTTTAAAATCTAGTGATCATGGCATTTATTTTGGATGATTTACAATTGCTTTGTTATATGGCGCAGTTTATAGCCTCGGAGACTAGCATATTTATGCTATAGGCTACTTCCTAGCTAAATGAATTAGATTGTGATCTATCTAATTTGTTTGCCTAATACATCTTTTGTTACCTTGACTTTGATGTCTGTGTTTCAAAGCAATATCAATCCTTCAAGAACAATGGGCCATGTTTAAACGCTATTAGTAAAAACAACCTCTCAATTATTTGTTTTACCTACACTTTTATTCAGGTATCATTTGTGTCATGTATGACACAGGCTACACCGTAATTTAAATGCAGCAAACTTTAATGGACAGTAAAACAAAGTCAGAAAACCGTAACTCCAGGCCGGCACAGTAACTTATAAACAATGGCTAAACAATAGCTGTAATGTATGCGGTCTGTTGTCTTCCGTTGACTTGCCATCAGATGTCGCGCTCCCAGTTCATGGACCCTCTCAACCACACTACATTTCCCATAAGTCCCATACCTTCATGTTAATTACTGCCCAGCTGTAGCCAACCCATGTCAATATTTAAGTTTACTCTGTAGCCCAGGTTATTTGCGAAGTCTTGTTAACCCTGTAACATTTCTGAGCGCTACCCTTGTCCTGTTTTGCCTGTTTTCGGATCCTGCCTGTGCCATCGTTCTGTTATCTGCCTGCCTTTTTGACCTTTGCCTGGATTTTTTACTACGAGCTTGCCTTTTCCCTGTTATTACTGTTTGCTGTTGAGTTCACCATTGCCTGTATGACTACGTTTTGGAAATAAAGCTGCACTTGGATTTCAACCCGCTGACTCCTTGTTACAATAGCAGAGTATCCCAACTCAATTTGAGCATTCTAAAACAAGACAAAGCAAAGAGCGGTAAATCAAGCGCAGCATTAGTTCTGGCAGGTCACATCAGTCAAGCTCGCATCAGCTAATTCTCATGTGTCTCACGCCTACCTATAGGGTTATGAAATCACAGCATCCATATATAAGGTCCTTCAGCATTATCAGCAGCTTTCACGTTTTTCAGAAACTAATAACCCTTCTCCATCCCCAGCTCCTCCTTCTCGTCCAGTCAGGATTTGAATCAGACTAATTACTCGATTAAATATCGATATTAATGATATCTGCAATACATTTATAATAATGACTTATAATAATAATATAACTAAACAAAGAATTATTGACAGACAGGGAAGAGAGGTGCTGCAACAATGTAAAATAAGGTGAAAAATAAGGTGTTTTTGAAGCATTCAAGCATGACAACCTAGACTTGTAGAGCCCAAAAACAAAGACTGAACAATGGCAGAAGAGGTCCCCAATTAAAATTCAAAGAATGACTTAACTGAAAATATGATTTAAATCACAGTAATGAAAGTTTGATACAAGCCTTTACTGTACATAAATGTTTTTATTCATTTGTATTTAAAGGTGCTCACATTTCAGAGGTAGATAAATTGATTGAGAATATATTATAAATGAGAATTCTAAATGAGATGTCAATACATGTACTTGCAAAAATATTCAGAAAGTAAGATTTTATTTATGTTTGATTGAAATGGTTGTTTTAAGAAATGTTCTAAAGTTGTTCGATATACATAGTTTTATTCAAATTAGACATAAGGATTGATTTGATTGTTTGCATCAGATTGTTAATTCCAGTTGTTTTTTTAACCAAGGCATTTTCTGCGTCTCACTGACCATGTGGTCATAGCAGCAACAAAGCATATGACCATAGTTACTACACACAAAGAAATGACTAGAACTGTCAAATTCAAGCCTGGGTTTGATATTCCGGGTGGTTTTGGAGCAGGGAGGATCTTTGAAGCTTGAGCGATGTTAGAGGTTTCAGATTTCGCATTTTGCTCATCCTCAGACTGAACTGCAAAAAAAAGTGTGGTGCCATTTTGGATTGTGAAACTGAGATTGAATGAATGCTGTTCAGGTGATCCAGCCTCCTGCGGTGAGACTGCAGATGTGTTGACTACTTGAGCATTGCTGAAGTTTTCTCGAAGCATTTGAAGGTCATAGCTCCACCTGATCTCATAGGATTTAGCTTAAAGGAAAAGAAACATGGCATGCAAGACAATTACATTTACATTATTTCATGATGTAAATTTGAAGTTATATTCCATGTTGTCAGTGAAGATGAAAAGCTTTGTATTTTAAATTATGGAATTGTAACTGTATGCTTTACCTGTCCCACTGTCATAGTCCTCACCAGGAGCCGTCCAGCTGAGAAGCACAGAGTCCTCCTGCATCTCGGCACTCAGGTCTGAGATTCTGTTAGGAGGAAAATTTGGTGGGGTTGAGCCCGTAAACTCCACCTCGAAACTCTCACCGGTGGCTGTCCTGGAAAATCTTCCAACCTCGACGGGTTCCTCAGAAACTGGAGGCTTTGGAGGGTTCAGCTCCACAACACCTGAAATTACAGGAACCACATGAATCTCATTCTGAAAGTTTTCTCTAAGCAGCTGTGTAGCTAATTATACTGACATTTCTATTGTTAGTGCCAGTTTGTGCATGAATTCACTGACTCTGTTGTTGGTCTGAATGTAAGTTTTTCTTAAGGGTTTTCCTAAGCGTTTACCGTTTACCACGTATCCAGGTATGTATGGAGAACCACTCTTTTTTTGGAGAGAAAATCTGGCGTGTCCATCTTGATTCTTCACTCTTACTTTTAAGCTGATTCTGCCTTTTTCAAACTTTGTGAAATATCTGGAATAGATGCCATCATTTTGAAAAGCATCAGCCCCTGAAAAAGATGGACCTCTGAGTTATTGAATTTGGTAATTTAAATTATTTATATTTTAATTTGAGTGTGAAGACTTGGAACAAGAATTATGGGTAATTTACCTGCTCCATTGTCCAGAAGTTGTAATTCTTGTGCGGACCCAGTTTGGGACTCTAGGTAAGCCCACACTTCAGCCTTTATTACAGGCTTGTAATCCTGACTGACCTCAGCAAACACTATCATGGGTTTAGTGCCGTCACTGAACTGCTGGTTCATGCGGGTTTTGACAACGATAGGGGGAACATCAGCACGCGCCGCTTGACTCGTTACTGTTACAGTCAGAGACTGAGGGGTTGTAGTTTGGATACTGTACTTCCAGTCCCCATGCTAGCAAAAATATGCAAGCCAAGCAGAAGAATAGAGGTTTGCTGTAAGTGTAGCTGAATCATCAGTGATAATCTACATTTACATTTAGTCATTTAGCAGACACTTTTATCCAAAGCGACTTACAATTGAGGCAATTAGGGTTAGGTGGCTTGCTCAAGGGCACTTTAGTCATGGTATCAAAGGTGGAGAGTGTGCTGTTTATTCACAATCCCCCACTTTCAATTCCTGCCGGCGTGGGAATCGAACCTGCAACCTTCAAGTTACAAGCCCAACTCCCTCACCATTAGGCCACGACTACCATTGATAAAAAACTTTCTAAAACTCTTGGCCCAGATGATGCCTTTGATTGTATTGTAAAAGTTTATGTTTAGTTTATATGTTTATGGTCTGAACTATAAAATTAATTACTGGTTCATAAAAGTTGTCATACCTCTGCAGTTCCTGGAACATTTAAGCTGATTGTATTCAGAGATTCATCACGACTCATATTTGTCTCACTGTAGATTAAGCCACTTGGTGACTGTATGGAAATGTGAGGTAATCGTTTTTCATAGATTATTACAAAGCTGGTTTTGTTACCAACAGTCTGATCCACTGATACTGTCCCATTGAACCAGTCTGATGTTGTTGCTCCAACACTTTCTAGCTAAGGAATGATTAAAAAAAGACGCATTAAAATACTCAATATCGATGAAAGCAATAATTGTATCATGGTCAATGAGCGATCTCTTGCCAAACCTGAACTGGTTCTTTTGTGTAATCTCCAGTTGATAATGTAAGTGAGCCAAACGCATCCATTAACTGGTTGGAGGTGAACTCATCATTGGATGAGACGAAAATCCCCCCTGTTTTCATCATGGAACAATTTTGCATTACATTCTAAACTGGCACTAATGTAATATGATTTACTCAGATATAGATACTCATTTACTTACCAGTTTTTTCAGCCATATCCCTCAGTGCATTATCTGCTTTATCACCAAAAGCTATTGTGTGTATAATGGCACCACTGTCTATTGCCTTCTGACTACAATCATTAACGTTGTCCGTCGCCTCACCATCTGTCAGAAAAATGATTTCATCTCCTAATTCATCCCCATTGTCTGTTTTAAGCACCTGATAGTTAGAAAACAGAGAGCGTTTGACTAGAATAAACTATTTATGTACTTCACATATTACAAACATAAAATGAACAATTAATATGGCACCTGTAAGCCTAGATTGAGGCCTTTACAGATGTATGTCCATCCATCTGCTCCTTTTGGCAACAATTTGATGAGATTCTCTCGTGTGGACTCGTTGTCAAGAGTAGTCAAGGGGCTCAGAGTAGAAGCATCTGTATTAAAGGTTACAATTCCAACACTGGCTTGATCCTCAATGATGTTCCGCAGTAAATGTGTGGCAGCCTGCTGTAGTCGAAGGATTCTGGAGCCCTGGAAAATGGAACTCATTTATCAGAGCATTGATATTCAGTGTGTAAAGGCTAAAAATATGCAGGTAATCTTATTTCAAGTAAAGTTAAGTTTTATTAGTTTGTTTTTTAATGTTTGCATACACGCATGCTTCCTGAGGTATCAAGGACGAGACAAACAACCCGTTGCTTTCGTTGCACAACTTTGAAAATCGGTGCTGGTGGAGAGGACGGCATTGGTTTTAGAGAACGAAGTGCGTCTTTATCCACAGAATCCTCAAATATTACAGTCCACGTCGGCTTGTTGCGACATTTGTCATTTTGCAGGTTTGGGGCTTCATAATTGTGTTCTTTTTCACTGCAAAATGTGATCACCTGGAAACAAAATTCGTCACTAAACAAAAATATGCCAACAAACACTCAGTTTTACTCAGTGTATTTAACCAGGGAGTTAAAAAAAGAACTTGATTAATCTTTGTGTTCTCAGATTAGAAAGCTGCATTGGGATTGGGATCAAATCTCGGAAGAGTGGGCGATTTTACTTTTGCTCTGGGTGGGAGAGGCAGTCAAAAAAAACTTCAACAAATGAAGATCACCGCAGTCAGTCAGGAACATTCTCTTCCTCCATAGCAGGCTAGGCCATTGATTCATTAATTAATTCTTTCGTTAAGTAAGTTTAATATTATTTAGTTTAGTATTATTTATTTTCTTTTTGCAATATGTCAGTTAGATAGGCTACATAAACACCTGTGATATCTTTTATTTCCCATTAATATTTAATTTGTTTAATATTTATTTATTATATAAGTAATTCAAATATTGTGCCTTGATAGGTTACTAGAGTTTAACTGTTATGGTTAGGTGTGTGTGTGTGTGTGTGTGTGTGTGTGTTATGCATACGATTAAATATGCTTTTAGGCTCCACTAGTTTAATGTTTAGTTTTAACAGTTGATGTTAAAATAAGTTTTTATAAGGTTAATAAAAAGTTTTATAAGGTTAATAAAAAGCTATCTGAATGTTTTTGTCATTTGTGGTGTTACCTTTACTTTACTTTATGGTCACTTCAATTAAACGCAAAATTTTATCTCTGTTATTCCGAATGTTTACCAAAGTCCATGTGTTTGTGTAAGTTTTTCACAAGCTGCAAGTATTTCTACAAGCTGCAACATTTTGTGGGTGCGGGTGGGAGTGGAACCCATGTTGCGGGAATTTCATAGTCAGAAATTCAGTAGGAGTGCGATTAAGAAAACAGTCCCATTCAGGACTCTAGCTCACTGCACTTCAACTTTATATCTCAAAATAATGTCTGGTAAACTAAAAATTAACATTAGCTTCTTGCGATTCAAACTTAATATTTTGCAAATGTAGCTTGTCTTATTACAAATTGTAAATATACAAAAATATTACAAAGCAGATATTACAAATTGAAATGGATGTAGATAATAATTGTGGGATGTAACGTCCAAGTGACCTGGCAAACAGAAAAAGACAGTCCAAGGCCCCAGGACGGTGGCGCCTTTGGCCAAAGTCATAAATTAATTTGAACTGAGTTCTAAAATTCATGTATTGTGTTTAATTAAGTTTAATTAGTAACTAAAATAATTTTCTGGGATGTGTGGAAACAAGTCAAATCTGTACTTACAGAATCCAGGCTTGGTAGGAACATTATTGAGCTCTTTGTGTTTTGAATTCTGTCTGGAAAAAATTCACAATTCTTGTCAGGTAGTGAAGTTTGTGGATCAATGCGGCACGGTGTAAAAGATCCATCATCACTAAGATTGTAATACTTTCCTTGAATGCTTTTGCTACACCTAAAAATAAGCAAGAAATCAATAGTGATTGCAATTTCCAAGGATATTTAATGATATTCTTTCTTTATATTTACAGTTTATGACCTTGTCGGTTCAATAAGGCCATTAGAGAGGTAGAATCTCTTTGTATCACTGTATTCGTCATACACGCCCCATCTCAGATGAGCCCATTCATGAACCAGGACCTTTCCTGCAAACAAACATTCTTGTTAATAAAATGAACAGTTTAGTGTATTAACCTGGATAAATGCTGAAGGATAACAAATGACATTCACCTCTTGGTCCGTAAACCTGAACGGCAGAGTCCAATAGGAGGAAGTCTGGGGTGAAATGAATGTCCTGAGCCTGAGCTCCACATTCATCATACTGATGAGTGTATGGTTCAATTGACTGAGCATAATTAATTTTTATTTTGGCCTGTGTTTGACATAGAGATTGGGTCAGAAAAACATCATATGTGAATGAAATGACTGGAAATTAATATTTTAAAAGATAAAATGCCATAATGCTCTGTACCTTTTCATAGGACTCTGTTCTTGCTTTTTCATAATCCGTACTATTCCAGTGGGATGGAACGAGTATCGTAGCTTCTTTGAAAAACACCTTTTTATCCAGTGCTTGATGAAGATAAATCGACCCTTCAGTGACCATGTGCTGTCAGAAGTAAAGTGAAAAGATAAAATGAGAAAAAAATGTATTTATACAAATGTAATTATTCATTTGTTCATTCACAGATACTGTTAAAAATGATATACCGTTTATTTCTAAAATTTAAAAAAATGGAACACAAAATCTTCTATAACATCTTTCACAAAAGCCACTAAAACCATTAATGCATATAAAGTTTGTTAAATAGACAACAACAACAACAAAAAGCACGTTCACCTTGATTTTATCAATGAGCCTGTTATCCTGTGGAACTTTTGAACTGATCGCAATGATAATGTCAACATAACCATTTCCATCTAGTTTGATTCCAGTGGAGGTGGATGACATCAGCATCCATAATAAGACAAACACCGTTCTTGAGTCCATCGCTGTAGAGTTCTGATGAGCAGCAACTCTCGAAACCCAGTTTTGAACCATATCAAGTCAAAAATTAACTTTAAGGGCCTGATTAAACATGGAATGTCACTTACTGGAATTGACTGTATGATACCAATATAAATGTACTGAGTCAACAACAAAAACACATCATCACAGTGCCATGGGGCAAAATGAGACAGCAAACAATACCTGTTTACTTCAATTTACATGACTGTTATTACACAGGAAAGCATATACAGTGCTACTCTCACACAGACCACAAACAAACAAAAAAAAAAAAAAACAGTAATATTGTGAAATATTATTATAATTTAAATTATTTAAAAAAAAATTATTTGAATATGTTTTAAAATGCATGGTAAAGCTATTTAAAAATAAATAAATAAATAAATAAATAACAGCACATGAATCTAGCAATTTGGAATTTTTATAATTCAAAGTGACATCAAAAACCTACTTTAATAAATGTATGTCACAATCAGCTGCTGGGTCATTACGAATATAATAACTCCACAATGAGTGCATTGACACTGAGTGCTGCCTGTAAATAAAAAATATTTTCATGATTTATCACAACTGTGGTGAACGGGACATTCCAGGGCCCAGTTTACTGCTAGGTCCCTCTCTGTTTAATTACAATGGACAAAGGTTTGCTACATTTTGATTGGATCTGGGTAGATCCAACACACACTCACCAACCCCATCAGATAACAATAGTAGGACAACAGCCAGACACCTGTTAGAGGGCAAGAAGAAAACCTCTGGTATCATTCTGCCCTTCACATATCTAGAGACTAATTCCAAAGGTTTTGGTCTGTGACTGCCATAAAAATTCCTCTGGATATCCAGATGTAACAACAGTTATTTGTAATGCAACATCTTACCAATGAATGAATGCATGACAGTTCAATCTTTTTCCATCTTGTTCAGACTCTATTTCTTTAGGATATTGCCAGAGGTATTCAGGTGGTGGTTTGGAAAGTGATAAATGTATTGGTAAACTTTAAAGACACTTTAAAGACTTTAAAAACAACCAATTCTGTGATTATAAGGGCTGGGTAGGTTACTTTTAAAATGTATTTCACTACAGATTACAAAATACATGCTTTAAAAAGTAATTTGTAACATATTTCGTTACATTACTCAAGTTTAGTAACTTAATTTAAATACTTTAGAATACTCTGGAATACTAATAAGTGTGGAACAAACACAAAAAAGGCAATTGCATGTTTTTATGTCACAATTCTGACTTTTTCCCTCAGAATTGCGTGATATAGAGTTGCAATTGCGAGTTATAAAGTCAGAATCATGAGATATGAACTCACAATATTGAGAAAAGTCATAATTATGAGATATAAACTCACAATATTGAGAAAAGTCAGAATTATGAGATATAAACTCACAATATTGAGAAAAGTCAGAATTATGAGATATAAAATTGCAATATTGAGAAAAGTCAGAATTATGAGATATAAACTCACAATATTGAGAAAAGTCAGAATTATTAGATATAAAATTGCAATATTGAGAAAAGTCAGAATTATGACATTTAACTCACATACTAAATTCACAATTGCAAGAAAAAAGTCAGTATTGCAAGTTTATATCTCCCAATTCTGACTTTATAACTTGCAATTGTGAGTTTAAATCTCGCAATTCTGAGAAAAAAGAAGTCAGAATTGTGAAATGCAAACTCACAATTGTGAGGGAAAAAACAAATTGTGAGAAAAAGTTACAGTGCCCCTTTTTAGAATTATAAAATGACTCCCAAACAACTTTCACAAAACATGAAAACAGTCGAAAACATGAAACTTAACTCCACTTTTTCAGACTGTCAGAGTCGGAGAATCACCAATTGCTGTTTAAATGACATTAAAATTCAAAGTAATCACTTTGGTAATCTAAAACACTTTTCAGATGTAACTGTAATCTGATTACCACCCATTTAAAATGTAACTGTAATGAAATACAGTCACTCAAATTTTGTATTTTAAATACGTAACTAAGTTACTTGTATTTCGTTACTCCCCAACCCTGGTGATTAATTACTATTAATTAATTACTTAACAGTTCAATTCATATGGATTAACTTTATCAGTCTTTATGAACATTTTGAAGCGTCAAAGTGAGTAGCTGTCAATGAAGGGACAGAAATGGCGCAGATTTTATTAAAAATATCTTTGTTTGTGTTCCAAAGATGAACGAAAGTCTGACGTGTTTGGAACAACGTGAAGGTGAGTATATAATGACAGAATTTTCACTTTTTGGTGAACCAACCCTTTAAAAAAGTATGCGTAATGTAACGATAGCCTTAAATGTTGCCATTTTAGTAATTCTTCCACTGATTGTCATTGGTGAATGAATGTTTTGCAAATTGTGCCTCTTTTGATTTCTTTTAATGTTGAACCTCAACACTACTCCGATACACAAGTGGGCAGTAACGAGGTCACAGTGTAATGACACTCAACCACAAGCGGGAGCAGCAGAAATCCTACTGCAAAGAAAAGCAAAAGCTTACTGTCTTCTTTAAAGTATTTATTCCACCAGGAGGCGCTTGACGGCCCAAAAAGCAGAATTAATCATTAAGCCACATCCAAATTTCAGTTTTTTTTTATCTTACGGTGGACATTTGTACACCTGAATAAATTATCATGGAATTATATTCAGTCCACACATTCCTATATCACAGACAAAACACAAATCCGCCATAATAATTGAGCACAAGTATATATTTACAAAATTCCTTATTAGGTAATCACACACGACTGTCATTGGTTCATCCTATTCAGCGCTGTAAAATGGAACACTTATCACGTGACAATGCTAGTTATTTGACCAACGCAAAAGTAACGTTCTGGACAATAATTAATATTAATAAAATGTCACATTTGTAATTTTTAAATGCCCTTAACTTGAAAACACACAGTGAAGAGTCATAATAATTGTATACATACCGTATCCGATTAACCGGACCGCTAATCTCTGCCTATTTCAGATTTCAAGTTTCATGCTAACGGTCATTCTACCCGCTCGCTCTATTTCTATGAGAAACCAAGAGGGGAAAGGCACAGTATGAAGTAAACAGATGTTGTCAGTGTCTTGATATCATTCAAAATATTTCACAATCAACAACCATCTAAATGTTTTTACGCAGCCTGTCATTTTGCCAATTTTCCGCGTTTCGGACGATGCGGAGGCGTTTTCGATGAATTCCTGCTGCATTACAGTATGTGCAGGAGGCCTTCAACTTAACAGGTCTGTATAGACTGGTTTATTCTTAATTTAAAGTGTTTTAATAATGACTAGACCTAATAATGTATAAAGTACAATAATGTCTTGCATTGGGGTCCAAAAACCTGAGAGCACTAGTCAAAATTAATTTTATTTTCTTTACAAATTACACAACAATTTTAATAAAGAATTTTCAATATTTAAACGAATTTAATAATGTCATAAAAGTCATCATGAAATAAAAATGGACAATACTTATTTGTTTTTGGAATACTGAGTTTATTGTAATTGATTTATTTGTGCACATCGTTTTTTTTTGTTTGTTTTTTTTTTAAATTCATGTGCCCTCCAAAAACATTAAAGGGTTATTTCACCCCAAAAAATGGAAATTCTGTCATTTACTCACCCCCATGTCATTCCAAACCTGTAAGACTTTCATTCATCTTCGAAACACAAAAGAAGATCTTTTTAATGAAATCTGAGAGCTTTCCATCCCTTCATAGACAGCTACGCTACTGTGACTTTCAGAAAAGCAGTAAAGACATCATTAAAGTAATCCATGTGACTCCAGTGGTTTGTGACCTGAGTGCCTTGCTTGCATAAAAAAATAAATTATTTCCCATTCTCACACAGTTAAATGAAGAAAAACATGTTTCTTTAAAATTTGAAGTGCCATGTTTTAGCACACCATGTCATGCACGAGACATGCAAAAGTCAATACGCAAACACAATGTTCAAACACTTCCATCTAGCAGTTTTACACAGAAAACAAGCAGCACAGTGGAATGCAAAAACACATTCTGTGTGAATGACCCCTTTATAGTGCAGAACCTCACATATTTTACATCATAATGTTTTTGAAAATTATTTTCAGGTTCAAATTACATTTTTGAATCCTAGATTTTCATTATGGTCTCAGACTTTACAATAGGAAAAAGTACCTACATTAAAGTCGGCATGATATGGAAGATGCGATAATCTGTTCTTCCCTGTTGTGATGTATATCCATGTGAAACAGCTTCTCGAACCAAAAAAAAAAAAAAAAAAAGTTGGGCGGGACTTGATTTTGTTAATAGGGAATTGATTGGATGGTTGTGGTTTGGTATTGGTGGATCTCATGTGAGTGGCAGGTTGCCCCGCCCTTGCGCCAGTAAACGTGTCATCAGAGAAAAGGAGAGATGTTGCTGCAAGAAGGAGGGGAAGCTATTTTTGATTAAAGATTATGTAGGCACATACATTTTTTTTAAAAAGATAAGGATAAATCATAATAAATACTGCAATATTCCATAAATAACAAAAATTGTCCCTTTTTTTTCATGGAGATGCTTTTTCGATGCATTTTAATTGTATTAATGAACGATTTTCCTTCTTTCCGAAGTGGGTTGCATGTTTAGGGGCCTCAAACAGGGAGGAGACCATGAACCTGAACGAGAAGAAGCCCAACAAGTGGTGGACAGAACCGGACACGTTTGCCATGCTGGCCCTCATAGAGCAGATGGGTCTGGTCCACGAGCTGGACAAGAAGCGTCAGCGCAACGAATCCCTCTTCCGACGCCTCCGTCTGAGTCTGGCAAAGCGGGGCATCCACTTCACCGTCACCCAGATCCGTAACCGCTGGAAGAGCCTCAAACACAAGTACCGTAAGATCAAACTGGCCAGCTACCGAAGTCCAGCTGCGCGTCTCTCTGCCATCGAGTCTTTCCGCTACTTCCACATGCTGGATCACATGTTGGTGCGCAGACCAAAGGCGGGAAGCAGGGAGGACGACCTTACAGATGGTCACGCCCTTCTTGGACGGTCACTCGCGGACCTGGATGACCACACAGACAGTACTGACGCCCTTTGCCTTTTTGCATGACTTGCAGTTTATTTGTCTGTGTGCGAAGGAATGGTTCATCCAAAAATGAAAATTCTGTTCTTTACTCACCCTCATGTCATTCCAGACTCATGTGTTTTGTGAAACGCTATATTTAATGTTAAAATGGGATGCTGCTCTTCTCCTTACAATGAATGTGAGTATAGATGCCGTCAGGCAAAAGTGCTCCATATAATTTGTGAACTATATTCCATATCTTCTAAAGTCATACGATTTTGTGTGAGGTGCAAGTTGTTATTCACTAATAATCTTCACCTCCACCACAGCTCTCAAATCCCATTCACGTTCACATATATTTAAATATGGTGCATCAAGACTTGTTGCGCCAGGTTTGACATCAATGGTATCATATTTTCCAGTTTACTTTCATTGCAGGTGAAAGAGCCTGTATGTGGAACACAAAAAGAGTTTCACATGGGTTTTGGTGTATAAATGATGACAGAATATTCATTTTTGGGTAAAATGCTACATTTTTACATTAGAAATTGTGGCGATCCAGTTGTATTTTCTTATTTTATAGGAAAATACGGTCATATTGTCTTACTTACTTAGTTTTCATAAATGGCTGCATGTTACACAACCGCTCCAGGTTGGCATCTGAATAATTCGGCCAGCCTTAACATGCGTCCTTTGATGCCAAATAAAAAAATTTAAAAAAAAAACTTCTGCTACCAATTCGAAGTTGATAGGCTTAATCATTTTTGGTAATTTTGCACAATTATATGGTAAGTTACATTTTATTGTTTGTACTTATCATTTTTTCCCCTAAAGTTCATGACCTACAAATGAGAAACGTGGTTTTATACAATATATTAAAGGGATGGTTCACCCAAAAAAGAAAATTCTGTTATCAATTATTCATCCTTGTCTCACTACAAATCCATATGATTTTCTTTCTTACGTGGAACATAAAAGAAGATGTTTTGAGAAATTTGTGACCATACAATGGAAGTAACCAAAACTGTTTGGTTGCCAACATTCTTCAGAATATCTTCTTTTATGTTCTGAAGATGAACGAAAGTCATAGAGGTTTGGAACATAATGAGGGTGATTAAATGATAAAAGAATGAATTTTTGGGTGAACTATCCCTTTAATTTGATTACGTTCTTGGTATTATTGCCTTGTTTTCAGGGCATTAGTTAGACCAGTGTTTTCCAACCCTGTTTCTGGAGGCACAACAAGGGTACGTTTATACATCAGTGATGACTAAAAACTGAAAAGTTTTTACGCGTACAGACGGCAACGTTGTCAAAACGTTCCGAAAACGACTGAAAACGCTGTACTGTTCATGCCAGGCCAGTAGTTGGCGATGTCACTTTATAAAGAAACATAACGTGCCTATAGACTGAACTCATAATACATATGCGTATGACGTCACCGTTTTCACAATTTTTTTGGTATCGTTTTCAAAAACTTGCACTTTGAAAGTCCATTTTAATTGTGATCACTGTTCTAGATGAGGATTTGTCCTGTTGATCTCTTCCAGGTCCTTGGCCTGAAGGCTTAATCCCTAAATGTGAGCCTGAGAGCATGTCTTCTACACTTGAACCTGATGTTGACGAGAGTCTGAATCCAGATGACGTGGCTGCTTCTGAGCCTCCAAGCTGGGCTGTAGGACCAGATGAAGTTATGACCTTGGGCTTGTCAGGAGAATACCTCTATGCAGTGAAGACCGAACCACCGTCCCTGTGCACTCCCAACAGTACAGAAAGCACAAGAGACGCCGCCGACTGCAGCCACGACGATTTCCCAGGTGACATACCAGTTCAATTCTGTGTGCTCCAACAAACCAAATGACCTCACGAGTCACCGTTCTTCTTGTTTTATCCCAGCAGGAACTTCTGAGGAGAACAGCAGCCTCATCCTCCAGCAGCTGACCATCTTGAACCACCGGCTTGGAGAACAGCTGGCCGAGCAGAGAGCCTTCCACTGCAGCATGCTGGGAATGATGGATCGCCAGATCCAGGTCCTGGAGCAGCTCTCCAATTTCACCAGGAACCACCAACCCAATTTCGAATCCCCGAAGACGGACTTTTCAGTCAGTCCGAATGTGCATGAAGCTCAAACGCAGACTCTTGAGCCATGTCCCATGTTCCTCATGCCCAAAATCGAACCAACAGCTGCTCCTTGGAAGGTCTCTCTCGTGGAAGTACACAAAAGGTCATCTTCTGAGTCGGGCAGTGACACTGAGACTTCTCAACCCACGGAGGGGTGCAAAGAAAGCACTTCTAGTTCACCTTCTTTGGAGATTTCCTCCTCAGCTAAGAACGTTGTTGTGCAGAATGGATTGTGGAAGCACGATTGAGTGATGTTCAATTATTGGGACATTATGCATTCAGTAGGAACAACACCACCATGAGTCATTTGTCCTGTAGATGTTTCAGGAGGTTGCTTGTCTGATGCAATATCTGAAACATCTACACATGCATTTTTTTTTTCAGTTTCATAGGAAAGTATTGAGTGCTCTGATGTTTTAATCAGTAACACTTTGGAGAAATAGAACAATAGCCTTATTGCTATTATTTATTTACTTTGGTTTGTTTGCGAACTAACAGTCGATGTGAATCTTAGATGGTAAGTAACTCAACAGTGATCGTTTCGAAATCGCAGTCCGGACCAAGGTAGCTTTATGTCTGTAATCATCTTACATTATCTGAGGAAAAAACGGTAAGCTTAAAGATGTGTAAAAGTACGAATTTCTTCCAATTATGTTTTGGGACACACTTTAAGGCTGATTTTAACAAAAGAGTGTGCGTTGTCATGAATTTCATCATCTAATGTCAACTCATATGTGGTTTAGTATGAACTTATAAGTCTGTTAATTTCAATAACTGCTTGCCTCTTACTATAAAGTAATATTTCACTGAAATGTGTCATCATATTTTTTACATGCAAAACAGATCAGGTTTGGGTTAGTTGTGACGGCACTGATTCCAGCAATCAGATGTTTCTCACTACTGTATATACAGTGTACTGAGGAATCATATTTACGTTCAAGTATGGGTATTGTGAATTTTTTTTTTTACTAAAATCAAAATGTCTAGCTAAAAATATATTGGAGTGAAAGTAGTAAAAAAAAAAAAACTTTAATTGTAATGAAGTAGCAACTTAACTTATTTTACGAAGCTTTTGAAATCGATTTAAAAACAAAGACGGCAGATATTTTATTAAATTGTAAAGCAACCTAATGATAATTTTATTTATTAATTATATAATTATTTTTCATTTTCATTTCTTTAATAAATAGATTTTATCTATAATATCATTGTAAAGTAACTTTTTAATCTGAATCCGCACAATTTTCTGAGACTCTTACTTTTTTATTGTTTTTGAAAGAAATCTCTTGTGCTCAACAAGGCTTACATATGTTTAATGAAAAATACATGGATATTGATTATTATTACAATAAATTATGGTAAATTAAAAATTCGGATAGAAGTGTGGGGGTTTCTACTCCATAGCAGCAGGTGGCAGTATTGGTATAGTATTAAGTATCAGCGATTCTACACTGAAGAACTGAAGACGGATATTGTGCATCGGGTTTTTTCATAAATGTGTTTTTATTTCATGACGGAAGATACGTGCAGTGAGTAAGTGATTTAAAACGTGTGTTTATGTTAACGTCATATTTAACATCTGTATGAGCAGCTGTCTTTTATCATACTGAATATGAGCATATATAAGCTTGATTAGGGTATTTTAGGTTTACGTATCAAATATTAAAAAAACAAACATAACATACACTGAAGACACAATATACTGCATCTGTAAAGGTTTAATGTGTAACATTAATGGTCTAAAACTAATAGTGATTCATTGTTTATATTGTATATTACGGCAGTGTTTTCATCCTAAATTTAAAATGCTGCTATATATATATATATATATATATATGTGTGGTTCAGTTAAAAAAAATTATATAATAAACAATATTAAAAATATTTTATAGTAGTTATTTCGACATTATTGTACTGTCATGTTACTGTCGATGTATTATTTGTTTATTTAATTAAGTTAGTTTTAAAAAAAATTCCTCTGACTTGTCCACAGAATTGAATTAAACCACGTGACGCATTATCCAGAAAGTTGTCAAAAACTCTTCCTCAGACTATACTTCTATGCCAGCTGTTTTTAAAACCTCTCTAGTCTTTTGAAAAATATGCACAGGTGGAAAAAAGAGTGCCATTTCAGTTTGCCTGTGGGCCTTAATGTGTTAAACCCAGAAATGGCTATTTGTCCGTAGGAGTGTTTCCAGATGTTTGAGAAACTTTCCATGGATGTTCTCTTTCAGATATGGCAGATGACGCACTGTTTGAGTTCCTCCACATGGAGATTGTTGCTCACGTGTACAAGGAGCAGGCGACCCGGGAGGACATTGATAAGGTACCATCTTACAGTGCGCTCTACAAAATGTCCAGACTGCACACGTCAGATTTTTGTCCTTTGCTGTAATTATGATTTGTTATAGACCTTATGTAGCCCTGCCCCTGTTCTATCTTCGGGTTTTATTTTCACAGCATCATACGAATGTATGAATGAACATGGAATTTGTTTCAAACATTACAGTGCTCATAATAACTTTCGTTAACGCTACAATAAGGTAATCCACTAATTAATCCCCGACAGCGATACCAGAGAAACATACGGCTGCCGCACAAACGGAAGTTCAGACACAATATTCTGAAGAATTGTTTCTCTGGCGCATAAGGTTTATAGCATTTTGTGTTATTCTTTTGTATATGTATCATGCTCTGATTTCCTTTCTCGAGGAGAGAGTGACGTGTGTATCTACTCTAGAGGCAATGGGCTTCAGAGTTGGACAAGGACTGATTGAAAGGTATTCTGATGTACAGAGTCACAGCGTTTTTATATGCACTACACATTATTATTATTATAATGATGGTATTATTTTGCATATGTTTTTGAGAAGGTTTACAAGAGACTGCCCCAGTTTCAAAGATGATTTGGACGTAATGAAGTTCCTCTGTAAAGACTTGTGGAACACTATCTTCAGAAAACAAATCGACAACTTGAGGACTAACCATCAGGTCTGAAAGTTCAATAATGTATTTAAAGTGTTTTTTTGTTGTTTTTTAGTTACATTACATTTATGTAGTGTGTAATATAGCTGTTTGTGAATGTAAAAGGTCTGCAAAGTTCAAAGTGTACGACAAATAAAGTCATTGTCTTCTTAAAAAACTGATGCTGAACTGGTTTGCAACATATTTGCATAATCGCAGCCTATGGTCTTCATTGGCTGCCCGCGAACAACGTCTATTTTGATCCGCCCTCAAACACTGTAGTCGTAGCTGAGGCCTGGAAGAGTTTAGTGTTGTCGAAAAGACGGCGTTTTCTGTGCTGCGAAAGCAAATCCACTTTGCATGCACTTCTAAAGGATGAGGACTCGATTCAAATTGATACTCTATAACATTATTACTCTCCGCAACACTGTATACAAATGCTGAGAAAGGGCTGAAATCGTATGGGAATGAGTGTTTCATTTCTGACACGCACTGTAAGCGGTAGACCAATCACAACCGACTTTAGATAGAGACTCAACCCTTTATTTGAACTGTTTCTGACACTGTGAAAGTAGAAGTGACGCTGAAATGTATGTTATGAAAAAATTAAAGTGTTTTTTGACCTTGAATGGATGTTAAAAATTAGGAAACTTTAAAATAGCATAATAGGGGCCCTTTAATATGTGTCAACACATTTAGCATTACATTTACATTTATTCCTTTGGCGGACGCTTTTATCCAAAGCAACTTACAAGTGAGGAATACAAAAAGCAATTCATCATGAAGAGGCAAATAGACACAGGAAGTGCTCACAATACAAGTTTCAAACATTGCTCAGAGTAGCATAAGCTAGAATAGGGAGGGATTAGAGGAAAGGATAGGATAGGTTTTTTTTTTTTTTAGGATAGGGCTAAATGCTCACAAAAGAGATGAGTTTTCAGCTGTCTTTTCAATATTTCCAGGGATTCTGCATTCCCGATGATTTTTTCTAATTCCTTTTCTCTGGCTTTGTTCTAGGGCACGTATGTCTTACAGGATAATAAATTTGCACTACTTACTCAACTTTCCAGTGGAAAGCAATACCTTGAAGAGGCCCCAAAAGTAAGAATGATATTTATCATATTCGGACATTTTATTTATTTTGTCTATATTATTTTTATACTATGAGAAATTACATGTTAATAGATCTATATATGTGTCCTCTCTGCAGTACTTGGCCTTTTCCTGTGGCCTGATTCGGGGCGCTCTCTCAAACCTGGGCTTGGAGAGTGTAGTGACTGCTGAGGTTTCTTTAATGCCATCATGTAAGTTTGTGATAACCTTATAATCAACCTGATATATTTCTCACCCTTTTAACTCTTAGTAACTAAATATTTGAATGATTAAACAAACAAAATTATAATAAATTATATATTATATATACACTCATCTAAAGGATTATTAGGAACACCTGTTCAATTTCTCATTAATGCAATTATCTAATCAACCAATCACATGGCAGATGATCAATGCATTTAGGAGTGTGGTCCTGGTCAAGACAATCTCCTGAACTCCAAACTGAATGTCAGAATGGGAAAGAAAGGTGATTTAAGCAATTTTGAGCGTGGCATGGTTGTTGGTGCCAGACGGGCCGGTCTGAGTATTTCACAATCTGCTCAGTTACTGGGATTTTCACGCACAACCATTTCTAGGGTTTACAAAGAATGGTGTGAAAAGGGAAAAACATCCAGTATGCGGCAGTCCTGTGGGCGAAAATGCCTTGTTGATGCTAGAGGTCAGAGGAGAATGGGCCGACTGATTCAAGCTGATAGAAGAGCAACTTTGACTAAAATAACCACTCGTTACAACCGAGGTATGCAGCAAAGCATTTGTGAAGCCACAACACGCACAACCTTGAGGCGGATGGGCTACAACAGCAGAAGACCCCACCGGGTACCACTCATCTCCACTACAAATAGAAAAAAGAGGCTACAATTTGCACGAGCTCACCAAAATTGGACAGTTGAAGACTGGAAAAATGTTGCCTGGTCTGATGAGTCTCGATTTGTTGAGACATTCAGATGGTAGAGTCAGAATTTGGTGTAAACAGAATGAGAACATGGATCCATCATGCCTTTTTACCACTGTGCAGGCTGGTGGTGGTGGTGTAATGGTGTGGGGGTGTTTTCTTGGCACACTTTAGGCCCCTTAGTGCCAATTGGGCATCGTTTAAATGCCACGGCCTACCTGAGCATTGTTTCTGACCATGTCCATCCCTTCATGACCACCATGTACCCATCCTCTGATGGCTACTTCCAGCAGGATAATGCACCATGTCACAAAGCTCGAATCATGTCAAATTGGTTTCTTGAACATGACAATGAGTTCGCTGTACTAAAATGGCCCCCAGTCACCAGATCTCAACCCAATAGAGCATCTTTGGGATGTGGTGGAACGGGAGCTTCATGCCCTGGATGTGCATCCCACAAATCTCCATCAACTGCAAGATGCTATCCTATCAATATGGGCCAACATTTCTAAAGAATGCTTTCAGCACCTTGTTGAATCAATGCCACGTAGAATTAAGGCAGTTCTGAAGGCGAAAGGGGGTCAAACACAGTATTAGTATGGTGTTCCTAATAATCCTTTAGGTGAGTGTATATTATAATAATATATATGTATGGGACTATTTGTGTGGTTCTTTAATGACAACTGTATACACTGATAAAGTGTGATTTGACTGTTATTGAGACTGCAACTGTCTTCACTGCCTTTGTAAATCATTTTTCTCTTCTTTATAGGTAAATTCCAAGTTGTAATCCAGAAACTCTAGGATGGACTACATGAGCAATGAACAGCAATGATTCTTCAATTAATTTCTTCACTGTGTCAATGTGAATTAGATGGACCTAGATTCTAAATGTTTACATTTACAACATTATTTTTGATGTAATGCTGTTTGCGGTTTCAAGTTATATTTCAGCGAGAGAGTTCCCACGCATTTCTATGCGTATTTTTCTCACTTAAATATAGGGTTAGCCTGTCTGAATGTCATATTATACCTCAACACTTCTTATTACAAACTAAATTACTGAAACAGATAAATGTATTTTCATAAATGAAACTTCTGAATTGTTTATTATGCATGATATATCAGATTCGGGTCACGTAACATTTTGGTCACTTTACTTTATTTGGAAATCTTAAAATAATGTTAAAATGTTAGCTGAATATTTGTTTTTCTACCATTTTTATTGTAAATGTTAATTATTTCTTCATATTTGGGACAGTTAATGTCTACAATTTTCTCAAACAAATTATATAAAGCTATTATTTGGTAATGACACACCTGATTAATTATTTGAAGAAAAACAGCTGTTTTTGTACAGAAATATGTTTATTTTTTGGGAATGTTACTGTTATATCTTAGTGGTGAAAAAGTAGATTCTTGATTTCACCAGAAGGGGGCAACCTTTGTCAGTCAGATGAATGGCATCTAGAGTGAAAGCTCAAAAATATTTTATCACAAGTTTCATTTGAATGATCTCAGTACAAGCTTCCTGAACTTAAGTTAATCAGAGAACTCTTTACAGCTGGTACTTCAGTTAACCGAAGCTTTGTTTTACTAGTCAGTTTTTCTTGTTTATTTACTGCATAAATCTCAATTTATAAGCATTCAAATAAATTAAAGATTTAAAAAGTGCTTTTGCTTTCAAGGGTTTGAATGAATGAATGACGGATTTTAATAAGTGCTCAAAATGCAATATAACAATAAACAAGTACATTTCTCTATAATATCTGATACGAATTTTGTTTCTTAGTACTAGCCAAAAGTTTAGACATGTATCTATTTTGTTTGTTTTCAAAAGATTGATGCTTCTATCCACCAATGTGGCATTTAATTAAAAATTCTTACTTTAAATTTGTTTACTTAGAAAATACTATCACAGAAACTGTAGGAAATGTACTAGAACATCTTAACACAGATTAAAATGAACAATTGTTTTGATATATTTGGGAGAAATAGTTTCTACGGACGTAGGAAATCATGAATTCAGCATAAAAACAAAGAATCTAGATGACACATGATGCAGAATCATCAAAGAAAAACATGCCAGTCACAAGACTTTGTTACGTTAATTATGATGTTGCATAATTATTGCATATGTCAATATCTCAGCAACACAAAACACAACTAATGCTCTTTTTCTGTTTATGAATGCCAGACTGTTATTTTGTAGCTTGTTTGCATTTTTCCCTCTTCTCCTATCAGACCTAGTGTGTAAGGTCATGTGCTGTTTTCCTCTCGATTATACGTCCCAAAAGCCTTCTTCTGCTGCTATAAGAAACAAACAAAAAGTGCCATGCTTAAATTGAAGGCCCACATAAAGAACTTTAGGAAGGCTTCCCCAGTGAGAGCCCATTCATGAGCCCTCTTTTGTGGAGCGGTTTTCCTTTGCTGCCGGTGGAGGTAAATAAACGCCTTCAGCCTAAGCGCCAGCTGTCTCGCTTCTCCTGCCGTGTCATGAAAGGGTTAGTGGAAGGGCTGAGACAAGGGAGTCTGCGGCGGAGTCCAACTAAGGCCAACTTCAAACACAACTTCTGTCCCACAGTACATTCAAGCAAACATCCAAACACATACACATCTTCGCTTCATTTTCTCCCTTTAGATATAAAGATCCCTTGAGATATAAAGTCAGAATTGTGAGATAAAAAGTTTCAATAATCTTTTTTTTCCAGTGGCGAAAAAGGGCTTCCAGTGAGAAAAAAAAATAAGATTATTGCAACATTTTAACTCAGAATTCTGACTTTTTATCTCACAATTCTGACTTTTTATCTCATAATTCTGACTTTTTATCTCACAATTCTGACTTTATATCTCACAATTCTGACTTTTTATCTCACAATTCTGACTTTATATCTCACAATTCTGACTTTTTATCTCACAATTCTGACTTTATATCTCACAATTCTGACTTTTTATCTCACAATTCTGACTTTATATCTCACAATTCTGACTTTTTATCTCACAATTCTGACTTTATATCTCACAATTCTGACTTTTTATCTCACAATTCTGACTTTATATCTCACAATTCTGACTTTTTATCTCACAATTCTGACTTTTTATCTCACAATTCTGACTTTATATCTCACAATTCTGACTTTTTATCTCACAATTCTGAGATAAAAAGTCACAATCTTTTTTTTTTCCAGTGGCGGAAAAGGGCTTCCATAGAAATGTGCATATCGCCCACACAATATAATAAAACTCGTTTTACTAAATCGTGACCACGTTGTAATAATTCTTCCCTTGTTTTAGTTTAAGGACGTTTACACGACAAAGTTGTACTAAAAATGGAAAAGATTTTCATTTGCTTTTTCGCATAAAGATGACAACGTTTTCAAAATGGCAGCCCGGGGGTGCATTCCAGTTTGTTTTTTGTATGCCTTGTCTGGCCTCGCTAACTTCACTGTCGATGTCATTTTTTTACAGAAACACTAGGCGTCTATAGACTGAACACGCAATACGCATGTGCTTATCGTCACCGTTTTCACCAATTTGCATATTTGCAGTTTACACGGAGATGGTGACAGTAGCCTTTAGTTTTCAAAAACTTCAACTTTAAAACCAGTTTTCAAAAGTTTGTATTTTCAGGCACCCAAAATGCCGTTGTTGTGTAAATGAACGACCAAAGCGCATAAAATTTCAGTTTTTACATAAAAACGGTGTCATGTAAATGGCCACTATGTCAAAACGAGGGAAGGGCCCATTTATAGGCATGTAGTCTTTCTTTTCAAAGTGACATCGCCATCTACTGGCCTGGCATGCATAGTACAGCGTTTTTAGTCATTTTTGCAGATCTGTGTGAACGGGGATCTTTTTGATAACTTCATCTTTACAAAGAAAAAACTTTAGAGTTTTTAGTATAGTGTTGTTGTGTAAACGTGCACCCTCAGTTTAACATGGCCATGAATTACTACAATGAGAAAACGAATTAATAAGCCGTGGGAACAAATTCTTAATTTGTGGTCGCAATTGAACTAAAATGAGTTAACGAATTCTTAATTCATGGTCACAATATATATTTGTTGTCTGTGTCGTGTGCAGGGCTCCAGAACTTCATCAAATATTACTGAAATTGGCTGTGCAAATATTTTAACTTACATTCTTCATTCTTTTTCAGTTGTGGGTGATGGTGAATCTTGATTGTAAGTTAAAAAGTAAAAAACTGTCAACAAATATATGGGTCATATTTCACCCAGGGTTATTATCATGAACAAAAACTAAAACTATTAAAACCATTCTTGTTAAAGCTGACATAAAATGAAATATTTTTTTATTTATATATAATATATAAATTCTTATTACTGATTGCTTTATATCATATTTGGTCATATATTTAGGGGTGTTTGTGTTGTCATTGCTGCGTGGAAGGCAGATCCCCCTGTTAGCAATGAACCCATCTGTCAGATGCATGTGATACTGCTTTGAAATGCCTGCTGAAAAAGCTGTTCTGCATTTCTTTGGCTAACTTGCATTAATATCTCACAGAGGAGCATATAAATAATAAACTAGACTGGGACAATACAACCCACCCACTCCACTCTGCCTCCTGTGTGTGTGTGTGTGTGTGTGTGTGTGTGTGTGTCCCTCCCTCTGCTCCTCAAGTGCTGCTGGGGGATTAATGGAACTATGGGAACTCGAGCCACTGAGACGAGCTGCAGCTGGTCCGTGAATGCAACGAGAGGAACACAAAATCCCACCATAACACTCCACTGGTTTAAGTGTACGACTTACTGTGATGCCTTAACAAGCCTGCTCATTAAACCTTATTACATGTACCGCGGTGCAATTGTGAAACATAGTAAGATCAGCGGTAGTGTCAAAAGGAAAACAGTCAAATCTTTAAGTTGTTTTTTTTTTTTTTTCCAGTGAGGTGATAGTTTAAGATTTTTGGATTCTTTATCATATTTTTTTGGATATTTAAAATAATACAAAATGATCAAAACTATGAAATTGAATTATGACAAAACATATGGAATTATTTATGTACTAACCAAAATGTTTGAGGTTCAGATGCTGATAAAATATAATATATATATTTTTTAAAAGCATATATATATATATATATATATATATATATATATGCTTTTAGAAAAAATATATATATTATATATTTTATATAATATATATATATATATATATATAAAACCAACTGAGGATCCTTATTAAGTAAAAAAAACAACAAAAAACACTTTTTCGTATTATTACACAATATTGTGTAAATATAAATATGTGTGTCCAAACTTTTCGTTCATGAAATTGTTTACAGTTGTACAAAGGAAAGTTTTGGAGTTTGCTTGTATTCAAGTTTGCATAGCTGAACTCTAAAATAATAATAATAATGAAATAATAGTTTTGGCAGTGCACATGTTACTGTTCAGTTCAAAAGCCATATTTTACTAGAGCATATAAAGTCGTGAAGTCAGGCCATCAGAGATCTGTTTAACATCTTGATTGACAGCAAAAACGGGTAACAACCTTTCCCCTTTTGTCTTCTACATAAATTACAGAGATGTTCAGCAGGACAAATCCCAGACGTGGACCAGGGGTTGAGGGGTGGGTGGGGAAAAATGCTTTTAAAAGTAGCAAACAATAACTTTTAATTTGCCACTCTTTTTTCAAACGAGAGCTGCTGCCTGCAGTCTCTTTGTAGAAGAGAGAGAAAGTGGGGCACAATGCCGGGATATCTGCGGAGTCTTTCTTTTTACTATGCTGAAAGGATTATGCTTTTAGAAAGAAAGAGAAAAAACTAAAGACCTGTACCTAATCACTTCCCCTGGTAATTCCTCTGCTTGATTAAATGAGGGGGAGTGGAGCGTGGAGCGTAGAGGGATATCAAGAGGATTTGAGAGTTGCTTTGGGGCCTGAAAAGGCACTTCTACCTGAAGTCTGTGCGTCTCTCTGAGTTCATTAAGTAGTTCGAGGTGATGGGCATCTAATGTTTCCTGCATTGGTATAAGATTTAGTGGGATTTATTAATCAGCATGCATGCAATATAATGGATGTCATAATTATTTTGATGCAAATCAGAACAATGCAACAGGTTTACAGTCTGCTCGATATGTCGTACTGTTTTATCAGTCAAAGCATTGAAAATACATCTTTCTAAACTTGAACAGACTGTCCCTTTGGTCCTTGTTTTATTATTTTTATCAGATCACATAAAATATGATGTCAACAGTGATTGGTCCATCCATGCAAATATATCTTAAACTAGTTTTTTTATTGTTTTAATGATAAATCTAACAATCTTTATTAAGATTTATACTTAATAATAATGTTTTTAAAACGTTTTCAAAATTGGGCATTTTGATTGTTCAGAGAACATTCAGAAATAATGTTTACACAACTTAATGGGAACGTTGGTAAAACGTTCTTAGAATATATTTTGGTCACACTTTAGATTAGGATCGAATTCTCACTATTATCTAACCTGATGACTTTTGCCTCAATAAACTCCAAATTTCTGCTTATTAATGGTAATTGTTAAAATTAGGTATTGTGAGAATTAAAGGATGTAAAATATAGTCACGTAGAATAAGACATTAATATGTGCTTTATAAGTACTAATAAATATCCTACTAATTATGATGCCAAAAAACAAAGTGAGAATTGGACCCTAGCTAATATGTTACCCATGTTTTTGTTAGCTGGGAAGGCCTGATTTGCTATTTTAAAGTACTTTTTATAAAGACAAATTACACTTCATTGCATATGCAAAATGAGAAAATTAGTTAAATGGATATCATTTTGCTTAGACTACATAATTTCATCATGTTCCCTGACTAATTAAAAGGTTTAAAGTATTTTCAGCGGCGCACAGTATAATAAGCGCACAACCCTCAGACTAAAGGAAAGCTATTACTCTTGCTATCCTTCACTGTTTACCTAATGAAATGCTGTGTCAGTGGAAATCCCTTCATTGGCAGTCACTCAACCTTCTCAGCTGATTCACACTATGTCACACTGCTGGGGTTCAGTAGGATCCCTCCTTAAGAAAAAAAAAAATAAAAAGAATGTCTCCTTTGTCCATCTCCACCCCACCTCTTCTGCCCCGTCATCCCATTTGGCTTCTCCATGGTGATGGAACATTTGTGCGGTGATGGACGGTCTGAGATGGTCCTTTTGCCTCGCTGGCTCTTACATGAACAGTCCGCATTGCGCTGAACCTTTTGTCTGGGGTCTCGCTATACGTTCCTCCGGTTCTAATTGAATCAACAGGATTGCTGTTATGAAGAGCATCGAGGCAAGGGAATCTCTCGGAGGGCAAAGGACAGGTCAGGACCTCTGATCCCAGTGTGGAACCTGCTGGGCATGGCCAACTAGTGTCAAACCTTGGGCACTGGGATGAATTAGCGCTGTGTTTGTAATGAGTCCCAGCTGGACCATTGGGATGGAGACTTCTTATTTCGTATTTTATTGGAAACCCTTCTTACAAGCTGTACACTCGCACATGACAACTGTTATTATGAAGAACTTTAAAGTGCAGAAGAAAGTCATTCGCGACAATAACATGCAAGTCTTGTGTTGATCAAGAGGATCATTCTGTATGATTGAGTAAGAATTTTATGCACTATATACGAACAGTCAGTTCATAAAAATAGAGATGGGAATCATAAAGAAATCCTGTTTTTAGTTTTGATCTCTTGTAATTTTGGTTCCTTAACAGTACCATCAACTATTCGTTTAGTACTTTTAAAGAATAGATGTTTAGAGGGGAAAAAAATACAAGATGATCGCAATAAAAAATACTTATAAATAGTGCTGTCAAATTGATTAAGCGCAATTAATCGCATACAACATAAAAGTTTGTGTGTTAATGATATATATGTATATTATATAAATATGTCTTAATTGCATCTAACATAAAAGTTTGTAAATAATATATTACAAAATTTTATGTTAGGTTCGATTAATTGCGATTAATCGATTTGACAGCACTGCATATAAAACGATTATGGGTGTGTTGATTCATGGACTTTTGACTTTTGTTATTCTTTTGTTCAGTTTTTTAGAGGCAATACAATAATTGGCCTCAGGCATCACATGTTTCATTAATTCTTTATTTTAAATACTTACTGAATGTCTTTAATTACAACCAGTCAATAACTACACAGAACTAAGCTGTGTTTGATTTACTTAAAAGAATTGTTCATTCAGGAATGCTAGTAAAGTTTTAATTCACTAAAACAACCGACTCATATGAGTCTTTCGTTCGGGAATCAGACTACATTGTTCATGCTGTATGTTTTTTATTGAATAAAAAGAACTGAATCATTCTCTCAGAATCAGACACTGGTCACACTGTTTTTAACTATATAAATAATGTTCATTAGTTACACATTAGTTAATGTATTAACTAACATGAACTAACCATGATCAATACATTTGTTACTGTATTTACTAATCTTTGTTAACTTTAGTTAATGAAAATATAATTGTTCATGTTAGTTCACTGTGCATTAACTAATGTTAACAAGATTTTAATAATGTATTAGTAAAAGTTGAAATTAACATTATTGTTAAATTAATTTTAATTGTTGTTATTGTTAACATTATTGTTGAAATTAACACTAATGTTAACAAGATTTTAATAATATATTAGTAAAAGTTGAAATTAACATTATCAAAGATTAATAAATGCTGTGTAAGTGCAGTTCCTTGTTAGTTCATGTTAACTAATGTTGTTAACTAATGTTAACTAATGAACCTTAAAGTGTTACCAAAGAACTGACTCAGAAGAGTCATTCCTTCAGGAATCAGACTACATTGGTCACGCTGTATGTTTTTGATTGACTAAAATTATGAGAATCATTCTTTTTGAGAATCAGACTCACTGGTCACAAGTTAAAATGTTGTGTGTTTTAACATTTTATTTGAACTGTAAACATATAATTGGAGATTTAAATGATTAACATGATAAAATTAAATAAAATGTCATAATAAGGTTTGATTTAGCAAAGCCAATTATGAGAAGTAATGGGAAACTCGAGGTTGGAGTTGGAGATGCCTGTGGGATATGAGCCTTATTGTCTCCACAAGTATAACCCTGAAGCTACTTATGTCCTACTTCTATAGGAGGGGCAATGAAATTTTAGACCTTCGTCCAGAGTGTTGACACTCTCCCTGAGGAGTTGCAAATCAGACCGATATCTTGATTATTTGTCAAGTGCCTTCAAGATGGAATAAACAACAGGCCTGGAGGACTGGCCTGGATAATGTAGGCCTGGTTTGGATTCAGGGGTCGTTTAAACGCCGTCATGTAGGAGCAGTGGGGGTGGGGATGGGACAGGTTTTTTTTAAGTTGTTCCAGAGCAAATGCTTCTAGAAACAAAAACACAGTGGACACTGATAAAGATCACAATGTGACATGATACCAACAATGCTTGAATATCGTTTATTTCATTTCTTCAAAGCAAAGGGTAAAAGATTTGCTCTAAGTCAGAGTACTGAATTTATGTGCATTATGAGCACAACATTTTATATTAAGCAGCAGAGTATAGTGGCCAAAAGTGATGTCCATTGTGAGGACATGTTCACCCTTTATTCAAATGATTAAAAAATTGTTAAAGATTTTGTAAGAGTAATACATAATTGTTTCAATTATTTTATTTGTGATTAAGCAAGAAAAACATGCCAAATTGTGTGGAGATTGGCCAGGTTGTCATACAAAAAAAATTATGAACACATGCAAAAACAAGAGAAAACCAACAAAATATTAATAACGTATTATATTGTAGTCAATGTATGTATGTATCTTTTTCCTGTGGATTTTGGTTTTCCTATGCATTTTTTTTTGCTTTGTAAAATAAAACTTGCTGCTGTATTTACCCCATTTTTGCTAAATAGTTTTGTCAGATTAATTCCAAGTTTAGTGTTTTCTTCTTTCCACATTTAAAATATTTAAAAATATAAAATATTTTTCTAATATTTTGATGGTTTAATCAAATCAAATCACTTCTGAAATCTGAAGTCACTCTTGGCCACTACTGTACATACATACAATCCAGATTAGGGGTTCACTTGCAGTGAAGATAAAGGTTGTTTGTGACGACTTGAACAAGAAAACCATCAAAATTACTTTAGAAAACATTGTAACCAAATAAATCATACTTCTGCTGTTGTTTATGCCTTTGCATCATTGATAGCTTACATATTCAGCCTGTTGCTCATTTGTTGGGCCTATTACATTAATGGGTGACATTTGTATTAAAAACAACTTGGGTATTTGTATTGATGTCAAACAAAAATACTGAAGCAAAACCAAAAAGCAAAACTTTGTACAACTTTTTATAGATGAAAGCTATAGCAAGTTATTGCATGTGTAACCCCTCCGGTTCTACTCACGCTATTCCCAGCGGAATTCGAACTGAAGCCAACAAGGACACAGCTTCTGGGGTCAGTCGTCTCTTGAGATTAACATGCACAGCTTTTACTAGTTGGCCTCCATTACAATCACCCTGCTAAACCTCACTCCCAACCAGATCACAGCACCAGTGTAACTCCTCCGGTTCTACTCGCAGTGTTCCAAGTGGGATTTGAACCAGTGTTTCTGGCACGGGAGGCGGGCACGCTAACAAGGATTACCCACATGGCTCTTACTAGCTGGCCTTTATTACAATCACCCCCCTAAACCTCACTCCCAACCAGATCAGATCACAGCACCAATGTAACCCCTCCGGTTCTACTCGCAGTGCTCCAGTGTTTCTGGCATGGGAGGTGGGCATCCTAACAAGGATGCTAAAGACTGCAGCCTCTAGCGTCTGTCACCAATGCATCTCTTGGGGCCAGAAGGTGAGGTTTACTCGCATAGCTCCAACTAGCTGGCCTCCATTACCCTCCTAAACCTCACTCCCATCCGGGTCACGGCACCAGAGTAACCACTCCGGTTCTACTCGCAGCGCTCCAAGTGGAATTTGAACCAGCATAGGAGGCATGGGAGGCAGGCACGCTAACAAGGACGTTAAAGACAGGCGATTGAAGTTTACTCGCACAGCTCTAACTAGCTGGCCTCCGTTACACTCACCCTCCTAAACCTCACTCCTATCCGGGTCACGGCACCAGAGTAACCACTCCGGTTCTACTCTCAGCACTGCAAGTGGAATTTGAACCAGCATAGGAGGCATGGGAGGCAGGCACGCTAACAAGGACGTTAAAGACAGGCGAGTGAAGTTTATTCGCACAGCTCTTACTAGCTGGCATCTGTTACACATGTACCTGACCATAGATGTACATTACACTTCTTTGAAAGAAAAAACATCTTCAGGATGGTCTTTGGTGGAAAAATCCTTAATGCACACTACATAGTGAACAAGTTCACCTTTAATTGATGAGTAGTATTGATGAACGCATTCAAAACTCTGTCTCTGGCTCTCTTGAGGCTTGACCCATGGGAGGCTTGGTAGTTAAAGCCTGTCCTTTCTGAGCAAGAGAGATCTCTTCTGGAAGAGTGCAATGTTCTCTTTGTTCTCCGTGTGGAAAAACACAATGTAGGTGCTCAGGCATGCACAGGGAGGCAGATCTCCAGGGCTGCCCTGAATCTCATTAGAGGACTTTCCAAAGTTTATTATGATTGGACGGCCTTGTGAAAAGAAAGCAAGGGCCCTAAGAGTGCAGGGTAAGCCCGAGGGTGTGTGTATGTGTGTGTGCAGGGGGACAGAATTAGTCCCATTCCCATACAGGAAGCAGATGTTTTGCTGTGGCCAAGTAACTCTGGGAAATCCACTGAGACAGGTCTAAAATGTCGTAACTCTTCATTAACTCAATGCACCGTAAATGGGATTCTGTACACAGGGCAAATCTAGTTTCTCTGCCCCGTTCCAAATAAATTCATATAAGTGCACTTTTCCGTGCTTTTGAGTAGCCTTTAAAGGGGCGGTCATAAAGGCGACCAGCAGGGGGAGGCTTTGAAAACAAGTCTCCTCATTGCGTAGCGAAATTGGGCCCTCGGCAGGGAGCGAGCCAGAGTGCTGGGCACAATACACAGCCTGAAGAGACTTCCTGTGGGGTGAGGGATGAAAAATAAGAAACTAACTTGAGAAATAAAGATGAAAAGCTAGCTTGTCTTAACTGTTTGCCAATGAGGAACTGCTTCTCTGTCCCACATGGGTTTTAGGTAATGGATTAACATCATGAATGCTTTGAGAGTGAACATCAAATTTGGTTTATTTTGATTATAGATGGGGTTGTGGGGTAAGCTGAGGCAACACTGTATACAGGAAACACATATAAATAGGGCTTTTTTGTTATCTGACCAAATGTGAATGTCATATCTACAAGGTGTGTGTGTGTGTTTGTATTTTCAAAGTAAATTTACTACATGTATGGCAGATAAAACAATGTTAATGTCAAAATAACCAGTTTAAAAATGCAGATCTGATGCCAGTGATGGTGACTTCCCAACAGATAAAATCAATATAGCTATTTAGTTAGTTATTATAGTAAACCGTGCAACAAAATGAAGGAAAGAGCATTATATTGGCTTGACTTCATTTTTTTTAAATGATAAATTACTGTTTAAATAATGTAATACAACAATCTTAATTTTATTTTCTATTGAGAACACTGCCAGATTCAGCATCACATCTTACACGTTTCATGACGCTTTCAAAGTGAACCAGTGCAAAAATAAGTCTTTATTAACTGATAATTGGCCTCTATAATCATAATTTTTGTGAAAAGGCATAAAAGTTGTTAGTGTTTTACTGCTACAAGTGTTCATTTCAGCTGGAATCTGCAGCAAATTTCTTACATTTAGACATTTAGCCAACGTTCTTACCCAGAATAATATTCAGTGACGCATATTGTCCTTCTTTCAATAAACACTGCAGGGTTTTTCATTCCTTAAGAATAGTTTTGCTTTGACAACAGTGATTATTCAATGGCTGTATTATGTATGCAACTCTGAACAGATAAATATAGATAAAATGCAGCAACTCATTTATTAGGGTCTGACAGTTAAGAGTGGCCACTATTATTTAACAACATCCTTGCAATCACGATCACTGCATGTGTATGTTTGGTAAAGGTTTGCCTTTCTCTTGGGTCCACTTGTTTTCTTTAGTGTAACTGGAAACCTTTTCCCTCCAGGACTGTTTTTCAGTAAACTAGCCGCTATCTGCTCCACAGATGCTTTCACTGTGATTATTATCACTTTTTCATACAAGCACGCATACATTATGTAACTCTTCAACATATGGAAAGTATGTTCTACTTGATTCTGTTCGAAGTGATAGCATTAACACACACACACACAAACACACAAAGGTTTGTTTTGCTATCAAAGGGAGGACATTCCATAGGCGTAATGTTTTTTTATACTGTACAAACTGTACATTCTCTCCCCCTACACTAACCTTACTCCTAAACCTACAAATCACAGAAAACATCTGCATTTTAACATTTTTAATAAAACATTGTTTAGTATGTTTTAAAGCTATTTTAAAGAGGACTCATGAAATGTCCTCATATTTACGTCGTAATACCAGTGTAATGCCCATGTCATTATACAAATTTGTGTCCTCATAAATCACAAAAATGCGCACACACACACACAAACACACACACACACACACACACACGACAGACGAGTGTGAATAGTTTACCTTGGAGATTGTCTTAAGTGCAGATTGTTTTGGCTTGTCTGCATCACCTGTTCTGGTTTTGTGTCAGGATGATGGAACAGTTCCACACTAAAAGGATAAACACATTTAAACATTCAAGCTGAAGTGTGTCCTTTTATGTGCCTCTAGTGGCACCAAATGGAACTGCAAATTTAAACATGGTTTTCAAACAGGTTTCCCTAACACTGCCTTGCTCATAACAGACAGCCCCAGGCCAAACATCACATCATTGGTTGACTCAATGTTACTATTTTGGGCTCATCTGGATACTCAGAACAAATAGATGTTTTGAAATCACCACAGAGACATTTTATTTACACATTTTGGTAAAACAGCTTATAACTGACTTATTATTTGTTGTCTCTGCATATTAAGCTGGGATAGAAGAAAAAATAACACCAAAAATGGTTCGCATTTGTTTCAAATGCTGAAACAAATGGATGGAGTTAAATAATGAACATGGAATGAGAATAAAATGCTAAAATCACAAACCTGTCAAGAGCAGAGTTATGAAATATGATAAAAGGACATAGTTCATACTTCAGACTGTGTTTAGTTTATCCTATATATATATATAGTTTTTATTTAGTTATAAATAATGTGAACTTAAATAACTTTGACTTAAAGTTTATGTTTTTATATTTATATTTTATTTCAGTTAATGTTAATTTTATTTCAAGCAATGAAAATGTTTTTTTTTTTTTTATGGTTTTAGGTTTTAGTTACAATAATGACCCTGTTCAAAACCTGTATTTTCAGCTCATAAAACTGTCATGTGATTTCAAAAGACTCGGAATGCAATATTTCAAGGGTTTTCAAATAATTTTTAAATATTATATTATATTTCATATTTCAAATTTTAAGGGTCATTTTAATGGTGACTTTTTGGAGCTTGATGTTATCAATTGCCGCTTTCTTTGTATGAAAGAGCAACTTGGACATTCTTCAAAATATCTCCTTTTGAGTTCCACAAAAGAAAACAATCATACAGCTTTTTGCACATTCTAGTATTTCCATGTGTTACTGTCATTCAACATGGCTAGAGTTAATAGCTTATAATACTGTACACATATGCACATTTATGCCATATGTTAAAGAGTTTTTGTTAAGAGTTTTGTCATTACATTAAGCTTAAAATATAGTTGACAATGAAGACCTGCTATAAATATGTTTAAGAAGGTCATGTGACATGTCTGGACAGCTAAAAACTAATAAAAATGACAGAAATACACAAAATGACTAAAACTTTTTTAAAAAAAATAAAATTAAAACATTCAGAAAATAAAATCTGATTCAAAATATTAACAAAAACAAAAATATTAAATAACAGATACTAAAATAATCGCGTAACACAAAGGTGAGTTTATGACAGAATTTAACCGAACATTACTAAAAGCTAGCTGAGTGTCTTTTTCAAAAAAAAAAAAGTCTGTCATACCTAGACACTTAAGTCACACTGACCCTTAAAGGGACAACATTTTATCTTATACCCCTAGGTGCATATAAGTACCTCAGAGTAGTAATTTGAACCCTTTAGGTTGAACTGCTAACGGTAAAACCTTTGCACGTTTTTTCTTTTCTGAGAGAGTAGTTGCATTGGAGTGTGTAGTTTCATCCTCTGGTGCTTTTAAGTGACAGGGACATCTCAGATGGATGCCTGTCTGCTTTCACTCGAAAACCCCCACGGTGACCTCACACTGAGGGGTAATACAGAGGGGTGTGTGCTTCAGCACCTGCAAATGAAATTAAAACAGATTAATAGTGCGCAGGACAAACAACACACAAGCTCTCCGCAGGCAACATGCTAATGTGGAGCCTGTGTGGAGGATAATGGGACGTTATAGACTGAAATGACAGATTCTGCTAATGCACGGTCCTTAAAATGATTTTGTATGACAATGCAATTTCGAGGAGTTTAAATATACAAATCATTAGAAGTCATAAAAGACGTGGATCATATGTTGAGGCGTTTCATTTTAATCTACACATGAGTGTAGGACCATCGAACGCTCTTTTGTCACTCATGGCCGTGTGTGTTTCCCATGCGTTCTCAGCGCATTTGCATGAGAACAGCCCTGAGAGGCGGGTGTGAAATATTCTTTTCATGCCCTGCTAAAGGATGGAGATCCCTGTCAAGGCGAGGCTTGTTGTGGCTTTGGTTTGTTTCGAGACCGCTGGATTCCATGAGCTGAGGTTTTATGTCATGTAATGGTTTCCCATTTGCAAGGTTGGGCCTCTGCAGCTGCAGAGCCCATTACAAGTTGATTGACATCATTCTTGGGACGTTTACAGGTCATTTGCAATGGCATGTGGTGCATGGTAATGGATTGAGGACATATGAAAGCACACTTGTTGAGATCCTGGACTTTGTTTGGGGAGGTTTTGAAATGAAAGGTCATTTTTTAGTCACTTTTTTTCTGTGTAGTGTTCATTATTTCAAAGATGAAGTTATGCGTGTGTCCATATATATATATACATAAAAAATAATTTTTAAAAATCTAGTGTAGAAACGTACAAGGAGTATTTTTTCATGTTGGTTTCAAATGAATTTATACTATTTTCAAGAAAAGTTTTAGATTAATATCATGTAGTGTAACCATTAAGTAAAAAATAATATATTTTAGTTACACTTTTAATGTGTAAAATCGTTTTTTAAAAGAAAGACTTTATTTTTTATGACAAATATTATGAATTATTAATTCATAATTATAAGTATCAGATTACATGCTGAATTTATGAGACTCTGCATTAGAGTTCTCTATGATATAATCTCCAGTTTTATGATTTATTTTCCTGTGTGTCAGTCACACCACATGACTTTTTTCATGGACAAAAGATTTTTTGAATATGAATAATATTAAAAAAAGACAGAATATTAAAATAACAAATAATATTACAAATAAATACTACTTCATTAATTTTTTTAATGGGGTGTCTTGATTATATCAGGATGCTTGCATTACTTTTTTGATTTTTATTACGTTTTATTCAGAAATTAAAATCATGTTCATAACAGAAGAGATGTATTCAAGTATACTATATATTTGTACACTCTAAAAAAATGTTTTGGTCAAATATGGACAAACCCAACCGTTGGGTTAAACATTTGGGTTTGTCCATTTTTGACCCAAATTTGGCTTAAAACAACCCAGTATTTTTTAGAGTGTGAACTGCATATTAATTTATCTTTAAATAAATACAGTTTACTCTCCCAGGGAATGTTCTCAGGGAATTTTCTGAGGAGGTTCTCTCAAATTTACAAACAAACATTCTTACATCCAGTAACGGCAACAGAATGTTCGTTCAAAGTTATCTGGTCTGTAATAATGTCCTTTCACACATGTTTATACATGTTTTGTTCTGAAATGTTTTAGTAGATTAGAAATTTTCAAGCAGTGTTTCCCAAAGTTTGCAGATTAATGAAACGGAATGTCTCCGTACCGTTTGTTTAATCAAGAACGTTTCAGAGATAATGTTTTTCGAAAACATTCTTCAAACATATTTTTGTTAGCCGGGTATAGTCGTTCACGCACATTCCTGCACACGGCTCTGTGGTTTGTTGAATTAAAATTTCCTCTCTGGTCATCTGGGATGAGTGCTGCAAAAGGTGGGGGGTGTCTTTTCGGGTGATGTTCCTTTTCGCCCCCTGACACTGTTGTGATTAAGGATTAGACCGGAGAGGGTCTTCAGCCATCTCTCCCCTTTCCCTAAACAATCACCCCCTCCCTGCCCCCACCTCCCCCTTTTACCACTCCTCCATTCCCCTGGGGGTGGGGGGAGGCTTTTTAGCCCAAGAACTTTTTACTCATTATGTTCTAAAGTCTTTTGCTCAATCAGTGGAGCAGGAGGGAAACACCCCACACCCACCCATCCACCAAAAAGCCCCCTCTTCCCAAACCACACACCCTGCCCTCACTCCCCAGCCAACCCACAACATTGCATCAAACACTGAAGTCCCGTAATGCTTCTTCCAAGTACCCAAAACAAACTGACCAGATGTCTGTTTATCACTCTCTAATGACCCGAAGACAACAGGTTTAGTGTTCTAGTCTGCAAGGTATTTAGTTTTCAATCATTTGTGCCTTAATGAACTTCTGAAGTTTGACTTTTCCTATTCTCTACGCAACTCCGACCGAACCATTACATCACTGTCTGTCTAAAGCACTTGTTGTTTTTTCCTTATTAGGACGATAATGGGGTTCCCGGTTCCTTGACCTCCTCATTAAAGTACGTTTCTAATTATAAGCTCTAGGAACTTTAACAATAGCTATTAGGCAGAGTAACTGTTTTGTTCGGTCGTGAGGTAAAGTTACAGCTGCGTGGATGGAAATTAGACTTAAGTCAGCTAGCTCACAAGAGCCCTTGTGTCTCAACAAGGCCTTCATATGATGACATATGGTTTGTTGGAACCTCCTCCCTGCCCCATTTTGGTCTTTTCTGCTTTTCATTAACAAAGGGGGAAATCTTATTAGTGCTGCTCTACATGTTGAGAGAGTAAAATTACAGTCACTAACAAGCTACCTCAAAATCTAGAGAGAGAGTTATTCGGAAATCATGCTGATTTGGAGCTTGAGAAACATTTCTTATTTTTATGTCAAACAGTTGTGCTGCTTCATATTTGTGTGGAAACCATGACACGCGGTTAAAATAAAGTTGGAAGTTCACTCTTAAAAATAAAAGTTCCAAAGCGATGCCATTGAAGAATCATTTCTGGTTCCCTAAGAAGTTTTTAAATTTTTAATTATCTGAAGAACCTTCCGCTATAAAGAACCTTTTGTGCAATGGAAATGATCCATGGATGTCGAAGGTTCTTTTATAAAAGTTGAACTTTCTTTTAAATAAAACTGATGGTCATTCTGCACCATTGTGAGTTCAAGTCGCTATTTGGATTTAAAGTATAATTGCAAACCAAGAACTACAGAGAATCTACCTTAGTTGTTAAAAACGTTCAGGTCTTCATGAAGCACACTGAGCCAGACACGTCTCCTCTCACCGCGGGATCAGCTGATCCGAATGTCTGTGGTCACCAGGAAAAGGGATATAAAATTACTTTAATGTCAACCTCTTCACCGGTGGGTGATACTTTCAACACCTTCTCTAGGTTGTATCAAAGCGCCTCAGAGGGTCGTCGTCTCCAGTTCTGACAGCAACAGGGTGGCGTGATCGAACCTGGAGATGTTTTAACTCAGTCAGATGAGTCACAATAGCCTCAAACATTGTTTTCTTAAACTAATTGGGTATAGCTTGTAAAATAGAGTGTGACTAATGCATAGTTTAAATAAAGTGAATGTAAACTACCCATTAAAAGTTTGGAATAATTAAGATTTTGTAATGTTTTGAAAGAAGTCTCTCATATGCTGATTATATGGGATATATGTATATATATATATATATATATACACACACACACACACACACATACACACACACACACATATATATATATATATATATATATATATATATATATATTTATATATACATATACATATATATACATATATACATACATAACATTTCTAGAAATGAAAATGGTAAAGCTAAATTCCTGTGATGGTAAAGCTAAATTTAAAATGAACAGTGTCACCTGATCCTTCAGAAATAAATTACAGCAATAAATTACAATTTAAAATACAGCCCGAGTGAAATAGAAAACATTCAAGTTATTTCACAATATTACCATTTACTGTATTTTTGATCAAATAAAGACAGCCTTAGGGAGCATTAAAGGCTTCTTTCAGCAACATTAAAACAATTGTAATACAATGGTGGCAAATAAATTTCATGGTGAGTTTAAAAAGAGAGTTTTTGAGACTATGGTTTACTTGTTACAACTGACAACAGCTACTATACAAGTGTGATGCAATTGGAATTTGATGATAAAGTTCAGTATTCCAATTTATAAACTACAGAAAACAAGCATTATATGTTTCTAACAAACACAAACAACTCATCCGCGCGCTTTGTACAGTTCAGTGTGGAGTGGGCGGGGCCAGGAGGAGGCGGAGGCGTGGCCGCCCACAGCAGCAGCCTTAAAAACACGTGCTGAGTTGAAAGCGTGAAGTTCATGAAAACTACGAGCGTGTTTTGTGGGACCACGGTGGAATCGCAAATAAAGTCTTCGTCGGGACTATGCCATCCTACGCGCTCAATCAGTTTATTGACCTGGATGATGTCCTGTGCAAGGTATATTTAGCGAATTACTAATAACGACAGTGTGATCACGCAGCTAAATAGGCTTGGATCGTGTTTATAGAGTGGTTTGATTTCAGTGCATTTGATAGCATTTTGCAGGAAACGTGTAAAGCATATTGCAAAAGTTTCCTAATGTAAAAGGTTCAAGATAACTGATCGAATTAATTAAATGAGTTGCTAGCAACTTCTCTGTGAGAGAGGGAACGTGGGCCACGAGTGAGCGCCTTTTTATTGCAATCAAACATTATAGTGTTGTTGTGCTGGTTTTGTGTCTATTAAGTTTGATCATAACGACATGAAAGCGAAATGCTTGAGGAATTGTTGAGATTTGGTGCGCAAATATTTAAACTCTGTTTTTTTTTTAAACGTAAACAACTTGATTGTCCGGAGTTGGAGGAAAAAAAAACTTGCCGCTAAAACGTTGTTTTTTTCCTTCTTGTTGCGCGTTTATCTGAAACCTAACTTAAATGCGTGTGCGATTGGACCGCAAAATGCGATTTCAAGTCTGAAAGCACAGCTTTTAGCTGCCTTCATTGAAACCTTGCGAATTGATTCGCATACGAATCGTTCTATTGAGTCGACTCAGTAGAACCTGTTGATTTTAAAACTGAATATTGGTTGCAACAACTGAACTGGTGCGCATGGGGAAATGAATAAACGTATATTTTCTATTAAAATTTAAGAAAAATGTGTACGTGTGTTTGAAACCGACGCTATTAATAGTTTTTGAACCGGTTCTTTTGAAGGAACCAAAACGAATCGGACTCCTTATCCATGTTTCAGATTCATTTGCTGCATGTGCAGAGAAATTCTTGCTTTGTTACATTACAAAAAACTGCCAGACTTTCAATTTCTCCACGATATGTAACCCTCTTGTTGTTCTCCTTGCAGCACCTTTTAAATCTTGATCTTCGAGAGCCGATGAAGACCTCCACACAGGCAGCTGCTGTTGGATACGGGAAGCCTGACAGTCCCTGCACACCTTCCTCCACTGGTTCAGGACTTTCTATTGACAGCATTGAGAGTGGAACCATGAACACAAGCTACTGGGGCACCCAGAAAGCGTCATCTCAGTCGAAGTGGGGCAAGATGCCCTTTTGGTCTGAGCGCTCCGTCAGCATGGTGGAAGGCAACACTGGAAGTCTGGGTTGGTCTTCATCCGAACCCAGCCATTTAAAGCAATCTTCAGTCACGTCAGGTGCCGTTTCCCTCTCCAACTCCTCGTCTTCGATCTCGGCCACCTCATCACGCTACAAGACCGAGTTGTGCCGCACGTTCGCCGAGAGAGGTTTGTGTAAATATGGAGGCAAGTGTCAGTTCGCACACGGCCCTGAAGAGCTGCGAGACCTCAACCGTCACCCAAAATACAAGACCGAACCCTGCCGCACTTTCCACTCAATTGGCTTCTGCCCCTACGGAATCCGCTGCCATTTCGTTCACAACGCCGAAGACGATCAAGCACAATCCCGACCCCAGACCTCTAACCCGGCTGTCCAACGGCCTCCCCTACTCAAGCAGAGCTTCAGCTTTGCTGGGTTTCCCACAACTCCCCAACTTCTAGAAGCCCCTCTAGCGCCTTCCTCATTCCTGCGCACACCTTCCGCTTCAACTCCGTCAACCGCGTTCTCTGACCTTCTCTCCTTGGCCTTCCCCGACGTAGACCCCAACACCCTTCTGGACCAGGCTCGAGAGTTACACCCTCAGTTCCTTCCCTCTCCTGACTCCGGGTACTCCCATTCGGGACTGTCGCCCACCCAGCTTGCTTCCCCTCAGCCTGAAGGCTGCTTGCAACAGAGTCCTACCGGCGGCGCTTCTCTAGGCCTGCGGAGTCTATCCCACACCTCTCTCTCAGACCACGAGGGTGGCAGCTGCAGTTCATCCAGCAGCATGAGCGGGTCTGAATCTTCCTTCGGACCGGAAGCCGGCGGGCGCAGACTTCCCATCTTCAGCCAGCTTTCAGTTCCCGACGACGCCGTCTACAACGAACACAGCAACTCTAGCACAAGCTTCTTCCTGTAGACTGTCCCTCCTCACAGAGACTGAACTGTATACTGTGGTATACCTAATGTATTATACGGCTGATACTTGACATTTTAGTTGAGCTCCGAGTGAAACATACTGTTTGCAGATACTGAATGTTGAAATGATTCTTTAAGTGGGGGTTTCATGTGCTTTTAAGTAGAGTGATTCACCATATTTTATTTTTGATGACTGAAAAAGACGAGTGGGGAAAAGATTCAACTCCACAACCTGCAACGTTCTGGCATCAAGATGTTCGTAACATATGAAGCTGTTAACTTTTAAGATGCATTTAGCAATCAGCCATTTACGTAACTGTTGAACCAAAATAGCCAAAGAGAGGTAATGACCGGATCTTAAAAAGGTCATTTTCAATATTTGACAAATTCATTGTACTCTTTCTAACTTGAGGCCAAACTTTTTTTTTTTTTTGGACGCTCCACAGTTTGTGTACTATTGTAGAACCAACTGTTTCTGAAGTTATAATTGATTTTTATTAATTGATGTTAGTCTGCAATATTGTTTTGAGTTCTTCCAGCTCCTTTTTTTTTGAGATTTTTGGCATTTGGTTCGTTCCCAGACCTACTTGCCTTTACGTTTCCAAGGATCCATATTCGGCCTCTGGAAGTGCACAGTTGGAGCTTTACTTGGAATGAGTTGCCTGTGTCATAGTTTTTGGTTGTGTAGCTGTTTTTGTGAGTTTAGGCAAATCCATTTATTACAGTATGAGCCTTTAGTGGCCTTGTTTGTTTAGTTATTTTTATAGCTGGTTCTGATGGGTCCCTTTTTGCATCTGATTGTCTGTAATCCACCTGCTGGCTTTGTTACAAGATGGAGAGTTTCAAGTAACTTAATTTCCTTTTTTATATTTATTTTATTGTATTTATAGAAAACATGTTTTTTGATGACTCTGTATTAAGTTTAATATATTGATTTCTTCTCCCTGCTGCCCCTCTTATTTTGTACTGAAAATAAACCCTGTTGATGAACACTGACTCTTGAGGTGTTTCTCTTCAACTACTTCCGTGGATTTTTTCCAAGACGAACGATGAATTGACCTGATGGACTAGGGCAAAAAAAATAATTCTCTATCTTGTATTACGTTCCACAGAAGAAAGCTATACAGGCTGACATGAGGATTTGTGGGTTAAATCTCGCCCAACTCAGAATGCCTACAAAAAAAATATCGAACTTTAATGAATAAGCTCCCCAAATGCCTGACTTAACATTCATTTGGCATAATCATGTAAAGCCTAAAGTAAATTACCTAGACTTTTGTTTTTTGGTTGCACATAATTTAGGCTTTTTGGACGCAACATTCAATAGCTCCTCCATTGACGTACGTTATGACTTGATTTTTCAAATTGTGCTTTGACTGCAGGCTAGTATTTCTTTATCAGGGAGTTTGTTGGTTCATTTATTGTGGCTTGTGGTTGGGGGAGGTGTGAGCAGATCACATTTAGTATGGAAATGAGAAGCCCTTTGTTTGATCTAGTTTACTCTCCATTTGCCTATCCATCCATGTGTTAAGTGCTGGTTGGTGTTGAAAAAGTTATTCGCTGCAAAACCGTATGATTGTTTTAAAGTTTTTCTTCTCAAAATAACCCGTGGCACTACTTGCATATTTACTTTTTCTTCATTTCTCCCACTTTGTCCATTTAGGTTCAGTGTCCCGTTGGTGTTATGAAGAGTTGAAACTGAATCCCACGAAAGCTTTTGACATTTAAGTAACAAGAAACTGATTCTGTTCACTATTCACTTGTCAGGGAGAGGACAATGGTTCGTGGAGGCGTCCTTTGAGAGAGGCGAACCGGGGAAAGGGTTAAAACTGTCTTACTGTTCTCTATTGTGTGTGGGGAAGATTCTCCCACATCGCCTAGTGAGTTTTTACAAAGCCAGGCGCATTCTCACACAGGGCCCGGATCATATGGAATCTTGAGCAGATGGCCACATTCACTGGGACTGTGGGTCAAACATATGCTCTCCAGGCTCTTGTGTAGAATGGAATCCGTGAGCGGAAAGGAGTGTGCTGGGAGCTGGGGGTGGGGAACTCAACCTGGCTACTGTAAGACAATGAAAACACTTGGAATGAAACATTCTTATGCGAAGGAATCATTTTGATTGATAAGAGTTTTATGTTGGGATGGTATCTGTCACTACATGGTTTTAAGTAAAAAGTCACATCTAGTAGTTTCTGTTGGATTCAAATAACTTTTTTTTTCATTTTAGTTATAGAAGTTGGTTAAATAAGAAGACACAAAACCACTAAACTCCAATAACCATTTAAATTACACTGGGATACATTACAGCATGATCCAGCAACTTTAAAAGATAGATCGAAAAGGTTGGGGCAAGTTGTCACATGTTTTATATGTTGGAGTTTTATAGTTTATCTGCCAAATATGTAGTTCACGGTTCTCTGATGTTGGTTAATGGTCACATGACATGCAGGTAGTACATTTTATTTTGATTGTCTTCATTTTATGAGTTGTTTTAATTTTTATGATTTAATTAATAGCTTTTCATTAAACTCACAAACTCTGACGTAATGTAATATTTAATGCACTTTATGTTGTTGATAAAGAATGGAATATATTTTCTTTCTCTTTGTATTTTTATATCAATATGGTACACAGTTATACTATTCAAATCAATCTGATAAACAAGTTAGGTCAAAAGTAATCTAAAAAAGTAGTCAGAATACATAGCCAAAAATGAGTAATCTAGATTACATTACTAACTACAACATTTGTCATATGTATATTTACAACTGGATTCTTTGATGAATAGAAAGTCCAGTAGAACATTTATTCTTTTGTAACATTATAAATGCCTTTAATGTCAGTTTTGATCAATTTTATTTGTCCTTGCTAAAAAACAAAAATCTTACTGACCCCAAACCATTTTACAGCAGCATATAGATAAGATAAAAAGGATGTTCGGCAGAATGTTAGTGACTGATAACTTCCGTCATAATGCATCTTTTTCCCAGTGAATGGTGACATGGTATTACTATATAGATTACATCATCTTTCTGCTCCACTAAAGAAAGAAAGTAATAAAGAATACATAGTTAAACATTTGAAAACCTAAAATATTTCAAGAAATAAACAACCAAGTAACCACCAGAGGTCAGTAGAGTCATGTAAAATCACCCCATATGTGACATATAGAAACTTAGTTCTCTATTGTTCCAGTGCTCAGTGTGCTTGTAACAGAATGTTCCATCACACTGTAGTCTTTTATATCATCTTCTATGGCTGAAATAGTACCGCGTGTTTAACCACGATTATGCCAAGACATGTTCCTGTTGATCCTTGAACAACATTCCTGTCTGAAAATGTAGTCCTAACCCTATCTCTACCCCTAAACCTATAACATAAGTTATCCCTAAAATCCGAGGGAAATGATAGGTCAAGAAGCACCTAAGTCATAAACTGTAAATTTGTTACTCAAATCTGATTGGTTGATTGTAATGTTGTTCCTGGAACACGTTGTACTTGGTGAAATCTCGTTCACCTTCCTTATGACAAACAATGTGCAGGACGGCGCTTGTCAGCTGAAGCATAAATTTAAATATTGTTTGGAATAATTTATGTTTTTTGGCCATTCCCTGTCATCAAATAACTCATGAGGCCTTTTCGATGGGCAGCAGGTGTCTTTAAATTTATAAAGAGAGCTGATGTCCCTTGAAGATATTTTTACTAGATGTTTGATAATGTTTATAACTTTCCCCAGGAAGATCTGAACAGCAACAGTATACATTTAGACCTTACGACAGCAAAAGAAAAAAAAAAAACATCTCAAGTTTTCATCAATGTCACAATTGGTCAGTTTCACTTCACTTTTCTTCTTGCTTCATTTCCTGATTTAAGCAGTACCAGTACCTCATAAAAGAGGAAGTGCATGTGGCCTAAGACACACACACACACACACACACACACACACACACACACACACACACACACACCATTTCAGAGCTCAGGAGGCTTTCAGAGATCAGAAGAGATCATTCACATAACAAAAACTATTCTTTCCCATAAAAAGTTAGGATATTCCATAATTTTTTGTTGTTTTAAATAACAAAGGAGACACACATTGTTCACTTTCTGATGTTTTTGGAAACTCAGCTGCCGGTGTCGAGACATTTTCATCATGCTAAAGACAACAATTTAAGAATATGTTCGAGGAATTACAAAAGAGTTTTGAATTTAAAGAAAGAAAGAAAAACCCACTCCATTCTCAGGGGAACAAAGCTGACTGAGTAACTGTGATTGAATAGGATGTTTCCAAATGATGCTTCCAAGGTTCTTTGGAGGTCAGTTTGAAAATCCTCTATGCCTCTGGGACTAACAATGAAAGAATGCGCAAAGATTCCTTTAATCATATCTGTACAATCACAGTGATAAAACTTCACTGCATTAAAATATCTGAAAGGAAATGCAAGGAAAGATGAAACTCTTAAAAAATATATTTCAGCAGATGGTCATTCAAAAGAAGTCTTCAGGAAATGCTGGTCAACATCCTCAGAAGGCCGAAATAATATCATATGAGCTGTTGTGTTTTATATTCAACCTTGTTAGCGAGTGATTTTGTTGTTTTCCAATACATTCTTAGTAACTTCAGTGTAGTTTGAAAGTGTATTTGTAGAAAAAGCACAGTAACCCCAAAACTTACCATGCTTTTACCCCAGTATTGACCATGTTATGTGTAGCAAAGGCACATTTATTTATTTATTTGTTTAATTTTCTAGCAACAAATATTCAAGTTAAATACACAATTTAAATTAAATAAATAAACAAATAAATAAATGTATGCACTGAAATTATTAATAAACAATATAAAAAATAAAAATGCTTAAATTATAATAAATGAACAAATAGATAAAATGACTATTTAAAATTACTACAACTAATTGTTGACAAACTAAATATTATATGAGCTGTTGTATTTTTATTCAAGCAAAACTTCAGCAAAATTACCATCAGATTGATTTGTGCATTGCATGAAATTTCCAGGTAAATACACAAGTTCAAATGAACGAATGAATGAATGAATGAGCGAATGAATGAATAACCAAGAAATAGTTAATCTTACTGCCTTAACTGTTGACATTGTTGTATGATTTTAATTGCTGGATACAGTTGAGAAGGTCAAGATCTCTAATGTGACACATGTCAAAATCACGAAGCCACTTACTTTGTTAGGTCATTTTTTTGTTACATAATAGTCTATAATCTAACATATTTACATGTTTCACTACAAAAAAAATCATGGAACACCATTGTGTGGCAAATTAATGGGAAAAGCCCCAGACCCCATAAAAGAGAGAGAGAGAGACAACAAAAACATTTAGATCTTGATAACTTTTCCTCATGAGAAACAAAGTCTGGTTTTGTAATCTTTGAGGTCTTATGTGTTTTGTGCGAGGTGCAGTGAAGGGAGAGGAAATAAGGCCACAGATGGAGGCAGCAAAAGGGAGGAGAGCAAAGGGAGGCTGCTGCTGTTTTCAGAGCCTCTCTGGGCTGAATGGCACTCTTTGTGATCCTGTCACAGCTCCACATCCCACATGGGTTTCAGAAGCAACACCCCCCCCCTCCGACTGCTGACGAAGGCTCTTTAGGAGAGAGAGAGCGGCCACCAGAGGACAGGTCTCCTAACCCCTGCATGTGTTTTTAAAGCAACCCAGGCTTCCAATCACATTTCACTGCATGTGTGGATTTGTCCCAGTGCCCTAGGCTTCAAAAACTGACTCAAAAATTGCAAAATTTTGTTCCCGATCCACTGTGTGAAAACATGTTTTCTTCTTGCTGCTTAAACAGAAAACTCCCTCACAGAAAAACTGTTAATGTGTCCATTGTGTGCTAAGTTTTATAGTCAGATGGTGTTTTAATACATTGTAACTGTTTGGTTGATTTTTGGATTCACTTTTGTTTTGTACTTTGTCTTAATATATTACAACTGTTTGGTTGTTGCTTTTTCTTGTCTCACTGTAAGATATCCTATATTATAACATCAATAATAATATACCCATTATAACATATAACTCTCACATAAATATTCCCTATATATATATATATATATATATATATATATATATATATATATATATATATATTACATATACATTCCCAATAGATTACACATTAGTACTAATATATATATATATATATATATATATATATATGAATATATAAATAATTATTTGTTTGTTTGTTTATTTATGTTGCACTTGACGAAAACAGCCAATAACTACACATTTTTTATATATATATATATATATATAAATAAATAAAAATATTTATTTGTTTATTTATTTATGTTACACTTGATGAAAACAGCCAATAACTACACATTAATTATATATATATATATATATATATATATATATATAATTACACATTATATATATAAATAAATAAATATATAAAAATATTTATTTGTTTATTTATTTATGTTATACTTGACGAAAACAGCCAATAACTACACATTAATTATATATATATATATATATATATATATATATATATATATATATATATACATAACTACACATTATATATATATATATATATATATATATATATATATAAATAAATATATAAAAATATTTATTTGTTTGTTTATTTATTTATGTTACACTTGACGAAAACAGCCAATAACTACACATTTTTATTCTTTTTTTTTGTAAACTTAAAGAGAAAGTCTTAAAGAGTCCATTAATACATATTGCTTAGTAATATAGTAACTCTTTTTCTTAAACATTCATGTGCCTTACTTAAATATTCCCAATATATGATGTATAAAAAGTAGAGCTGTCAAAATGATTAATCAAGACTAATCACATCTAACATAAAAGTTTGTTTATACACACACACACACACACACACACACACACACACATTTACAAACCTTTTTATTAGATGCGATTAATCGATTTGACAGCAGTATTATAAAGATAAATTACATTAGTACAATAAATAAAGTAATGATTAATTAATTCATGTATGTATAAGTATTTATATCTATTTTAAAATATAAATATTTCTATTTATCTAAATGTGCATAAGAATACAGTCATATGAATATATATTTATACTGTTTATATGAATATATTTAACATACGAAGTATATGAATAAAAATATAATTACATTAACTAAATAAAATAAACCTGCTTATTCAGCTATTGTTTTTGACATGAACTGAACATAACAATGAGGGGAAAAACTTCTCACGTAGCATTTGCGCAAGCCTCCCTCAAACATTACATGAGATGTCAAAAAATAACCCCTAAAAAAACTGACCTGGTTCTACTGAGAAATTGTGCAAGCTAGTGGTGCAAGCGCTAGCATGCTGCCTAGCAATGAGCGCTGTGTTTTGACTCAGGGCCTGTCTGTGTAAACAAAGCGAGAGTAAACAGAGTAAAGGAAGTGTAGAGTGACCTCACACCTGATGTGAACGCAGACGTACATACTGACATCAACCGAAGACACGTTGTGGCAGGGGAAAGCACTTTTGGATACCAATTCACATGCACCGATACCGCAATCCTGGTCTTACTATGACTTTTTTCTCATGAGAACCTAAAGGTGTAACCTAATTTGGCAGATAATGCCAGTCATGTCTAGGCCGGTTTTGACGATATGAGTTTGCCAATAACCTCTGCTGATTCAGCAAAGGATCTGAAATTCCCTAGATATGTATTATCTCAGGTTTATATACACTCCCATCGGCAGGCAAACGTTCTGTGTGAGTGAGTGACTGGCGAATGCTCAGTAGAGTCTGTGCAACACTACGAAAAAATATGTCTGAAAGTTTCCGCTGAGACCCTGTAAAGATTGTTTTTACCCCGTTTCCTCAGACGTTTCCTCTCTGATTGCCATATACTGTTGTAGCTGCTAGAATGGAATAGCTTTGCACTTCCTGAGGTGGAAAAAGGTAAGCAGAGTCACGCAGCTGTTGCAGAAGTGGTTAGAGTCGCTCCACCGCTGAGCAGCAGAATGGAACCATGTCAGGTGGTTTAAATCAGAGGTGTTTTTGTTTGAAAAGCACTGAAGGCTTGACTGGATGAATGTTGTCGAAGTGTTTTAGAAGTGGCCTTTTACCCCTATGTTTCCAGTGGACTAACTTTGTTTCTTTCTTTAGAGTCAGTTCTTTAAAAAGCCTCTTTTGCTCTCGTCTTTCTATTCTCCCTTTTACTATTGTTATTATTAGTTCCATTATTGCTGTTGCCAATACTTGAGCTAGGGGTTTTCAACATTTTACCAATTTCTGTTTTTTTTTTGTTGTTTTTTTGACCTGGTGGATAATAAGACATGAGTGGGCTCATTTTACTTTAGCAAGATAGTAAACCACCTATCAGCTACTCAGAACACTGCATAGCAATGCACTAACAACCATTCCAAACATCCTAGCAGCCACATAGCAACACACTAACAACCACTACGACTATCTTAGTAACTGTATAGCAATGCACTCATAACTCTTCTTACTTGAGCCATTAAGTAACCATCTAGCAACTACCCAGAACACCCTAGCAACCGCATAGCAGCACACTCAGATCGTCTTAGCAACACACAAACTTCGGTCAGAAAGTAACCGTCTAGCTACCCTAGCAACCACATAGCAACGCATTAAAAACCATTTAGAATCCCTTAGCAACTGCACAGCAGTGCACTAATAACCACCCTAAATATCCTAGCAACTGCATAGCTACGCACTAACAGCCACTCGGATCGCCTTAGAAACCATATAGCAACATGATAAAATAACACTTACAACACCCTAGCAACCGCATAGCAGCACACTCAGATCGTCTTAGCAACACACAAACTTCAGTCAGAAAGTAACCATCTAGCTACCCTAGCAACCACATAGCAACACATTAAAAACCATTTAGAACCCCTTAGCAACTGCACAGCAGTGCACTAATAACCACCCTAAATATCCTAGCAACTGCATAGCAACGCACTAACAGCCACTCGGATCGTCTTAGAAACCACATAGCAACATGATAAAAAAACACTTACAACACATTAGCAACAGCATAGCAATGCACTAACAACCACTCTGAATATCATAACAACTACATAGCAATAGACTCTCGAGTGACCATCTAGCAGCTACCCAGAACACCGTAGCAACTGCATAGCAACACATTAAAAAACACTTAAAACTCCTTAGGCAATGTATCAGCAACCACTCAGATCACCTTAGCAATACACTAACAACTTTTTTACATCTGCCAGTAAGTAACCATCTAGCAACTACCCAGAACACCCTAGCAACCGCATAGCAGCACACTCAGATCGTCTTAGCAACACACAAACAACTCTTTTTACTTTGGTCAGAAAGTAACCATCTATCTACCCTAGCAACCATATAGCAACACATTAAAAACCATTTAGAACCCCTTAGCAACTGCCAGTAAGTAACCAGCTAGCAGCTACTTAGAAAACCCTAGCAACCGCACAACAACACCTAAAACCACTTAGAACCCCTTAGCGACTATAGTGCACTAACAACCACTCATATCGCCATAGCAACACACTTACAACTCTTTTTACCTCAGCCAGAAAACAACCATATATCAGCTACCCAAAACACTCTAGCAACCGCATAGCAACACACTAGAAACCATTTAGATCCCCTTAGCAACTGCATAGCAACACACTAGAAACCATTTAGAACCCCTTAGAAACTGCATAGCAGCACACTAACAACCACTCTGATCGACTTATCAACACATTAACAACTTTTTTACTTCTGCCAGTAAATAACCAGCTAGCAGCTACTTAGAAAACCCTAGCAACCGCACAACAACACCTAAAACCACTTAGAACCCCTTAGCGACTATAGTGCACTAACAACCACTCATATCGCCATAGCAACACACTTACAACTCTTTTTACCTCAGCCAGAAAACAACCATATATCAGCTACCCAAAACACTCTAGCAACCGCATAGCAACACACTAGAAACCATTTAGATCCCCTTAGCAACTGCATAGCAACACACTAGAAACCATTTAGAACCCCTTAGAAACTGCATAGCAGCACACTAACAACCACTCTGATCGACTTATCAACACATTAACAACTTTTTTACTTCTGCCAGTAAATAACCAGCTAGCAGCTACTTAGAAAACCCTAGCAACCGCACAACAACACCTAAAACCACTTAGAACCCCTTAGCGACTATAGTGCACTAACAACCACTCATATCGCCATAGCAACACACTTACAACTCTTTTTACCTCAGCCAGAAAACAACCATATATCAGCTACCCAAAACACTCTAACAACCGCATAGCAACACACTAGAAACCATTTAGATCCCCCTAGCAACTGCATAGCAACACACTAGAAACCATTTAGAACCCCTTAGAAACTGCATAGCACTAACAACCACTCTGATCGACTTATCAACACATTAACAACTTTTTTACTTCTGCCAGTAAGTAACCAGCTAGCAGCTACTTAGAAAACCCTAGCAACCGCACAACAACACCTAAAACCACTTAGAACCCCTTAGCGACTATAGTGCACTAACAACCACTCATATCGCCATAGCAACACACTAACAACTCTTTTTACCTCAGCCAGAAAACAACCATATATCAGCTACCCAAAACACTCTAACAACCGCATAGCAACACACTAGAAACCATTTAGATCCCCCTAGCAACTGCATAGCAACACACTAGAAACCATTTAGAACCCCTTAGAAACTGCATAGCACTAACAACCACTCTGATCGACTTATCAACACATTAACAACTTTTTTACTTCTGCCAGTAAGTAACCAGCTAGCAGCTACTTAGAAAACCCTAGCAACCGCATAACAACACCTAAAACCACTTAGAACCCCTTAGCGACTATAGTGCACTAACAACCACTCATATCGCCATAGCAACACACTAACAACTCTTTTTACCTCAGCCAGAAAACAACCATATATCAGCTACCCAAAACACTCTAGCAACTGCATAGCAACACACTAGAAACCATTTAGATCCCCTTAGCAACTGCATAGCAACACACTAGAAACCATTTAGAACCCCTTAGAAACTGCATAGCACTAACAACCACTCTGATCGACTTATCAACACATTAACAACTTTTTTACTTCTGCCAGTAAGTAACCAGCTAGCAGCTACTTAGAAAACCCTAGCAACCGCACAACAACACCTAAAACCACTTAGAACCCCTTAGCGACTATAGTGCACTAACAACCACTCATATCGCCATAGCAACACACTTACAACTCTTTTTACCTCAGCCAGAAAACAACCATATATCAGCTACCCAAAACACTCTAGCAACCGCATAGCAACACACTAGAAACCATTTAGATCCCCCTAGCAACTGCATAGCAACACACTAGAAACCATTTAGAACCCCTTAGAAACTGCATAGCAGCGCACTAACAACCACTCTGATCGACTTATCAACACATAGCAACACACTTACAACTCTTTTTACCTCAGCCAGAAAACAACCATATATCAGCTACCCAAAACACTCTAGCAACTGCATAGCAACACACTAGAAACCATTTAGATCCCCTTAGCAACTGCATAGCAACACACTAGAAACCATTTAGAACCCCATAGAAACTGCATAGCAGCACACTAACAACCTCTCTGATCGACTTATCAACACATAGCAACACACAAACAACTTTTTTTACTTTGGCAAGAAAGTAACCATTTCTGGGCAGCTGCCCAGAACACCCTAGCAACCGCATAGCAACACACTAAAAACACATTTTTTTCCCCTTATCTTATGTATGTGCCTAAACAGAGATTGACTATAAAATAAACTACCCTGAGAAATATTCAATAAAGTATAAGAAGCGTGACAACTTCAACCGTTCTCCTGTTGTTGGGTGTTTGCTAATGCTTAGCTCTGCTGTTGACAGAGCAGATGGTGAATAATTTGCACTGGTTTAAACATGCCTTTTAAAATGCTGAAATAATGGAGACTCTCAGAGCTCATAGTTTGCCATGTAGATCTCAGAAAGCAGTCACTGTCTTTTCCTGGAAGAGGGCTGCTTTAGTGAGCAAAATTAAAAGCAGAATTCCCCCTTGAAACAGTCTGCTCTACAGCTAATAATACTTAATCTCATCATTCCTTTTCTAGCATCTGATGGCAGGTAATTTCCACGGCGGATCATTTTCAGAGCAGTGGGAAGGAATTTGCCCTTGCCTGCAAAAACCGCCTCTTGTGTGCGACGAGGAGACGGTCTGCGGAAAGCGCCCCTTTCAAACTCCGCTCACATTCATACTTCCCTCTCAAAATTCACACACCTGTTCAAATACCCAGCCTCAGTGGCCATAAAGAGGAATTGTTCACCACCATACACTTGCAATGTCATGTGCAGTATTTCAGAATACCCGAGAGGGAACTTATTTTAGACTCAACATAAACAAGATTGTAATTACTTGTTTGAAGTCTGACCATCTGGCCATATGCTGAGGCCGGTTTCATGTCTCAAGCTGAAAAGCTGTTTCACGTGCCTTGAAAAAAATCATGCCTCAGCAAAACAATCTGGATGGAGCGCATGTATGTTTTGGCTTGCAGTTAAATATATGTATGTATGTGTGTATACATATGAGGAAATATAACTAAAATGATCAAAAATATATATATTTTTGTAAATATATCTAAAAAAAATAAAAAAAATAATAATATATATGTATATATATATATATATATATATATATAATTTTTTTAAAGATATATTTACAAATATATATATATTTTTGTAAATATATCTAAAAAATAAATAATATATATATATATATATATATATATATATATAATTTTTTTACTATTTACTTTGTAAATATATCTAAAAAAAAAAAATTGTCTGTTTTTGCTTAATTTTGCCAAAGAAAATATTACCAATAAAGCCAGCGCAGAATAATTGTGCGTCTCACTGCAACACAACAGTATTTCCTTTCTGAATGAATCCGTGTTTTGAGCGAATGATTCAATGGCGCATTCCATTTTCTTCATTCCTGAATGAATCTGCCATTTGAACGAATCGATTGAATGAATAAATGACTCAATGACTTACTCATTTAGACATTCACCACCACCTACTGGCAGTATTAGGTTCTTATTCAGAGTATCATTTCATTTAAAAAAATCATATTTCCATAAAAAAAAAAAATAAAAAAAAAAAGTTATAGATCACCTCAAAATGAGAAGTCATCATAAAAGTTTATGCGTAATAAATTCTATACGTTGAATCGAATACAATATTTTTTTTTTCTGAAGCTACTTTTTGTAATGTCCATTTGATTCTTTTCTTATTTAACACAATAAATATCTTATATATATTACAATATCTTATATATATTATATATAAGACAATATTATATATATATACAAAATCTTTTATATATATATATAAAATGGAATGAGCCATTGAATCATTCGCTCAAAACACAGATTCATTCAGAAAGGAAATACTGTTGTGTTGCAGTGAGACGCACAATTGTTCTGCGCTGGCTTTATAGGTAATAATTTATATATATATATATATATATATATATATATATATATATATATATATATATTACAATATCTTTTTGCGGGTAATTTCTCAGCCAAATCTGATGTGCGATTAATCACTACATTGTGTAATTAATTAGATAAAGATTTTAATCGCTTGACAGTCCTAACATAAGGTTAAGATAAAGATTTTTAAATATAATATATAAATAAAATATATATAAAAATTGTAGATTTTTAGTTACTTATATTGTTATATATAAAATATACGTGTGCAAGGGCAATAATTAAATGGCATGACTATATTAAGTAACTGACTCATAAATCACACACCAGAAAAGTCATTATAAAGTATTATAAAGTATAGCTACTGCAGTCATAACCTTCCTGCCTAATTATTGAGTTATTCACCAGTTGATTCATCACTAATTAATCATTACTGAGACATATAGTCATATTTTGTAGCCAGTTTGAGACGTGACATAATTTGGTGCCAATACACTTTTGTTTAATGCTTTACATTGATTTTTTGCACACTGAATAAATACTAATATGGTAAACAGTTCCGCAAGCAACTGATGTAGAACTCCAGCGTTTTCTTTCACAGGGGAACCTGAAACAGGAAGAAACAGAACTTCTGCACATTTGAGACAGAGAACAATATGTTTTCTTTTATATTTAGACCTCATGCTGTTTTGTCCTTTTGCACAAAGAACATGACGTACATGTCCACAAGCGTGTCAAAAACTGAGGTCTGACAGGAAAACTTATATGCAAAGAAGATAATGTTTCAATGTCTTTTCACTACTATCTTCCTCAGTTTTGTTCTCTTTTTCCATTTACGCACATAAACATTTCTTTGCTACAAATGCACTGTATTCTTTTTTTCTGGTCTAGTCACATAACAAGCAGTATTTTATAATAAGTACTTTCATAGTTATGAATTTGTTCACAAGATGTACAACATGTTTAATTTTATTATCTATAAAGTTTCTTGTGTACAGCGGCCCACCAAAAAGTATTTTAAAACTTAAGAAAGTTTAAATGAACTGCATTACATTAGACAACAAAACACCAAAACCAATTGGCATCTGCCAACACATGATGTTACTGTTAACCAACTAGTTGAAAGATTAATTTAGTGCATGAAGTCATTTCCTCTGGTTCACATAGATGTCTGAACAGAGTAACCACAGATTAAGATGAACATATTACGTCTGACAATTGGAAAGTGTCCAAACACATCTTGTCATTTTGAATAGTTTGGTAATTGAGAACTTAACAAACTTTTTTTTGTGAAATACTTTTCTTTAAAATGTGCTTGTATTTCAGTATAAATGTTGTATTTTTGTTAAAACCAATCATATTTCACATATCTTACAAACATATTGTTGATGACATCGGTGGTTCATAGCAAATTACCATTTTAATCAAAGAAAACCGTCGCATTAGGGTGGTACTTTTGTTAGAAATTATGATTTGATAATTTGATGTATAAGTGAAGACACACATAACCAAAATTTATGGTTTTATATAGAGATTACATTTTGTTCAATATTTTGTATACTTTATATAGTATATATGTAAAGTATATGTATATTTTGTATATAATATATAGTAATTATATATCGTTATTAATATTGCTGTTGTTGTGTTGCTGTTACTATTACTACTAATAATAATTTATTAGTTTTATTGTTTATGCATTTTATTATTATTATTATATTTTCTTTATACATATATATATATATATATATATATATGTTATTATACACACACACACACACACACATATATATATGTTATTATTTATATATATATATAAATAACATTAATAACAATAATAACATTAATAACAAAGTCGAGATTACCTTTTGTTCAACATTTTATTATACTACAGTGTTTTAATTTAATATTAATAATAATAATAATAATAATAATGCTACTAGTACTATTTTATTTTTATTGCTGTTTATGAATTTCATTATTTTCATTATTATTATTTTATTTATGTATATTATTACAGATAACTAGGTCGATTGTTTTATATAGAGATTGCCTTCTTTACTTATTATTTTGGTATACAAAAGTGTTTTATAAATAACACTGATAACAATGATAAAAAGAAACAATTATTATCAACATTACTATTGATAATAATAAAATATACAAATATACTGACAAATGTATATTGTTATAATCTAGACCACTATAATTTATAAATAATTTCTGTGGTCCAAATCTATTTTTGTAAAAGAAAAAAAAATGGTGACCAACACTCACATATATAACATAATATATATTTAAGTATCGGTCCAAATATAGTTTAGCAAAAAGAAAGGAAAAAAAGCAACAGGAAGCATAAGCGAAGATTCTCCATACGGCCTTGATTTCAGGCGAAAGCAGAGTGAAGGAAAAGGGGGAAATAGTTGCCGACTGACGTCAACACTGAGCGGTGGAAGTGCCTTCCTTTTATAGACATGCACTCTTTGGTACATTCCTTACTCCAGCAGTGCTCGTCCCAGCAGCCCTAGGGAGGAGAGGTCCTGCTTGGTTATGACGCAAAAGTACAGACAGTGAACGGAGAGATGAGGGGAAAACCCACTTTTAATACTAACTTTTATTTTTACTCTCTGTTCATGTCAAGTCGTGGCATATTTACGAAAAGGCTTACAAATATCATAGCATATAAGGGTCACAAATGTGAGTATGGTCAAATACAAACGGGATACTCTGAATGCCACATAATATCCCGTTTGATACAACTCAAGTGCTTAATTCAGTTTTCCTAAAATAGGTGTGTTTTACAGGAAGTTTTCATAGGATTGTAACTTTCGAAATGGAAACACTCCCTCCAGTCAGCAGCGAGAATACTTTACCACAGATGCAAGACATTTGGCAGCGACCGACTGTGATTTAAGCAATCTCTCGCTCGGCTCTCATATTTTCGGCCACATGTGTTCCTTCCACACTCATTGCTTGGGATCTGACCTCGTATTGTTCTTGGCAGGCAAATCCTTGACAGGCTTAGACAGCAACTAGCACAGGCAGAATAAAAGCCAGATGCGTTTCCATGACGCTGTGCACGTCTGCACCGAGCCGAGTTGTGCAATTCCCTTTATGCTACTTCAAGCAGAAAAGCAATTTCCACAATCTTAACCTTGCCCTAGCTCAGACTTTACAGCACACCTTGAAAATCTGAAATCACGTGGATAATGTGAAACCCCTCTTAGGACTTCCTGCAAACAGAATATCACCTACAACAATGATTGTTTATCTTACGAATATTCCAGGTTCAAGACAAGTTTATTAGACAGTACTTGAGGCATAATGTTTATTACCAAAAAAGTAATTCAACTTGTCCCTCCTTTTCTTTAGCAACAGCCTGAGTTACAATGAAAGTGAATCGGTAAATGTTAAAATACTCATTGTTTCAATAGTATAGTCATATATGTGCATTAACTACTGCTGTCAAATCGATTAATCACGATTAATCAACATAAAAGTCTGATATATATATATATGTGTGTGTGTGTGTGTGTGTGCACACATACTGTATACACACGCATACTTACAAACATTTGTTAGATGCGATTAATCGCTTTGACAGCACATGTTAACATGATTTTAGTGTGATAAAAATCACTTACTAACCTTTTTCTGTGAAGTTATATACAATTTTACAACTTCACTCCATGACAATACAACACTGTAAACCTAAAACATCCTTAACAATGATGAGAACATCTTTACCGGTCCAATTTTACGTTAATTTAAAGTGCTTGTAAAATTCTAAGCTTTAAACTTTGCAAAAATTGGCTCCATTTACTTCCTTTGTATAAGTGCCTCATGATTATTGCTCTTTTTTTTGTGGTAATCAATATTATACCACAAATGCTGTTGACTGAGCTTCATTTTTATGTCGAACACAGTCCAGAATATTCCTTTAAGGCGACTGTTGTTCTCGATCCCTTGCATTTGGCCATTTTCATGGTAATTTGATAAGGTAAGCTTTTAAGACCTAACCGATGGAACATTAACAGAATTCTGTGTTCACTTTTCTTTGACGTTTCTATTCATTATTTATTCATTGAAAACAAATGTATTGCAACAAGCAGGTTAAACATTAGACATCTACAATCTAGGCGGTTTCTAACACAGTGTTTTATAAAGTACTCTAACCTTTCACCTGTTTCAAGACACACTACAATGCACTGTGTTCTGTTAAACATTAATAGAATGGGGTGGACGGGTAACTTACCAGAAACAAATTCAATCATGGGTTTTGTTTTCAACAATGGCTTATGCATTTATAGGCCAAGAGTTAAACAGTAAAAGTTATGTTATAGCTAATTCAAATCAGAAATTGTGGATTTCACGTCACAATCAGTCACCCGGCTGAAAGTAGGAGGAAACTAACAAAGCATTATGATTATAGGTTTGTTTTGTAACTCCATGGTAACTATTTGTTGCTCTCTACTTCCTTCTTTTGTTGTTTCTGTGCTGTAAACCCAAACAGAATAACTAACTTATAATGGACAGTGCCTTTTACTCAAAATGTGGCAAAAAGTTTAACTAACTATTATTTTTGAGTTCATTCAACATCTATCATTATTGACTTTTAAAGGTGCTATATAAAATGAAGTTTATTAATATTTATTATTATCAGAGATTTAAGTTAACACTAAATATATATTTTTTAGTTTTTACAACTAAAGTTTAGAGTTCAGGGAACTTGAAAAAGTAGATTCAACCATAATCAAATATTTTAACGTCAAACATACGCTCTCTAGTGGCAAATTTTTTTAAATTTTTTTTTTTTATCAAAATTGAACATCATCGCTGAACATGCACTCAGACGCTTTCATATATTTTAAGTAAACAGAACGGTTTCATTGTTTTGAGTTTTTTGAATTTCTTTTAATGTGAACAAACTCTCTATTTCTCTATTTCTAAACTGAAACTTTCTATTTCCCAGCATGCTTTGCCCATGGCACACGAAAGAGAGAGTAAATGCTAAAATTAAGTGTTATATAATGTTTTTTGTGCAAGATTAGTGTTAAGTGGGAGATTTAGAAGTGATTAATGTTTTGTTATGTTAATTCGGAAGGGTTTCTGTTAATGTGGGTTCTGGAGAGTTACCATCATGGTGACAAGCAGTGCATGCATCTTGGTTTGAGAGCAAGCGTTTCGATTGCCTTGTTTAATTGTAATCACTCAGGAAACGTTATGCCACACTATTATTAACATATTAACAAATTAGCAAGATAGCATGTTTAGAATTAGCATGTTATATCTTGCTAATTACACATTAATATGGGTGTTAACTTTGGGGTCACATGATAATATGTATTTTATGCTTTGAGAGTACTCAACAGTTTCAAGTTAAGAGCAATGTAAATGTATGAGTTGTACAAAATAAAAATCTGCCAGTTCTGCTTACTTAAACTTTGAATTTCTTAACTTAAAATTTTTGAGGCAACTGATTGCCTCAATATTTTTTAATTTTTCCAACTTATTCGGGTTTACAGTGTACTTAAAAGTTTCTGTTGCATTAAATTAAGATGAAAAAAACACTAAATATATATTTTTATTTAAATTGTTTGCTTGTAATTTACAGTTATTCAAAAAAAAAAAAAAACCCTACGCTTATTGATGATATTTAAGTTTGGAAACTTACAAAAAATATAGAAAAGCAGTTGCCACACATTTTTTGAGGTAGTAGAACTTTTCTGGGTTTAGGTTGTGCCTGTGAGACTTCCTCATTGCTTTTCTGTATTTTGCCGTTTAATAACATTTCAATTTAATTGTTCTGTATACTCAGTATGGACATTATTTGGTTCTTTTCAGCTAAATGTTACCAAGTATTCAGGATTTAGGATGCCCATGTGTAATGATCTCCAAATCAACCATTGAAAACACAGGTTGGTTAACCATTAATCTGAATTTTGGGGGGTATACGTGTCCCTCTCAATGTCCTGTTTAAAGAAAACACCTAAAAAGATGAATATGAACTGTATCATTTCAAACGCATAAACATGATAACACCAGATAAATAGCCCATATAATGGTTGGTGTTAGTGACAAAGGGCATTGGAGAAGCTATTTAATGCATGGCCTTTTGTAACTATCTACTTCCTCATCAAAACCGCTGACTCTATTTGGAGAACTGTGTGTTTTCTTAATATTCTTTAACGGTGACAAGTCTAGAAGAGCTGAAAAAGCAAGTGCAGTTTGTTTGCTAGACAATACATTCATTTTATAACCAACGGTAAGCATTTAGATCTTTGAGAAGTCAGTCACACATGACTAAAAACGATAACAAAGCAAACCTGTTGATCAAATGTGACTTTTTATGAAACTCCCTTTTTAAAATTAGCAGGGTGTACATTCTGAGCTGGTTAAATAAGCTTCTTTTCTACCCAGGGAGAGCTGTCAAAGTACAGAAGCATTAGTAAACAGTGAGGTAATCACAAGCTACTCACTGTTATTGCAATTTTCAGGCCTGGCTTTACTGTGCGGTACAACAGCTGCCACTGTTTGCTGTGTCAAGCGCACCAATAGCGTCCTAAAGCACATTGAAAAGAAGAGAGAAGGAGAAGACAGGCCATTTGTGTGTTCGTCTGGTTATTTGCTTTTACTGGACGGCCACTGTTGTTATGGTTACACATCCTGTGTGTGTTCTGGCTTAGAAGACTAGAGTAGCGTAATAGACTATAAAGTTCATTTAACTCTTAAATGTGACAATGGCTTTTACACCACAAATATTAACCGTATTGTAACTTACGCAGACTTTACTGGCTGGAATGACAGAGAATTTTTTTTTTTGTCAACTTGATCAAATTTTCCTGTGGCATTTTGCAGGGCCCACACTTCCTCATTTAGAGCCAAAGTATGACATGTGATATCGTAAAGTGCCATCTTCCCACACATGACACCGTTATGTTTATTTTGAGTTATAGTGGTCTTTATATATATATTTAATCTTATCAGACGATAGATAAGTTGAGAAGTGTGTGGAGGAGAAGATCACATTGATGTTTTAGCTCAGAAATACAGCATTTTAAGGGGGGATCCCACTCTTTCACTATATGTATGTTCAGTACATATGAAATGTCCTCTCACGCAATAGATTTAATATGTCCAGTAGCAATCTAAATATTACAGAGAATAAAATAGCCACGTACTGTATACTATGTCTTGAAGTGAAATGAATTCTATTGGGACAGTTTTTCTCATTGTTTGCATATTTATTTTTTTAATATGGCCTAAACTTAACTTCCACTGAAACAGGAAGACGGGACGGGACATATCAAACAGCTCCTCGCCTTTTATAAAAAGTGCCAATAGCGTTCTGTTTATATAACAGCTTAGTCTGAGCTGTTGAGCTCGGCAAAGCTACAGTTTCCTCTGAATTTCTAACCGTTTCTCCTCTTGAACACCTCCATATTGCTTTAAAATAGCATTCAGTGCAGAATTCAAATGGGTCATACATTTTGCGGTCTGTGCCGACTGGCACATATGATGTGATTTCACGACTCTGGACCGGAGCAGACTGTGCGCCCGCTATGGCCGTCTGCGTGACACTAAACCAGACTTCATTTGAACCAATGAAAATTTACACTGTCCGAATCGTTCCCTAGCCCCTATATAGTGCACAATGTGCCATTCACCATGTAGAAAGTACATGTGTGGACAAGTGACCGATTTTAGCAGGGTTGCCAGGTTTTCACAACAAAAACAACCCAATTGCTACTCAAAACTGGCCCAAACGTGTTTCATGGGGGTTCCCCAGTAAAAATCACGTTCCAGGGGGCTAAATGTTATTTCAGTTCAACCGGCGGACATGAAAAACAACCCACGGCAGCAGTTTTGGCAACACTGAATTTTAGCCACAGCTTCAGCGTCTATTTATAGTGTAGTGGGCGGGACGCTTCAGATTCTACAGAGCATTTGATTGGACAGATAATCCAACTGGCGGAAGCGAAAGATTGTAAATTTTGAATGCTTATATCTTCAAAATGCGAATTTTGTCATTGTTTTGGAGCACGCTAGCTTCTACAGTAATGCTAATCTGTTTATACTAAAAGCCAAAACACTTTTTAATGCATTTTCTAGGCTAAATTTCAATCTTAAGTTGACAGACATGTAACAAAGTGACATGTGTCATAGGTTGATGACATGGGCCTGGTTTCACACATCAAAAATGTGTCATCATTCACTCGCCCTCAATATTTGGACTCCGTTGGCTTTCATTATATGAACAATTACATATGATACATTCTCAAAAATGTCTTCTACATAAAAAGTCACACTTTGCAGTTGGGTGGTTGTTGTATGATGTTATACTTTGTGAACCTGCTGCGAAACAATATGTATGAAAAGCACTATGCAAATGATTTTGATTCTGGTTTCACAATAAACTCATGTTTGCATACTGGGATGTCTTGCAGTATGTTTACACTGGTTTATGGACATGTTAGTGAGGCTGTGGTTAGTTAAACAAACATTAAGCGCTATAAAGGGGAAAGGTTGAGTAACAGTGAGTTTAGGTAGCACAAATATAGCAAACAGTTCAAAAGTGCGGGTTCCTAATTCTTCAGTAACGTTCAACGTAAGGAGGCACTTGTGTAATGCATGACACTGTCGTGGGCCTGTGATAAGATCCATTAAACTGGCCAACCCACAGATCTAGAAGCTGATGGCCTCAATTGCGACACAGGCCAGATTTTAATCTCTAAAGACAGCTATGAATTGCTTCAGACATTGTTTTGTGATATGCATAGTTGTCTGGGAGATGCAGGTTGGATGTGTTGTTGTGTGAAATACCTCTGTTTATGCCAAATATGATCTTAATCCTGCTCCTAGTATTTACAAAACAGCATTTTTCTTAGGGAAAATAAAGAACTGATTTTGAAATGTAAGCAGTTATGAGACTTTGCAGGTATATTCTTGTGATTTTGTGGTATGGTGCAACTGGAGTTCAATACAATACAATACAATACAATTGTTTTTCACAATTTGCATTTATTACATTATTTTGGTCAATTGAAATCGTTTCCATCGTTTTGTGTCAATGCTCCTTTCATTTTTGCAAAGGCCATGACACGTTGATAAATAAGTAAAAAATACATTGTTATAACTTCAATAAATACTTAATAAATATATTAGTTAGGTCTATACAATTACAAAAACATCGCAAATGAAGCAAACTACTCTACAGAAATACTGTACTGTTACAGTCCCTGATAAAAGACAAGTTTCCTCGAGTAAGGACCCAACCAGGGTTGTCAAACATTAACTTGACAGCTCTTGTCCAATATAAATATATTGTTTGTTTGTTTTTTTTTTTAGGTTTGTTTCTTAGTCTTCTTGTACAAAACAGGTACCTAACATCATAATGCTTTGGTTAAAATGCTACATGGAAACATTCTCCCAGTATAGATTTGTAAAGTGCATTCTTTGTGAGTGAATGTATGGTCATTTTCTCAAGTTTGTCACATTGTTGGTTGATATACAGGGTGCAAATTATTTGGGGGATCAGACCCCTCTCAAAAAAGTCCGAAATTCTTTTAAAAAGCCAATCCCCCTAATTCACACACTGGATATTTGATATATACATATACATACTTATATATATATATTTGACACAAGCTCTGCTTATGTCACTAGCATAGGTTATGATATTTTAAGGCACTTGTCTGCAATGCTTAGGCTACTGCCAAACAACGTTGAAAAGCAAGAAAAGCATAAGCAAATGGAAGACAATATCACAGATAGATAATAATACACCATTATAAAAACAATGCCTGGGCTACTTAGGCTTTGGAGGGCAGCTTGGTATCAAAATAATCTCCTTTAGCAAGTAAGTTATATAATAATAGCAATAAATTAACAGTATTAAGACTCGTTGCACATTATTTTTGACTGATTGAATGATTGGGAAGGAATCGCGGTGAAGTCCTTAGTCAGACACAGACATCCGCGCGAAAACAGAGAGGCGCTTCCCGCTCGCGGCGTCGAAGGTGGGAGACTCGGAGCCGCTCGAGCTGCCGGTGCTGCTGTAACTTTCGCGGTCTGACAGCGAGTCTTCTGAGGAAAAGCGCTGCAGGTTGGCTTTGTTTCGGTCTTCCTTTATATATAGTTCGTTACTGGAGCCCTGGAAGTTATTTCCGTGTCCGCAGACACATCGTGACCGAGGCTCTTGGATGAAGGGCGCGTTGTTGTGGATATCTCCGCTACTGTGACGGCTGAAGGGGAACATGTCGCGGGAAGAGTCGCTGAAGACGGGGGACAAGATATCTGCGGGAGGAGGCGAGACCGAGGGCGCACGGGTGAAGCTCAGCGGCTCGTATAAAGTCGGGGGAGAGTTGCTGCGAGTGAAACCTGCGAAGCTGACGCTTTGACGCAGCTGACGCGGGTTCTGGTCAAGCCCGAGCACGGAGCTCTTCTCCTCGTGGATGAAGTGACAGCGGCTTCCGTACGGACAGTATCCAAACTGGTAGAAAGTGCGACAGGCTTGTGTTTTGTATTTGGGGTGGCGGTAAAGACCTCGCAGCTCGTTCTCGCCATGGGCGAACTGACATTTGGTGCCGTATTTGCAGCTGCCGTGCTCCTGGAAGCTTCTGCACAGCTCGGTCTTGTATCGGTTCGAAGGCAGGGTCGCCAGGGGAGGAAATCCGGGCGGTGGGGGGACGTCGTGCGGCTTCATTCTGTTAAACGTGTCGCTCAGACTCATGGATCGGTCTGCTTTGAACTGGGGTTTACTGGGCGCTCTGTCGTTCCAGGCGTCCGCCGGCCAGACGTCGTCGGATAGCCGCTCGGAGCTGATGCTCTTCGATGCGAACGAGCGGGATAGCTGTGGAAACGGCTCATCTAAACTCAGGTTGATGAGATTCTGTAAAATAATAACATTATGAATTAGGAGGATAAAACACACTTGGCAATTCTGTCCTCAAAGATAAACAAAGCACACGTAAACTCAGTTTAACTTACCCGTATGAGACTTTCGCCAAGCGTATCGGACATAGTTAAGTGTTGTTGTGAAGGAATGATGCTGTCAGAAGTTGCAAACGAGCGCTGGTGGCGTTCTGGTGATGTGTAGGCCTATTTAAGAACAAAAAGTGGGCGGGTTCGATATTCCCGGAACCGCTCCCACCGATTGTTGACGTTGCCTCGTAAAGCAGAGCTTGAGTATTTTTAGCCAGTGGCAAAAAATGTTTCGGTTTCACCAACAGACAAAACAAGAGAGTAGTGTGATTAATTTACAGTAACCTGTCACGATAACTGTCCCGATAGACAGTTTCCCATGGCCTATAGGACCCCGCTTGGCTGAGAGCGATACTGTTTATGTTTCCAAGAAAACATTTTCTTGTCACTGTGAGAGAAAAACAAATGTATATAGGCCATAAGTTTGAAATAATCAAGAAAATTTTACATTTAAATAATAATAAGTTCATTTGCATGGCTTTCTTGATTCGCACAGTAATAACATTCAGTGATCAAATGTTTCTGAAAAAATTGGCAAAATTTTAACATCTGTCCATCTATCTATCCATCTACCTATCTATCTATCCATCCATCTACCTATCCATCCATCCATCCATCCATCCATCCATCCATCCATCCATCCATCTATCTATCCATCTATCTATCTATCTATCCATCTACCTATCTATCTATCCATCCATCTACCTATCCATCCATCCATCCATCCATCCATCCATCCATCCATCCATCTATCTATCTATCTATCTATCTATCTATCTATCTATCTATCTATCTATCTATCTATCTATCTATCCATCCATCCATCCATCCATCCATCCATCTATCTAAGTAGCTCCATATTAAGCTGGAAAAGTATATAAAAAAATAAGCCCTTCTTTTTTTTTTTTTTTTTTTTTTTTTTTAAAGATCGTCATGATTGTATGTAACTGATTGTATTTTATGCCTTACGTAGTTTCAATATGTTATGTATGTCATGTTTGGTCTGTTTATTCAACCAAAAAAGTGTCTATGACAGCAGTATGTGTGTCAGTCCACCCGTTTCATTTTCGTGGTATCATTCTGACTAATGATATGAGGCTTTACTTCTGCGACTTGTGGCCATTATGAGAACTGAAAATACATCATCTGTATTGAAAAAGGGGGAGGGGGTAAGAGGGTGTGGGGGGGCTTAAGGCATAGGCTAAATTAGATTAAATATGGGTGGGACTATAAAGCACTACTGCAGTGATTTTTTTCAAAATTATTTTTCTTAAATAAAAAATAAATGGAGTTTATTTGTTTATTCTATTTCTGTGTGTGCACAAATCTTTCCACCACTATTTGCGAGAAAAAAGATACTGTTCAGTGAACTTTTGTGGCAACATGCCCCAATAGCAGAGAATGTTGTTGCTATATATGGGGCAAGTTGTCACAATGGGGAGTTTCATTTAATTAGCACATAAACAAAATGTAGAATATTACATACAAAGATATCAACCCATTGTTTTGGAAAATTTTACTGTGTATATTTTTACACTATTTATAGATGGATTCATAGATTTTTTTGAATCTCACGCTAGAGTTTTTCACTTTTATTAACAAAGAGTTATTATAAAAAAATATACTGGAATTTTTGTTTGGAGGATTATATATGTGTACACACACACACACACAGGTTTGTTTTGCTATCAAAGTGAGGACATTCCATAGGCGTAAGGGTTTTCAAACTGTACATTTTATCCCCCTAAACTAACCTTACTCCTAAACCTACCCATCACAGAAAACATTCTGCATTTTTACATTTTTAGTAAAACATTTAGTATGTTTTTTAAGCTATTTGAAATATGAGAACTCATAAAATGTCTTCATATTTCACGTTTAAGTTGTAATACCAGTGTAGTACCCATGTCATTATACAAATCTGTCCTCATAAATCACAAACACACACACACACACACACACACACACACACACACACACACTACAGTATAATAAATAAATACAATTTCAATTTTCTATGAAATAAATAGGGTCTTTTTTAAATGTAAATGAATAGCATAATGCCAGAGAGAAGCACAAATGTGAATCACTTCACTTGTACATATTAATTGCTGATTCCTCAGGAAAATTTAGCAAATGTTGCCTTCGGTCATGTTGCCTGATTTTCTTTTGTTGCATGATCTACTACATCTGTAGTTGCTGCATTGACTAAAACAGGCAAGCCGTCTCATGTTCACTTAAAAATAGCTGCCGCTCTCCATGACTTTGTCCAATTTGGCTGGGCATGCATGTTAAAAATGGTGCATGAGACATGGAAATTCTCACTTGTGTCATCAGACACATTTCTTTACGGATCTTGGCTCTCTGTTTTCCTCATTGGCAGCATTCCCACAAGTACGGAAACTCGCCCTCATCAACCATCAGCGGTTTGCTTTGCTTGCTCATGCTCACATGCTCGCCACGGCATGTATTCAAACAAACTTATAGACGATTGCACAGATGGCTTGAGCTTTTCTTTCTTGTGAGCAATGGCATGTCACCTTTACCAATGAGAGGGGATTTCCTACATGGAGCTATTACACATTTGTTGTAATTTGTTGTACACACAGTTGTGTTTTCATGTTTTATGGGGACTTTCTATAGGCGTAATGGTTTTTATACTGTACAAACTGTATATTCTGTCCCCCCACACTACCCCTACCCCTAAACCTACCCATCACAGAAAATGTTCTGCTATTTTAGATTTTCAAAAAACGTAATTCTGTATGATGTATAAGCTTGTTTCCTCATGGGGACCAAAAAAATGTCCCCACAATGTCAAGATTTACTGGTTTTACTTGCGTTGTGGGGACATTTGGTCCCCACAATGTAATGAATACAAGTACACACACACACACACACACACACACGTTGTGTTTTTGTGTTTTGTGGGGACTTTCCATAGGCGTAATGTTTTTTATACTGTACAAACTGTACATTCTGTCCCCCCACCCCTAAACTTAACCCTCACAGAAAATGTTCTGCTAGTTTAGATTTTCAAAAAAGATTATTCTGTATGATTTATAAGCTTGTTTCCTTGTGGGGACCAACAAAAGGTCCCCACAATGTCAAGATTTACTGGTTTTACTTACGTTGTGGGGACATTTGGTCCCCACAATGTAAGGAAAACAAGTACACTCACACATACACACACACACACACACACACACACACAGCTTATTCAATATACACTGCTACATTTCTTTGGCTTGTAATGTCAGAAATGTGAGATATATTGGCTTCCTGAGCAACATGAGACATACTGCCTTGTCGGAACATGACTTCACATAAGGGGTTGTTTAAGTCTTGCTAAATCAAAACATTTGTAATATGTAAATGTTTGGTGCTTCTGTCTAGATTGATTTTGCATGTCTACAGTGTCATCTTTAGTTTTCTTTTGGTATATAATACCATTTTATGACTCAGCAGGACCAGGGCAGTGTCTTTTGGTCAAAGCTCATGTTTAGATAGCTTCTATGGGAAAGTACCTTGCTTTCTTGTTCTGCAACCAGAACAAATGATTTGTCAAATCTGGGGCAAATGAGCGCATTTATTCCCTGTATTATTGACTGATTATTCCTGGTATCGTGAGTTGAACCGATCTCTTTTTACTTTTATTTTCATATGGGAAAATGCTGACTGTATTCAGGGGGGAAGTTTATATTTAGAATACACGGCATAATTAATCATGTCCCCTAACGTACACCTGGTGCTTTTCATTTTTTGATTAACCCTTGAAAAACACCGGCAGGACAAAACTTTGATATAAAAGAAAATACGTTTATGCACACAAAGATTATATTTGTATTATTTTATTAGTTACATGGCTCATGGGATACTTGATTACAGAATTAAGCAGTCAAATATTTCTCATTCCTTTCTCATATCAATCTACTCTTTCTTCTTACGTAATGAATGTATTTAATTATTTATAATACAATAATAGAATAGAATATAAAGTGCTGTCAAATCAATTAATCGTGATTAATAGCATCTAGTTTGTTTGTTTACATAATATATGTGTATATATTATATTTATATATATTATATATGCATGTTTGTATGTGTGAGTGTGTCTGTGTATATATACATCATATATTATATTATAATGTAATGTGTTTCATTTGTGAAAATGCTTTTTCCTGCCTGTGAAATATGAGATAGCTACATGTCCCGTAAGGAAATGTCGTAAAGCTTTCTGTCAGTTTTCAAACCACTATAAATGTGTCAGTAGAAACATAGCAAGTTAAAGGATAACCTAGCTACTGTAAAGTTCATATGTTTGCACTTCTCTCCTCTGCTCTGTTTTCACTTAAGGTCTTTAGATTTTACACTTCCCTCTGAAACACATTTCCACAGTGTGAAATATTCACTGAGGAACAAACTCAGCCTTATCCACTAAATACCAGCCTTCTCTCTGTGCAATAACTCTGTTTATGCAGTCCATGTGTTTACACACAAACACACTCCTAGAGCAATCATAGTCAGCTAGTACAGTTTCGCTACTATGAGTCTTCGGATTGAAATCGCTCACCTCTTTCAAACGTCTTTTAGATCCTCAACATGAACAACTAAGTCTACCATTTGCCATTTGTGTAACTTTGTTGCAGTCCAAACCAAAACAAATGAACCAATATTTTCCCGCTGTACTGGATATGTTTTGCAGAGCCCTGTTTGACACTGACACACTTATATTTTATAGCTCTCATGTTCCCGTAATAGTAGGTTCTGAAGAGTTTCTGATGAAAATATGCAAGTAGAAACCCATTCAGGATATAACTCATATGATGATGCCTATTCACCACTAAAAAAAGGATGTAATGAACTGAAATGCATTGCTCACTCCTGGTAAAAAGTTTTATTACACTTCAAATCTTAAATGCATATTTTTCAGAATCTGCTTGCAGAGAATATTATGTTAATGAAATAAAAGACCACTTAAGTGTAGTTAAAGATATTTAAAGTGTACTTAAATGTGTATAGTAGTCATGAGAGCTTACTAAGTGTACATTGTAATGATGCCAAACTAAAAGTTTTACCTTAAAGTGTCGACTAACAAACTAAAGCACATGCAAAGTATTTGATTATCATTTTAACTGTGGTATAGTTCAATATTATGTTTAATATATTTTAAATGGACTACATTGAAAATATTAATACAAATTTAAATACATGATATGATTCAATGGAAATTATATGAAATTATATTTTAGTTTTCCATAAATGTTTGTCATTCGGTGTGAAATGTGGTACATTTATTTCAATGGTCATATTTCAAAAACAATAGAAGTAATGATCAAATTACATATAAAGATAAATCCTACTTAGAGTGCTTTTTTGACCACTTAAATTAAGCTAATTGCATTTTATTTAAATTTAAACTATAAAACATTTTAATTTAATTGCAATTTACATACAATTAAGTGTCCAAAATATTACATTCAGTTTGCACGTATATATATATATTATTATATTATTTCCATAATAAATGCTCTCTTTTTTAAAAAATATGCTAAAGTGTAGCATAAAAATAAATAAATAAATAAAATATCGGTGGATTTCATAGTTCACTTGGCTGTATCTCAATGCAACCCTTGGTTAAGACCATGCATATATAAGTCATTTTTATCACGAATCACTACCAAATTCAAAGTAGCTCATTATAAAATTGTTGTGGCCATATTGCATCTCTTCTGTGGGAATATTTGGGCCCAGAGCTCACAGACGAGCGCGGTATGGTCCTCAAGACTGGGTGCAGAATCTCTCATTCTAGAGTGAGGTCCTACATTTAACCAGCAGTTGTGCTCCATCTGTCTTCTTTTGCTCTCGGAGTTGGAAGTCATACGACCACAAACATTTTATTGAGGTTTACAGTATAAAACCCACACAGAACAGTTCTTAATGGAAGAAGTGGTTGTTTGTAATGCTTGTGCTTTATTTCTTGGTGATTTTTGCAGCAATCCCCACTGAAAAACGAGAAGAATATTGAAATTCACATAAATAATAATAATAATAATAATAATAATAGCTAGTGAATTAATAATATAACATATAATAAAACAATTAATTTTTATAAGAGTAATAAATCATATATAATAATAATAATAATAAAATGAATTAAATAAAAATAACCTAAAATGTATACAAAATGAATACAATAATTTATACCAATTGATGGTTTAAAACGGGGTTTCCCAAATGGGTGTTCATAACCCCTGGGGGTTCGTGAGGAGTTTTGTGAGTTGATGAAAAGCTAATAATTATCTCAAATGTAAAATGAAAAAAATAAATAATTAAATAAAGATGATCGCGATATAGCTTAGTGTGATCAGATGTGTCAGATCAAAGGCTGCAATTTAATTAAATAATTTTCTGATAAATAGTCTGATGCGCTGCATGTTTTAGAGTGAAGCAACTTAAAATCATCAAGTAAATATTTTACATCTAAGAGTTCGACTGACAAAAAATTTTGGGAACCCCTGTTTAAAATATATCAATAAAACAACTAAATAAAAAAGACAATGGAGTCACATGCCGCATTTCAATTCGCATATATCCATCCGAAATAGTATTCGAAATTAGAATTAGTGTTTTAATTTCATGATCATGAATAAACTAATAAAATGTGTTAAAAACTACAAACATGGTGTACGTGTGAGACTGACTGTTAAGTAGAGAGGTTTAGATAAAGGGGTTTGAGTGATTTAATAATCAGTATGTAACCTGACGAAAAGATTTTTACTCAATGTTATCCACATAATACTTACACTGCAAAAGCATTGTACTTTTATAACAAAGCCTTTGCTCATTAACCTTTAAATACATCATGCAAACACATGACGACAGTTCTCCGCACAAAAGACCCATGACTGGCTGATCGATGTGTGACTACATTTCTCTCTGAGGGAAATGAAATTAAATTGAATTTGGAGGATTTTAACAGTGACAAGATGATTGACAGGGTAGTTTAAACCGTGACAGGATGCACGTAACTAAGCTACAGACCTGTCCGTAAAAGACTCAGTTATGATGAAGTAGTATGTCCCAAAGCTTGCCTACCTTTCTACTAATCACTTAAAAGTATGTACTTTTTCTTCCCAAGATTGACAGGGCAGTTTAAACCGTGACAGGATGCACGTAAGCTACAGAGCTGTCCGTTAAAGACACCGTTATGACGAAGTAGTATGTCCCAAAGCTCGCCTACTGTTGTGCTACACACTTAAAAGTATGTACTTTTTCTTCACAAAAACAGGCATAGTATAAGTATGGGGGATGCAACTCACAATAGAAGCAAAGCTAATGGCCTCAGAAGACTTCCTGTTTTGAGCACGAAGAAAAGGGCGTATGTATACCGAAGTCTAGCCGGTTCTGCAATCACAAAATTTTCCTCAGTCTAGCTCTAGGAATTTAGAGAAGAAGAAAACCCCAAATGTTGTAAAACTTGCAAAGAGATTCCAGTGATAATGTCAAAACATCCATAAACCCATAAATTAAGTCAAACCTCCTGTCCCTCAGGGGTCAGGGGGTAAAGATCATTGATGGTCAGATTGGGGGAAAAAAAAAAAGAATGAGGAAACCACTCCATGGTTTACAATATTTATATTTAAAGAGAAAATCAAAAGAAAGTACCCTGAAAGAAAAAAAAATTGGTTGGATAATGAAGATACGGATTGGGATAGGGGAGGAAACGGTAGGCGTGAGAGTCTTGCGTGCGTCACTCATGGCCTCTTGCTCTCAGGGATGTGTGAGTGTTATCTCTGCACCATCCAGCCTGTCAACATTCCCCACTCTCTGATAACACAGCGACCCTCCCAGCCAACTCCTTTAAAGGAAAAGTATGCACCTAATGAAGGAAACATACCTAACTATTATGTACCCAGATGTTTAACGTGCTTAAACATGATTCCATGCAGTTTTCAGTCAGGTGCTGCTGAAAGCTAGTTTAAATGAGAATATAATTTCCTTCTGATTATAACTTGGCTTATTAGTCTCAATAGAGTACTGTAAGTACATACTTGTCTGTACTCATTCAGTTCTGTCTTGACAGCTCTCGGGATATTGGTATGATAATTGAGATTGGCATGGTAATACATGTGACAGTGTTAATGTATTTGGTCTTGGCAGAATAGATCTGCTACGCTGCCGCAGCAGAGCAAGTACCGAGACTTGCTACTGCCAATACATTCAGAGATATCGCTGTGAGCATGTGACATGCTGCTGCACATGTAACATATGTGATTTAACCCCATAGCAGATCTATACAGGTGGAGCTGGGGAAGGAGGAGGGGTCTGAAAGTGCGCTGCTGACTGCTAACAGCAACAATGCCAAATATTTGAATGTTTGAGCAGTAAGCTCATTGGCCGCTGATGCAACAGCAACCAATCGGCTGCGCCGTGTGCGCCTACCAAATGAGTTAAAGATCCATCAGCCTGCATCGTCAGAGCTTCAAGCCAGAACTAGGTAATTCTTTGGATTGTCATTTGTCTTAAAAAAGGATTTTTTTTAATTTATTTTTTTTATCATTGGCCATTTTTGAAGTTAGAGGATTAGGACATGAAAAGATAAAAAAAAAAAAAAAAATCACACCAACTGGCACCTGTTTGCTTTTCGGAGTGTAATCATATTTAACCAGGAAATTCCTTGAGCTTTGGTTGTTTTCTAAAAATGTTTGTCAACCAGCGTATCCGACCCCATTTTCTTTGTTTGCGTTTCATGTTGCGCAATCGTAGCAGTAAAAGCAATTTTACATAAGGTTGCAGAAATCTTTCAGAGAGAAGCGACAATTTGATGAGCTGAATAAGCTTTCTTATGAAAGATCTGGAGGCTCATTTCCCGAAAGTTTTGTCATCTTCCTCTTTCACAAATAGGACGTAAACGAGTCTAGTCAGTGCTTCTCCCTCGTTTACTCTCTGTACTTACCAACCTTAAACATTTGATATCTATGACCCAAAAAATTGATTGTATGCAAAAAAGCCAAACACAATGAACACTTAAAAGAATAACTAAACAAAATAACCCATTCAGGTCATTTGGTTGACTCTCTTGCTCTGTTTGGCAATAAATAAATTAATAATAATAAAGCTAATTGTGACTTTATATCTTACAATTGCAACTTCTCATCATAACTTTGTATATCACTGTACTACACTCTTTCTTTAATTCTTCAATGTGTGACTTTTTTATCTCAAAATTGCTACTTCATTGCTTGTAATTGCATTTAAATTTCACAACGTGACTGCTTGTCATAACTGTGACTTGTAAATGCGACTTTATATCTCACAATTGCTACTTTATTTTTTCATAATTGCAACTTCATTTCTCGTATTGTCAGTATCTCAGTTGCAAGTTTATTTCCCATAATTGTGACTATATCTCAGAATTGTCACTTTATATCTTAGTTGCAACTTCTTGAAATTATGACTTAATGTGAACATTTGTCATTATTTCTACATAATTTCTCGTATTTTGACTCAAAATGTGACTCAAAATATGTTATTTCTAACAATATTACTTAATATCTCATAATTGCAACTTTATTGCTTAAAAATGGATAATTGTGACGTTACATATCACAATATGAATTTATCTCAGTGTGACTTTTTTTCTTCTCTTATAGTTTAATTAAATTAAATGTAATTTAAACTGTTTTTTTACTCTGAAGTGAGAAACAGGTTTTCCTACAAAACTTATATAAAGTCAAAACATTCAGTTCATTCAACTCATGTTGTTAAAGACTACCTAGAAACTTATAGACTTTCAAAACCGTTTTGGCTTTCAGTGAAACTTTGCTCTGTGTGCTCAGGAACACACGATAGCTTATCGCATTCACAGCGTAATCACGCATGTGACTGTTTGACTGTGACGGCGGAGAGCAAATACATCTCTCTGACAGAAAGCACACCGGCCTACCCCTGTGCAAACGCTAAGCTAAGTGTCAGATTTAGCGTTGGAGTTGCGTGCTGTGCTAAGCCCAAGAGTGCTGCTGTGCAGTCCAACGGATCACACTTCAAACGGCCCGTGTGGTTTGAGTTTTCACCAGAACATCCCTGGCTCCATGAATGAAACCCTTTCTCAAGGCCGGACTTGACTTGTCGGCTCGAGCAGGACGCAGGTGGTGTGTGAACTGTGTGCTTATACCTGAGGAAATCCTCCATAAGCCTGCCTTCATCTGACTCTGCTTTAAAAGCCACCAGTATTACCACATCATCTCAGTGACAGAGTTTCGTGAGAGCGAAGGCCCTCAGGTCAACACATAAGTGTGGGTTTCTTTTTTTGCTGGACTCTTGGTAACTTGTCAGGCCTGAAATGAATCACTCCCGAGTGGATACGTGTGTGTGGGGATATGTTTAAATGGCTCCATATGGAAATGCCCTTTTTCATCTGTGATTTACGCACATCTGAGTCATTCCCTGTGAACAAAACTAAGGAATTGTTTGCCCTAGATTTAAAAGGGCCCTTGGAGTCTCAATTTTTGATCTGAATTTGTTTAAAACACGACAATGGTTTTTACCCTGCTTAAAAACAAAAAAAAACAGATTGCTTAAAAATAGTTTAAACCAGTCTAGGCCGGTTTACTCATCTCAGCTTGTTTATCTGGTCTCCTAAGATGGTCTTAGCTGGTTTAAGCTAAGCTGACCATCTGAAAAGGGTCTAGAACCACTCTAAACCAGCCAACAGATCAGCTATAGCAAACCGATTTGCTCTAAAAACTGATTTGTTATCAAACTGAAACTATAGCAAACCTGAGCAGGGCAGAATGTTAGGTACATCAACAATCAAAGACTTTTCATATTCTTTATTTCATATCTTATTATTATTTTATATATTGCATGTTTTTATGATATATTATAATTTATATTATTTTAGAGGGAGAACCTGTCGACGGTTGTTTCTCAATACAGAGCTAGTGCTGTTCTTCTTATATGACTTGAGTGTGATTTAGGTTTTCTGTGGGAAGTCCCATTCATTTTTTGGTACCACATGAATGCTATTTGTTGGGCAAATTCACCTTTACGATCAGTGGAGGGCTTGCATGACAGTTTTGACGGTAATCTCAAAGCATGATGATTCATGCCTGTCCGGTTATTTTTTTCCCAACTTGTTTGTTTAAAAAAAACTTTGAACACATGACAACACATGTATTTAGTTAATATTTCATTTAAAATAAAAAAAAAAAGATTTTTATTATTTTAATTTCTAGCTTTTACTTCACACCCTTCCACAGCATTCCAGTTTAGCACTTTGGGTGTGCCTCTCATTGCGCAAAGTGTTGTTAATTCAAATGTACCGGTGTATAGCCATGACATATAACAGGTGCAACCAGTTTCTATGCCAGGCAAGGAAGTCAGCACTTCAGGAAATGTCCCACTTTCATTTAGTTTCCATTATCTTTTTGTTATGCAGTGTCACATGTGTGACTCAAAAGCACTATGTTGGATATTCTATTGAAAGTTTCCACTTTGGCCAAATGACTTGAATGAAGAAACTAATGAATAAAATGTTGACAAGATGTGGTCTAACCTTAGTGCTTTAAATCTGTCTTTCCATGAGCTCAGCACCCTTGTTTACTATCTCATAATGACGAGGGAGTTAGTCAGGCTTGGTCATCGTACAGGAGGGATCCAGTGGAAAAGCTTTAATAATTTACTGAAATAGGAATTCTGAACAAGTTTACATAAAGAACTTGCAGAAAAGTCAAAGTTGACAGTTCTCGCTCTATATAAGAGCCTTTTCCAGCCATGCGATAATCTATCAATATCACATGGAAACTGCTTCACAATTTGTATCGCTTCACTAGTTTCTGCTGGATTGATACTGGCAGCATTTCTCACAGTGAGAGTCATTGGCGGAGGACTTCAATTTCACCAATACTGTTAATGTTTCTCAGAATATAGTTTTTTTTAGGTGAGAATATAATTGTTTGGACCTCAAATATGTGATTTATATATACAGAGCACATGTTTATTTTTACAAAAACAATTTTAATGAAAAATGATATGCTTCTGTGAACATGTTTGAGTGGAGCAAATTAGAATCAGATTTTTGAATCAATAGTTCACTGAAACAATCAATTCATAGTGATTCACGGAAATGAGTCAAACTTACCAACTCTATGGCTATTTACTGAAGATTAAAGTTAATGTGTGCAATTTCTCCACCAATAGTGTCATCAAATCTCTAATAATGTGCGTCTAGGAAACTTAATGGTTGAAAAAAAAGTGCATTGCGATAGTCATGCGATATTCACAATTCTGCTTAATTTGATATCATCAGTAATCATCATGAATAAATGATGAATAGTCAATGTATCGCTCAGCCTTTTACATTAAGCACACTTTGTTTTGAGCAATAGAAAATTAATGACATGTCACCAGCAACCTATAGGCCTATGGTGATGTTTTGACGGTGGCTAGGCAGGTGGGGTCAGCCGCCCTGTGCCCTCTGGCTGGGGCTGATCGTGTTGACTCATGTGCAGATGAGTCAGAGTCCTGGTTAGCACACTGACTCATCCTGCAGCTAAAGGAATGCATTTAATGCAGGCCGCAGCTGCTCAATCCACATCAGCACACGACTTCTGGAGAATCCCACTCTAAAGCTTTTACCGTCTACATAACCTGATCAACTAAAGGAGATTCCCAAATTCCTATTTAATGTTACTGTAAAATGATGCTATCATTTATTCATTTCTTTTAATCATGTTTTTAATTATAGCTCTGATGTTTGGATGGTGAGCAAATCACTGGCAACCTCTTCTTGGCCCTTTCTATGGCTTTAAAGTTAAAGGAGAACTGTGTACTTCCCGCACTTTCACTTCCCAACAAGTGGGTTTTAGGTTTTTAAGAGAAAATGATGCAAATTTGGTGTGTAACCAATGCTATCTGTGCATTCCATCATCCTGATGCTGCACATTATGAGTGTGATGGGAAATGTAGTTTCACACCATATGAGTCTTCAATAACAGAAAATGTTACATAAAATTCTAAAAATACATAAAATGCACCAAACTACACTGTACAGTCAATATTTGTAATTACAACATTTATGATCTTACTAACAATTCCAACTAGCTTTAGATCAAGTTCAGATAATGTGTTTATTATTTGTTCAAAATAACACTTGGCTGGTCATGTGATCCAAGAAAGACTTCTGAGAGGAGGCCTTCAGGAACAAATTAGCTTTATATGCCTGAAGTTCTCATCTCATGTGAATGTTCATCATTGTCATCTAAAATATGATTAATTTCTTTAGTTGTGAGTGAAAAAACAAACAAACAAAAACTTTTCACTATTAATCTGAGGAGACTGTAAGATGTAAGGCTTTGTGACTAAAGTTGTCCATATATATTCATAGGAGATACCAGAGTCTCTCAGAACAAAGTCATTGTGAAAGTCCAGTTGTGGTGTCTGGAATTCAGCTGAGCTTTTTTTTTTCATGTGTTTCTCATTTCTTTCACAGTCATCATCTGGAATCTCTTTTCATTTGTCAGTGAAATATAGCTGGGCGGTGTTGGTCACAGCCTGTTAGTGTGCATGAGGATGAGATGGAGGAGGATATGGACAAATGGATTGCATCTACAACGCGAGCAACTGCCCAAAGCATTTTACACACTGCTTAGCATGAGTAATGGGCATTTTGGTGGAACTATGTAAATCTTGAGTTCTCTGCCTTTGGGGCGGACGAGAGTGTGCAGTAGAAAGATTGGAAACGGGGCGGCTTTTTTTCTTTTAACCATTTTGTACATTGTAAACCTGAATAAGTTGGCAAAACTCAAAAAAATTGAGGCAATAAGTTAAGCAGAACTTGCAATTTTTTTGTACTTAATTGTTCTTAACTTGAAATGTTTGAGTACACCAATTCCTCAATGTAAACAATTTTATTAGTGTAGCTAGCTATAACAAGCTATTTCAGAAAATGCTAATTTGCTAACATGCTAACAATAGCATGGTATAACAATGAGTACAGTAATATAAAACACTTAACATATTTGCTCTCAAATACACCTGCATAACTTATCACCATGACGGTAACTTTCCAAAAACCCACATTAACAGACTAATAAATCTCCCACTTAACATTAATCTTGCGCAAAAAAACAACAAAACACAGCATGTAACACTTAATTTGAGCATTTACTCTCCCTTTTGAAAGCCATGGGCAAAGCATGCTGAGAAATAGAAGTCCACGCCCAGTTTCATTTAAATGTAAGTTTGTTTAAATGAAAATAAATAAGTTCATTAAACTCAAAACAATGAAACATTTTAGTTTACTTAAAATATATTAGTTCTGTGAAAAAGAATGCTAAATACTCATAAAAGTTGATTTGACTGAACTTGGTTGTAATTTAAGTTTGTCCTGCTCAAACCAATTAATTATTTTGCATGTTAGTGTTGGTGGAATGGATATAATAAAAAAGTCTTTTTCCAAACAATAATGGATCTTCTGGATAGCTGAAGCTGGATTCACCAGGGAGCTCAGGTGGAACTCCTTTGATTCATTATTGGTTTTATGCAAGCATTTATTGGTTTAACTGTTTTTTACAGCTGCATTTTCACTCTGCTCTCCATCTAGTATTATAGTCTGATTTCCTTTTTTTGTAATGAATAAAAAACAACCACAAAAAAAAAATCAAATGCCATTAAATTTGTAAACGGTGGCACACCAGCTGATTTTCCATGTGTTAGCACAGGATTGCGCAACAGGATGTAGAATTTCAGTGCATGGGAACGTAATGTTCCACATGTGTCCCAAGAATTTCCCAAGAAGTTCTCCAGTCAAACCCACATTCTGTGCATTTCCATGGAAAATTGTTTGCAAGGACTAAATAAAAATGATGGCTAGAGAAATCGGATGATTTAAAGGAGAAATTCCAAGGAAGCAAAAATGGTAAAAGTAACCGAGTTTACCAGGAAGAACGTAGCTAAACACATCCGGAGCTGTAGATTCCAGATCACATGTCACATTTTGGTGTCTTTAGATAATATCTGTGTTTTGAAAGCCACTCTAGCCAGTTTCCTAATGCAAGTATTTTGCGGTAGAGAGCACTCTTGAACCTGACTAGTTATATCATAGTTTGTCCCCGATTGTTTTGCCAAGTTTGTGCAAAAGGCATGTTTTATGAGCAAACATCTCACTCGGGGTCTAAAAAAACTTGTTGTAAACAACTCAGCAGTGAATCACTGTGTACCATTGTGTAATGTTTGAGTGTACAAGCACATTACCTTATGATATGACTCATTCTCCATGAACAGGTTCTCCTCCTTTTCATATGATAACAACATACGAGCGCTTTATCTGCAATCAGAGTAAATAAATCATAGTATTAATGAAATAATAGCATATTTTACACTGGACCAATGTAAACAACTGGTCAAGTATCAATATGTGTGTGTGTGTATTGTATATAAGTGTTTATTTTTGGCAAACTGCATGGAAACTAGCCTTTGTATATTTTGAATATATTATATATATTTATTTTTTTTAATTTTTATTTTATATGTGTGTGTGTGTTGTATATAAGTGTTTATTTTTGGCAAACTCCATGGAAACTAGCCTTTGTGTAGCCTTTCCAAAACAAATCTATGTGTGGAAACATTCATGTCATCTCTGAATGAGAACAAGTCACAAAATTTCTATAAAAAAATACAAATAAAATAAAAAAGTTACAAGCAGGTTAAATGTGGGTGAAACTGACCCGAACACAAAACTAGGGTTAAATCTATAATATATAATAATATATGTATTTATATGATCAAGAAAAGGCTCTACAATATGTAAAATTATGAACATGATGCAGACTGAATAGTAAAACGGACTTGAAATATAAATGTTGGATTCTAAATGTCTTTTGAATTTTTTTATTGTTTCAAAAAGCCAATAATTCACCACACAAAACATTGTGGTCGACACAAACCATGTTTCTTCACTGCAAGTTTTACCCTGCATAGTTTTGATTTTTGATGATGAGGGCATGTCACGCCGTCTAAAATGCTTTTTATTTATTTTTAATGGTTACACTTTATTTCCATAGTCCATTTTATACATTTTACTAAGTAACTTTGCAACTACACATCAGCTAACTCATTAATTTGCAACTAGATTGAGAACTCTCATTAGAGATTAACTATTTGGTTAGGGTTAGTAGAAGAAGTTAACTTGTACTTGCAAAGTTATAGTCATAAGAATGTCTGTTAGGGGACCATGATAATGTTAGCAGATATTAAAGGGTTAATTCACCCAAAAATGAAAATTCTGTCATTAATCACTCGCACAGGTTGTTCCAAACCCATAAGATGTTCGTTCATCTTCAGAACACAAATGAAGATTTTAATGAAATCTGAGAGTTTTCTGTCCCTCCATTGACAGCTACGCAACTGACACTTTCAAGCCCCAGAAAGGAAGTAAAGACATCATTAAAGTACTCCATGTGACTCCAGTGGTTTAACCTCAATGTTATGAAACGACAACAACAACATATTAATCTCTAACGGTAGGTCATGCTGTACATTATAAGCAAATAAATAAATAAAAAAGGTTAAATCACATACATTACATTCTAAACCTAAAAACTACTGATTGCTTACTATTTTAAAGCAGAAATTAAAACGACTAAAAAAATAATCAAAAGCACAAAATGTTAACTTGTATGAGGTATGACCATCATAATAAAGTGTTAGGAAATATTAATGATTTGCAGCTGATAGGCAACCATGTTTATATGGTTTTGTTTTGGAGTCCTTTATTTAGTTTGCTCTGTTTTGGTTTTGTTTTGCTTATATGTCATGCTTTACTATGATCAAAACTGATTGTTCAGCGTTGTCATGGAGGCAGTACCGAATATCCTGTTTCTCAGCATTCCTCCACAGATTAGCTGTGATCCAGTTTAGTACTCATGCTCTTCTGTCACGCAGACAAAAGAAAAATGGAGGCAAAACATATCACATGAGTTGATTACGATACCTTTTAAGCATTCAGTATATTTTCAGACGTTTCGCAGTCTCGGTATCGGCTGAGACAACAAAAAGTTAAAGAAAACAAGATAACGGTGTGACATAATAGAACATCATAATTTAATCCAAAGTTCAAAGTCCCAGACTATATAAATGAAAACATAAAATGAACATCAGGAGGACAGTAGATGTTTTCAAAATGTTCTCTGTGTATTGGCTATGAGTTGTAAAGTCTATATCAGTCAGCATGTGCCGAATGTGCCAAACCACAATGACACACAGTCACATGAGGCGAATGAGGAAGCGCAGGCCGCAGTTAGTCACACTTCATCTTTGCTTCAGTTAAAACACTCATCTTTATATCTTCTCATCCACAGCACACAGCAGATTTGAGACACTTTGTGTGATACTAAGTTTTCTTGCTCATTTATTAGTCGTCTTTATAAAACCCATCCACGATACAGTGCAAACAGATTTTTATTTTATGACAATATGCAGCCTGTGGTCAATCAAATATGAGGAAATGTTTTCTCAGTAATGTGACTGCACATGATAACTGGGATCTTCTGCCAATGTTGGACTTTTTTTTTTTTTTTGCTTAATAAAGCTGATGTGGTCAAAAGTACGACAAATATTTGCAAAGTCATATGTTTTGAGGCAATATCAATGTGATACCTAACACTTTGTTATATTTCAGGAAGATTCAATTACATTTTTATACCCAATAAACTTGATAAAAACACTTCAAAAAGAATTGAAAGAAACTAAACCCCCCAAATTAAAAATCTGCCATTATTTACTCAACTTTCAAACTATTCATATTTTTCTGGGAAACATTAAAGTAGAAAAATCTTGCATCTTTCGATAGATAGATGATAGATGAACGATAGATAGATAGATAAATAGATAGATAGATAGATAGATAGATGATAGATAGATAGAAAGATAGATAGATAGATGATAGATGATAGATAGATAGATAGCATAGCATGACATAGCATAGCATAGCATAGATGCTATGCTATTTGTACTCTTTATATTCCATGTCTTCTGAAGCAATGTTTTGTTTTATTTATCACACAAAGTTACTTCATAAGACTTGGAATATAGCTTAAAAGTTGAATGGACAACTGTTATAGAGGTTTTATGACTTTTTTGAGGCTTAACAGCTACAAGCACGAGTGGCAATGGCTTCATTAAAGTCACAATTTACAAATAAACAGTTCAGAGGGGAGGAAAGGGTTAAATGTCACGACAAAACGGACAAACTGCTATTATATAACTGTGTCCTCATTTTAAACCACTGTTGCCCAATGTTGTGTATTATTTGTATATTTTCCATTGATAAGATTTTCACTTAAATGCTGACATGTTTGTTTGCATTTCCTCCATGCCCAAAGCCTACTGCCACATTCATTTGTCATGATTACTCACTGCATTGAAATAACCTTACTTTAATAACTCATGCTCTTTGTCACAGCTGTCTTCTGACCCATTTTTTTTTATCTATAGATTAATCTGTCTTTTGACGCAAGAATTAATAATACTTTACAGCGGGAAACGGGAGTGTTATTGTATAGCAATTACTGTCATGCCTGATTCACTAGATAATTGAACTGCAGTTATGACGTCAAAGGCACATGCTAGAAGGTGGTAAAATTTTGCAATGTATAGTTGTAAGTTTAAGGTTTTAAAACAGGAGGTGAAATGTTGCTTAATTTTAGGTCTTACAAAACATTTCTAAAAGCAACTTTGTCCTGAATCAGATTCAAAACAGCTGATGTTGGTGTAGCTCCACCACTTTAAATTCCTGTTGAACTCTATTACTCAACTATGACTAATATTTAATGACAATATCAAACAAACAGCTTCAAAGATCTTGAATTTAAGCACGTAGCCTCTTTCATGGAAAAAAAGTGAATACCCACAGAACACTGAAAGGGAGAGTTTGATATAAAACTAGTCATTTTTTGACGCTTTGATGGAAATTTTACTGTACCTCCCACTTTAGCATGGAAACAATGGTGCTATTATGTTACTCATAGTTTTCTTATTTTCTTTGCAAGAATACAAATACATGCATCAACATGTATCTTTTTGGATATATGAAGCAATTTTATTTTGAAGTCTAGTCTAAAACTTGCCATATCAAACATTCTAAATAGAACCTCAAAGGATTCCGTCAATCGCTTCATAAACGTGACCCTGGACCACAAAACCAGTCAAAAGTCGCATGGGTATATTTGTAGCAATGGTCAGCAATATTTTGTATGGGTCAAAATTATTGATTTTTTTTTTCTGCCAAAAATCATTAGGAATTAAGTAAAGATCATGTTCCATGAAGATATTTTGTACATTTCCTACCATATATATATATATATATATATATATATATATATATATATATATATACACAACTTTAAAGGGGATTTTCTCAATATTTAGATTTTTTTCACCCTCAGATTACAGATTTTCAAATAGTTGTATCTCAATTTACAAAAGAAAAAATTACCCGACTGGTTTTGTGGTACAGAGTCGCATAGAATCACTTTATGGATTTAGTTTTAATGAATTAATTTTGTTTTAATTCACAATTTTATGACTTATACAGCTCAAACACTATCACTAGAAAAAAAATAAAAAGAAATAACCTGCTAAATATTAAATTATGCACGCATCTAAGACATTTCTTCTTACAAAGATTCTATATAGAACCCCACTTAACTCTTTTCCCCCCTAAGAGTGTAGCAAAATAAGCATTTTAAGTCACTGATGAACTTTGTACTATATACAAATTACAAAAATACTATCATGCTTTTCTTAAAATAGCTCAATAAAAACAGGAAGCGTATTTGCGTAGTTTGTCACATCATAGAAAAAAGTACCCCGCTGTGCAAATCTAATTTTAATTGCGCACTCATAGTAAAATATAGAAAGTGTAGAAAGAGGAAAGACACAGTCAAAGATAACTGAAAGTATATCCTAATATATGATCTGAAGGTGGACTTTATACTAGGCCATGAAGCTGACTCACTTTAACTTATCAAGGTCTCGCTGTCTAAAGGCTTAGATTATTAAAAGATCAAAAGACTGTGGGATTTAAAGGGACAGTTCTGCCATTTACTTATTCTCATGCGGAGGAGTAAAGAGCACCTGAAAACCATACTTGACTAAAAGTACACATACCTTACAGTGAAAATGACTCCATTAAGAGTCACCAATTTCAATATGACTAGAGAAAAAGCATCAGACTATAATAGTACTTAAGCATTTTTACTCGTGCTGAATGTAGGCTCAAAGATGCACTATAGAGACATGCCAGTATGAAATAAGAAACAGTTGATTTGTGAGGAGAGCAGTCGTGTTTGTTTTCGAAATAAGTCGAAATAAAACTAAACACTTCAAAATTGCTATAAATCAAGGTCAGCACAACAGCCCGTCTCAGTTAAGCTCAAAAATGGCATATGTAAACAAATATCCTGTGAAAAGTTCTCGTCAATATGACGTGTAAATAAAATGTTAAGTCTACTAACACTGGACGTGCTTGTTTCGGCTTCCTCAGCGGCTGCAGTCATGTCTTCATCTCATATATGAAACACCTGCGATTTAGCAACTACCTGCTAATGCTAACTCGCAATCACGTAAAGTAGTCTTTTTGACAAGTTTGGGTGAGTAAGGGCAAAACACACAAGATATAATATGCCCTGTAAATGGTGATATTACAGAAATACACTGTTGCAGAAAAAGTTAGGTGCAAAACGTAACTAGTACTTGCGTTACTCATCACTAATGTAATGGAGTAACAAGCACACATGCTTATTAAAATGTTGCTAATATCTTTGATACTCAGTAAAACTACAGTAGCTAAAGAGATACTCAAGTACAGTAACTAATTACATTAACTCAAATACTACACACCACTGCTTTCATGTTGCCAAAAATAGCATACAATGAAAGTCAAAACACCATTGGACCCCACTGACTTTGATTGTGTGGACAAAAAAAAAGTTTATGAGTCATACAAGTTTGAAACGAAATGGAAAGTAAATGTTGTCAACATATTCATTTTTGAGTGAACTGTCCCGTCAAATGCTGTTTATTCCATTTCCGTTAGGCCCACTCTGTTTACTAGTGATATTCTTGCTTTAATGTCAGCGATTGGCCTTTCTGATCACGATTCAGTGGAATCTTTAATCTCTTGCCCCTACGGTGTCGTCATGCCAGAATGTTCTAGTGAAACAAATGTTGCGTCGAAACATTTGATTAAAAATACATTATAAACACCTGCACAATCTTAGCATGGTCGGTCAGAGTGTTTCTTCCTGTGGAAACCGGTGTGTAATTCATAGCTGTGTTATGCTGAGCTCTCTTGACCCACCCACGTCATGGTCTCTCCACTCACAGTGGTGTGAAGATCACGCCGTACACAAAGCGCTGACCACAGCATCCTGCGCCCATTGTTGTGCGCTGGCTGCAGAATGTGTGAGCGGCGCGGAGGAGGGACTGCAGCGTCTCAAGATCTGAAAATAACTCACAGTGGGTGCAATGGTTTTTCCTTGACCAAACATTCAATGACCTTCCAGATGTCATCGAGAGGTTTATATCGCAGATTGAAGTTATGGAATATCTTAGGACATGTTTTTATTTATTTTTTATTTTTTTTAAAAGCAGGCCTTAAAAGGGATCAGCACATGTCAGTAGAACATATGTGACATGAATGCAGAAGGTTAGGTGTTTGTTTAAATAAAATTTTAGTATGTTATTCATTCCAGAGTTTTGTTCAAAACCACAGAAAACACCCTATCAACCACTAAATAACACACTAAAAGCACATTGTATAGCAGCATCTTGGTTAATCGCTTCTAACATAACACACACATACATTTACACAAATCAGGCATAACATTATGACCACCTTGTGTTGGTTCCCTTTATGCTGCAGTCATCCGAACATCCACGTGATGTAAAAGAAAGCGAGATTCATCAGACCAGGCCACCTTCCTCCAATTCTCCGTGGTCCAGTTATTATACTCACGTGACCACTGTTGACGCTTTCAGCCTTAGACAGGGGTCAGCGTGGGTACCTCGATTGGTCTGGCCCCATACACAACAAACAGTGATGCACTGCATATTCTGACACCTTTCTATCAGAACCTCCATTAACTTCTTGAGCAATTTGAGCTTTAGTAGCTCATCTGTAGCCACACGGGCCAGCCTTCGCTCCTCACGTGCATCATTGAGCCCTGGCCATCCATGACCCTGTCGCCGGTTCACCACTGTTCCTTCCTTGGACCACTTTTGATAGATTTATATTTAAATCACTCTGCCCAGTAAAGAAGTATGTGTATTTGAAATCAATCATTCCAATATCCCTCTGTTCATCAAATATTTTGTCCACCTTAAAAAAGGGAATGTGAAACTTTCTCTGGAAAGGACTGCACAGGAACTATTGTAACAGTTTCCTCCTTCTCTTTTCCAAGTTAAAATATGAATAACACTGTCTGATTTTGTTCTGACATTAAATCTAGTAAACATTTCACTGCAGACAGGGAACACCCCACAAGAGCTGCTGTTTTGGAGATGCTCAGACCCAGTCGTCTAGCCATCACAATTGGACCCTTATCAAATTCACTCAAATCCTTACGCTTGCCCATTTTACCTGCTTCTAACAAATCAGCTTTGGGGACAAAATGTTCACTTGCTGCCTAATATATCCCAGCCACTAACAGCTGCCGTGATGAAGAGATGACCAGTGTTCACCTGTCAGTGGTCATAATGCTATGCCTGATCACAAACTTTTACATTAATTTGCGATTAATCGTGAATAATCGATTTGACAGCACTTCCAACAACACTCTATGAATCAACTTTGACAGTCCTTTTATGGGAATGAGAACGAGGTACGGTTGTGTGATAAATGAAAGTATAATACAATGGAAAACATTCAGGTCAGGTACTGGAATTTAAACTGAGAATTTACCCAACCCACAGTATTATGAAATGTTCATAATTAAACAGAAGCAAAATATCTTTGGCTAAAATAAACTCCCTTTTCTTTCACACTCTCACTAGTTAATTTATTTTGTCTGCTAACAAATGCCCAACAGTGAATTATAGGAGAATGTGTGTCATTTTTTTCTGCAAGTCATGATAATTTCCATCATAGTATCATTTCAATCACATGTCATATTATGTATTTTGTTTAATAACATTCTGTGATGGAAATGACAGTGGTGGAAATGACATCTTTACAACTCTACAAATGGATAATGCCTTTCAGTCACTAAAGTTAATTTCATAGCTAATATTTTATTTATTTTAAATACATGCAATGAATGTTTTATAGCCTCAATTATATTTAAATCACTCTGCCCAGTAAAGAAGTATGTGTATTTGAAATCAATCATTCCAATATCCCTCTGTTCATCAAATATTTTGTCCACCTTAAAAAAGGGAATGTGAAACTTTCTCTGGAAAGGACTGCACAGGAACTATTGTAACACTTTCCTCCTTCTCTTTTCCAAGTTAAAATATGAATAACACTGTCTGATTTTGTTCTGACATTAAATCTAGTAAACATTTCCTCATTAAAAATGAACTTTTGAAAACAATACGTTCACTAAACAAGACTCCAGTTATGTCAGTAGCATAATAAATAAAAGCTATTTTGTTTTACATGGAGCATGATCAGCCAACAGTTTTGGCTTCATTATTGGGGGCGCTGCAAGACTAAGTGTACAGTGTACAGTGTATAGTCAGTATATAGTGGATAGTGTACAGTCAGCAGATTGTTATGCAAAAGAAACCTCTTCAGGGTGACACTGTGTAATTATCCTGCATATTATGTGGCTCCTTGCCACATAAGTAAATAAATAAATATTAATTTTACATATTTTATTACCCAATAATAACTCGCCAGCTTGTGCGGTCTGGTATCAGTTGTAGCGCTTGTTACTAGACCACTAGATGGTGCGATTGAAGATTTATAACTGAGTATTGCAGGCAGCTGTGTAAAAATATGAAGGAATGACGCATGGTTCTCCACCAAGCATGGACAAATTTGTGAAAGGACTGTAAATGTCTGGTAAACATAAAACAGTTGATGAATCTACAAATTCACAAATACCAAAACAACGTGTCTAGAATCCATTATAATCAGTGATGCTGTCTACTGGATGCGGCGTGGCTATTTCTGACAAACTCCAGCGCTCTGACACAAAGAAATGTTCGCTTCCAGTAGACGGCCTCCAGCTGTTAGGATGAGATGTATCTCATCCTCGGATTCACCACTACAATGGTGGGTAATGAAGAGAGACCATAGTGTGTTGAAGCTGGGCAAGTTAAGATGCCATTGTTTACACCAGGTATCGATTGGATCCAAAGTAGAGGAGGGAGACACATACCCTTTTACACCTGGTATATACATTTAGCCACTTCTGTCCTGATTGTCCAGCCCATTGACCCTTGAGGGGGTGGGTAAATGTAAGGGTTTTTTCAGATCTTTCGATCTAATGGACAAAATAAGCTCATGCAATTTACACATGAACGTGCCCTGACATGACAGAAAAACCAACCCGATCAATCCCGGCAATTCGTATGTATTTTACGAGGTGGATAATTCGTACGACCTTATTCGTACTTTTTTGCTACGAAATCACTCTTATTTTACAATGAGAGTTTCCAAATTTGTATGAATTTGCACAAATGACCTACCCCCAACCATACTCGTCAATGGGGTTTAGACAAATTGTGTGAATTCGTATGAAAATACATACGAATTGGTTGTAAGATAGCATTGGGGAAAAAACATACGGCGAGCAGCAGCTTTCATTTCTGCTCTCAAGACCACACTGAAGGCTGTGATTGCGTGTTAGAAATCAGGAACGGTGAGAGAACAATGTGTTTGGCAAGTTTTTCGTCTTCAGACCAAACTTGGGTCTTCAGCTGCCAAAGTTTAAATCCCATTTGGCTAGTGCACTTCCTCCCCATAATGTTTACGCGTTAAGTCAGTAGGCGTGTATTTAGCATTGTCCACTTGTGATCCGATCTACCAAAACCCTTAATACCAGATGTAAACAGGGCCTTAGAGACTACACATCACAAACACAAAGAGAATGTATAAAATATTCTTCTAGACACTACACAGAATAGATTATACATGGCTAAGTGCTAATAATATTGCTCCGCTGTTAGTTCGGTCACTGTTGCGTTATGCTGCCTCCACACCACTAGGTGGCACTAAGTGTCATTTCAGTTTGCGCAAAAACATTACTGAGCGCAAGTCCAGGGTGCAGCACTGATGTTAAATTGTCCATTCTACTACATGACAGTAGATCATCGAAGCATTTTAACCAGCTGAGCAGTTGGAAGTCATTTTTGAGGTGGAGGGGTAATGGAGAGCAATGAGTTGAAGGAGGGATCAGTTATTCTGGGCCCATTTCTTTTCCTTCCCCCTTGTTTGATGAGAGAGGCTTTACCTCAGACCTCAGCAATGTCTCTCTACAATCGGGTTGTTTAAACAGTTCATAAGCCTGCCAGCACAAGACAAGTCAATGACAGCATGTTTGAATTGCCATTCCATTTGCAATTTCTTCCAAGCCAATGGCCTTCTTCTTCTTTTACATTGCTATTAACCCTGAGATTAGACCTTGAAACATACATGAATGGTTTATTAAAATACAGATTTTGATAAACAGATCTTGACAGAGCTTGAGTGTTTTTACAAGAAATGAATGCGAAACGAGAGTGTTCAACGGAGTGGGAGTTCTGTTTGTTTAATATAAAGCTCTCATTTAGAGAAGAGATCTTTTGTGCCAGTTTTCCTTGTGTTCCTTCACTGCCGGGGGATTGTGTGGTTGGAAACTGCAGCTTTGGTCTACGGCCCACATTCCCACATGTGCAGGAATCCCACTATTCCGCCAGCCACGTAAATACGGATGGCATAAAGATGATGGTGTGGGATAGATTCAGATTGTGGACAGGAAATCAGGGGATTGGGTTTCTGAAATCTTTCTTGGCTTTTGGTGAAATGGTCTCAAGGGTGCAATCTGTCTGTATTGGAAAACCCAGTCTTGGAAAGATATTGGATATACGAAGTCTAAATACGTAAATACTTCAAGATATATAGAGCGGATATAGGACATAGAGCGGCCCCAAAGAATTTAGATGCTTTTGGGCATTCAAATCACACTGAATTTCACTGTATTAGATACAGAATATTAAAAAAAGGCAGTTAAAATAATTTGAATGCCCCCCCCCCCACAATTGTGAATTTATATCTCACAATAAATTATAAAATGTCAAAAGTCTGGTTACCAACTTTCTTCAAAATGTTCAACAAGAAAGAAACTAATACAGGTTTGGAACAACTTGACGGTGAGTAAATGATGACAATTTCATGTTTTGGGTGAATTATCCCATTTTGGTGTTTTTTTTTTTGTCTTATGAAAAATTTATTTAAAAACACATGCTAGTTGATTTTATATTTTGTTGTTTAATGCAATTACATTATATACAGTATTTGTAGAAAATTATGTCCAAATACTTTCTTTTTTTTTGTGGTCAAAAATTAGAATACGGGGCCTTAACACTCTAAAAAAACAAGGCATTTGAGAAATGTTGCAGAAACGTTGATGTCATTGACTAGGTCTTTGAACATGTGGTTAGATGAATTCACATTGAGAGTTTTGAAAATGTTACCACAGCTCTGCTCAGTGTGCAATGTTGAGGAGCAAAAAGACCTCAAATGTCAAGAGAGTTGTTAAACAGCATGGTTGAGTCATTTCTGTATTCACTATCGTGCAGACAGATAGAGGGGGGCATTGTGTGTCTGCCCCCATGGAAGGGACTTTGAGCTCAGCGGATGTCGGCTACAAATCTGAATCACACTGTCCCCCATTCAGTTGAACCCAAAATGTGTTCAAAGATCTTAGATACATTTAGATGGAAAGACCAGCGTACAGTAAAGGCCAAATTGCCATTTGAACCAATGCAAGAATACATAAACGTCATCAATGTTATTTTCCTTTTCCAGTTTACGTATTAGCACTGAAATTTTGTTTCACATGTATTTAGCACTGGGAAATGCACATACTTTAAATGCTTAAAACTTATGGTATTCAAAAATATCAAGTTATTACATTTAATACTCTTAAATGACTACAAGGACTCGTTTTGTGCCAGTAAAAGCATTTTTAAATTGCGTTCATCCCTCCTAATGTTTGCTTTCTTGTTATCCGAAAGGAACAATTCTAACACTCCAATGTCTTTCCAAACCTATTTCACTTTTTTTTTAATAATTTGATTAATCATTCAAATACTAATACAAAAGTTTTAAAGTGAACAATTTGCATTAGCATTGATCACAAAACTGTTCAGTAACTGGGTCACTGAGTCACCTGAGAAACAGATCAGTTCGATTTATGAACTCTTATTTTATTATTTCATGAATTTGCCATGAAAATGAAGAGATGAAAAAATGTAAAAATTATGTCAGTATTTGAGTTTCTTTCTTTGTTTTACACAAAAGAAGATTTTTTGAAGAATGTTGGTGACCACATTTGATTGGCCGAACTAACTTCCATGGTGTGGAGAGAGGAAAAAAAAAAAAAAAAAAAAAGTCAATGGTGCATAACTGTTTGGTCAACCTTAATAAAATCAGCAGAATATTCTTCAGGAATTTACCTCATGTGTTTCACAGAAGAAAGTATGAAAAACAACAAAAAAGTAAGTAAATGATGCCAAAATTTAAATTTCATTTTATTTTGGGAGAACTATTCCTTTAAGATATCACTTTTGAATATGTTGTTTACTTTGACTTTTCAGAGTAGAGACCTTTTGAGAAAGTTACGCTCCGTCCACCACATGAAGATGATTTATACCACCTTTCTGTTGACCTTAATGTTATGTACAGTATGAATTACAAGTGACCTAGATCACATCTTCCAGTGGCTGTGAGCAGGGCTTCTTTGTTCCATGTGGGGGCTTGTTTTTAAATCTAAAAATAACCATAGGGGTGAATGGTTTCCATTACCATGTCGCGCCGTCTTTGAGTTTAAGATGAAGTGTTGAAGGAAAATGAAAGAAAAAGATTAAAGAAAGAGAAAAATCCCCAAAATTTTACAACATATCTGCTTAAGGATATGACGTTTCTCATATTATAATTTATCAAGGCTCTTCTACATTTTTACATTAAATAATCCTTCAAAACGCATCAATATTGCAATGTTTTCAGTATTACTCAAAAGGTGATGTTTTTTAGACTGTCTGAATCATCGCCGCTGTGTGAGTATATTTCTCATAGTGAGAGATGTCAGAGTGAAAGTACAGTCAAATTAACATATACTCAATGAATATTGAGCTCAACTGACACCTTCAAGCACTTTTTATGTAACAACACAATCTTAATAAGTGAATTAATGGGATTAAGTTTTAAAACAAAAATCCACAGTTATTAAAACGTTTTTTTCCCCTCTCAGAATTGAACTTTATAACATGCAAATGCGAGTTTATATCTCACAATTGACCCTTTGCTGGCAGTTTGATTGACAGGCGATCTAACCAATCATAACCCCGAATCTGCCATTTTGTCCGACAAAGCAGTCAGGGGAGTTAGTGGATTAACGTTGGTGAACTTGAACTTGAAAAATTGTGTGTACTCACGTCTTTCCACTCTTGAAACAACATTCCTTCTGATGTTCATTCATGTTTATTTGATACTATAAATGAACTAGTATGAAGAGATGATCGGTTCACGAGCCGCTTGAACTGAGGAGCTACAGCGATCTGTCACGACACATTAAAGAGACACTATACGCTATTTATTGTTTAAACTTCTTTAAAAAAATAATATCAAAAGTAACCTGCTCTGTCTTGTCTGTCGACGCGCTGTCAGTGTCCTCTTTGCTCCACGATGTATTTTTCACTTCGTGAGAACATGATGTGTGGCGTGAGAGCGCATAACAGTAACTAAAGGGGACGGGTCTTTGCGAAGGGAGAAAACGGTCAGAATTGTGACATTATCGCAATTTAGTTGTGGAAACAGGCTTCCATTCATGTCAGCTCAGGTCCATTAAATAATACTTACAGTTTTTATTATTTTTTTTTTTAAAATAATGTAATAGTAAATGTTGAAATTACTGCTAACTATTTTCTCGGAAGTATTTTTTGATTGTTAATTAATGTTATCTAATGTAGTTAAGTAATGGTAACAAATGAAACCTTATTGTAAAATTTCCTTTCTATCTAAGTCTATTTTACATCATTTTATTCTTCTCACAAGCAAGTAAAGTAAAGATAATAAAAAAGTTGTAAAGATTAGCAGGAACTAATGAACTGATTTTACAGCAGGATGTTTAATTCTTCAGTATTGTCCTCAGGTTTAGGCTTGCGTTGTTGCCTTAGGGACGTTTCGAACTGTCAAACATGGCAAGATGTATTGGCTGTTTGCGTATATATCCGTGGTTAAAGAACCAACTGAAAACATACTTGTTATATGAGCACATTTTATTATGCTTATCGACAGTGCCAAGAAATGTTATTTAATCATAAGTCAGTATTTCTTTGTGATGGTATAACAGATTTAGCACTAGGCCCAAAGAGAAAGACTAAACAGTCCATATATTGTGTAAAGCTCTGAAGACCAGCTGAAGACTAACGGTGCATTCCAGTGAAAATAGTCAAACCAGAACCAGCCCGCTTCATTCCTGCATTACATTTCATTGCTTTTTCGCCGTGCCTATGACAGGCCTCCCAAGAGTGAAAACCATCCAAAGGTTGTTTGGATATTTAATTTAAGGCAGGGACTTTGCAGGAAAGCAGGCTGTAAAATCCCTCTCCAAGTTGTATTGTTCAAACTCAAACATATTTTAAATTCCCCTAAGTGGACGAGGCTCCTAACAAAAATAAATCAGCACAGCGCATGAGTGAACGCTTTATTTTAGTGCTCTTTTAACTTCCCTCTTTAGCGAGGTGTGTGGTGTTGACGTTGGATCGGGTTTTGTCATTACAGGTGCTGCAGGTTGTACGTTGTATCTGACTGTCAAGTGGTAAAAGCGTACAATTTTTCAAACCTTGCCACCCCCCAAGGGCTGTCCAGAGCGGAGGGCGTTGTTGCCAGAGACTTCCTTAACATGCCCATTCCAGACAGCGGCCCTCTTCGCTTTCTTACAGCCACTGCACATTGTTTTCTCTAAAAATATTCAAGCTGCCGTTTGCACATCTTAAGTCAAGAAGGTCTATGTATACGATTCAAAAGTATATTTTTTGTAATATATAATATATATATATATATATATATATATATATTATATATATATAAAAATAATATAATATAATATATAATATATATATATATTATATGTATTTACTTCCACTTTTCATTAGTTTAATGCATTCTTGCCAAGTGATTAATATATAATATATATATATATATATATATATATATAATATTTTACCCTTTTATATATATATATATATATATATATATTAATCACTTGGTAAGAATGTATTAAACTAATGAAAAGTGGAAGTAAATACATTTATAATGTTACAAAAGATTTCCATTTCAAATAAATGCTGATCTTTTGAATTTTCTGGTCGTCAAAGTATCCAGAAAAAAATAAATGTGTCACAGTTTCCGCAAAAATATTAAGCAGCACAGCTGTTTTCAACATTGATATTAATAAAAATGTTTATTGAGCAGCAAATCAGCATGTTACAATGATTTCTGAAGAATCATGCGTCACTGAAGACACGTCGTCACATGATCCTATTTAAATATATTTTATTTTTAAATACATTTATTTGTAAATACATCAATTTATATTTTATATAAAATATAATATTAAACAATTCTAAATTATATTAAATTTGATGATATTTTAATAATATTTCACAATTTGGCAACACTTCACAATAAGGTTCCATTTGTTAACATTCATTAGGTAAGTTCTAAAGCATTTAATATTTTAACATTTAACAATACATTATTGAAATCAAATCTGTTAATACAGTTTAACGAACTAACAATGAACAAACAATGAACGGTTTACAAAGATTAATAAATACTGTAACAAATGCTCATTAACATTAACTAATCAGACCTTATTGTAAAGTGTTATCACAATTTTACTGTATTTTTAATCAAATAAAAGCAGCCTTTGTGAGCTTAAGAGGCTTTTTTCAAAAATTGACCGCAAATTTTTGGACCAGCAACACTTAATCAAGGTGTGATGCATGACAAACATTACATCAAAGCATGGGTTTTTATGAAAAATTGACGCAAATTGTTTTCATATGTGTTTAAGTTGACATTTACATTGACAGAAAGTGGAAGGATTAAAATGTATTCGCGCAGAGGCGTAAAAACCGTTACAGGAAGTTAAAAATGATGCTCCAAACCATCAAAGAGCGGCTTTCACTGGAACACAAGTGTAATCAATAGATTTTTTTGTTTGTTTCTTAGGTCTTATTACCGAATGTCTCATATCAGAATGTACATGTTTAGTACTTAGAGGCCAGAAAAAACCCTCACAGTCAATCATGGACACTACTGTCATTCAAGCTTAGGGATACACAGGTGTGCGGATGGTGGGGAAGAGGAAACCACAAGCTCTGCAGACACAGTGCAGTTAAACAAATTAAAGAAACTAACTACCTTTAGTAGTTACTGTAGTGGCTAAAGGTGAATAAAATGTGTGCTTCAGAGTTTGATGAGGTCTAAAACTGGTTATTGTGACAGTTTTTTGGGCCTTGGGCATTAAAAATACAGCCTGGCAGCTTAGTACGTCACTGATGGCACATATTGCGGTTGAATGTCACCTCGTGCTGTTTTTGTAATTTCAAGAATAGATGTGAAAACTGAAGCTAAACATACAGTACTTGCAGGAAATGACTCAAATACTAGTATTTGCATATACTTTTCCCCTCGCAATACTGTTTATGAGTTTAGTTGAAGGGGTCCCACACAGACTGTGATGTTTAATTACATCAAATGTACGCATGCATGTACGTATGAGTGTGTGCGTGTATATATATATATATATATATATATATATATATATGTAACACTTTACAATAAGGTCGCATTTCTTAATGCATTGACTATCATGAACTAATAATGAGCAAATATTTTTTTAGCATTTATTAACTTGTTAATATTAATAAAAATGTTTATGTTCATACTAGTTCACAGTGTAGGCTATTAACTAATGTTAACAGATACAACTTTTGATCTAAAAATTTAGGATTAGTAAATGTTTATATTAACATCAGAGGCCCAGTATGTACAGTATTTGACAGCTAGTGGTTGAAATGGGTACTGCATTCAAATTCAAAATATTGGAGCGAATTGTTTGGCACACCCCTTCCTCATCAGACCTCAACAAGTTCTTGAGGGTTTCCAAATTGAGGACACGCAACAGGAATGAGCGCAAACGACCCTTCGCAAAGACCCACCCCGCTTAGTCACTGTTGCTTTTTCCTGACAAGCCATGGCGCTACACATGATCTCACAGAGTGAAAAATACATCACAATGCAAAGAGGACACTGATAACGTGCCGACAGACAAGACAGAGCAGGTTACTTTTGGTATGAAACAAAGTCTCTGCTTTCAAATAATGTCATTTTAAAGAAATTCAAACAAAGTGTGGCTCTTTAATGTGTCATGACTGATCGCTGTTGCGCCTCAGTTCAAGCGGCAAGTAAACCGATCATCTCTTCCTA
>CM076076.1:28660471-28900471 GCA_038088235.1 Zacco platypus
TCGGGTTCAACAGTCTCGTCTCCACTAACGCAAAACAAACCCCCTCCTCAGCCTGCAAAAAGAAAAAAAGAAAACATAAATTACGAAATAAAACATTTGGTCTTGTAAAAAAACAGACTAGCGCGCAGGCGCCGACTCGGGTCCCTCCCTCAGCTGACTGACTTGGTGCAGCTCACTGACTCATTTGACTAATACTGGCGAGCGTAACATGGCGTACAGTTCTGTATCAGGCTGGCTAATTAGCGCCAGCGAAACTGGGCAAGTTAAACCAAAGCAGCTCACCATCTGGGCCTCCTCGGCCGCCATTTTGGATCTGCATGGCGCTAGTTTGCATAGAGCACTATAATAGGCGGCCATACTGCAGGGGGAGCTGGGAGAAACAGGGCGCGTTAGCCACCATTACGGAAGGCTAGCGTTTTAGCGCCCTCCCGTTACCTGCGTGTGGCTGAGGTGGGTAGGCACCAACCCTTGCCCCCTCCTTTCCACTCTGCTACCACCCTCTACCCTCAGTGACCTTGCAGGCATTTGGTTGGGGAGGGGGCTCTCCGCATTAATACCAGATACATTAGCGTTAATATGATTCTACCATGTAGCCATGGCCTGAGGGGGACTCTGATTGTCTGCGTATTAGCATTACCGTTCTCATTAGCCCACCCGCTTCTGCCTTCTCTGCTCTCTCTCTCCTTCCTTCTCCTCATTGGCGAACTCTCTCTCTCTCTCTCTCTCTCTCTCTCTCTGTCTCGTCCTTTGCTTTTCTCCAGGCAACCGATGAGAGAGAGAGTGATGCAGATGATTTGTATTAGCAATGATTTCAACAGTAGCTGCCTGCCTGCAAGTCAGTGGTCACTTCCTCTCTGATGCACATTGTTTAGATACATACACAGTTCTAGATTTCTTTCAGCCAGTGTGGATTGTACTTTCTTTCTGAGTGTTTGTGTACAGCCATAAGTGTGTGGGAGGGCAAGGGTAGCATTCCATCTTCTATATTTCCACTTGTTACATAACTGAGTTGAGAGGAGAGGTAGAGAGAAGCCTCTGTAGGAAACAAAGAGTCAGGCTGATCTGCTCAACTGCTCGTTTCTTTGCTGGTTCTTTTCCATAGAAACCACTGCAGTGAATTTCAGAAACATCCAGGAGCTTACTGGTGGGATAATTCCGACCTGTGCGACCACGTAATGGCCAAGAGTCATAGTCAAGACCAGCTAACCATGGTCTTGGTCCGGTCATAGACTCAGGAGCATGAGGACTCTGTCTTGACTTAGACCAGGGGTGTCAAACAGCCCTGCAGAGTTTAGCTTAAAACGCAATTAAATGCACCTGATTCAGATAATCTAGTCCTTCAGGCCTATTTGAAAACTACAGGTATGTGTGTTTGGAGCAGGGTTGGAACTAAACCCTGCAGGACTGTGGCCCTCTAAGAATTGAGTTTGACACCCCTGACTTAGACTCAACCCTCTTCGGGTCTCGATCTTGACTTGGACTCAAATTAGCTGGTCTCGACTAAAACACTGGCCAAGTGACCTCCTACAGTTATCAGGGGTCATCCTCCTTGACACCAGAGTCAGATTCAAATCTTTGTGCTTGACCCTATTGGTCATTCTTTTCAAACTAGATTGGTTGCTCTTAAGCTTAACCCAACCCAAAACTAGGGTTGTCAAGTGAAGACAACCAGACACATCACTCTCAGAACAAAAATTGTTTAGCTTGTTATGGGGCAATACCTTCAAAAGTACACCTTATCTACCCTAAAAGGTTCATGTTATTATGTTAAGGATATATTACTATATTAGTTATAATATATTAGTAACTCACCCTCATGACATTCCAAACCCACAAGACTTGTGTTCGTCTTCAGAACATGATGAAGATCTTTTTAATGAAATTTGAGAGCTTTTTGTCCCTGAACTGACACTTTGATGCTTGAAAAGGTTCAAAAAGAGATCATAAAACTAATCAATATTAATTGAGCGATTTAGTCCAGATTTTCTGAAGAGACACGGTCACTTTATATGATGAACACATTGAATTTAGGCTTTTATTCACAAATAAACACTCAACCACTGAGGTTCAGTCTCGTGTTACGCAGCACGTTTTGAAGCTTTAAAGTGTCAGTTGCATCTTTTCATCAAAAAGATCTTCATTTGTGTTCTGAAGATGGACTTTCCATTTTGGCATGACATGAGGGTGAGTAAATGATGACAGAATTTTCATTTATGGGTGAACTAACTCTTTAAGGTACTAATGTGAACTCAGTGCCCCAGGGACAAGTTGTTCAATATTTCGCCTTTTTTTTCTGACATTGATCATGTTTGGGGGCCTGCAAAAATCCTTTATGACACAGCATAATCATTGGGTAATATCCTAGAAAGGGCTGACCCATATGTTATCTCAGGCGCTGGTAGTTTTTGCAGTGACACTGCCCCAAAGCAGTTGGGACGCTGAACGCATTGATTTTCCTAAAAAGTATTTTTAATTTATCCCACCCCAAAACCTTTACAGCTTTCACTGATTCCCAAAAATGTCCATGTGAGGTATATCTGGCTTTGTCCGGAAATGAACTATTTTCTGGCCGTACCGAAACATACAGTTCTGTTTTAGCTATTTTAATGCGGTGAATTGTTGTCACAAATAAATAAATAAAATAAAAAACCTTTGCAGAATTGGATTTAACATGGTTAAACTAGGATTTATACTCATATTGGTCGTTGAAATCATAAAAATATGCAAAATATGCAACTTTGTAAATGAGTAGAGAGTTCTATGGGCACAACTTACAGTATCTAGAGAGTAGTCATAATTTACATAAAATGTATACCCTTGATGAAAGTTTCTAAGAACATATATACATTAATGATCATTCCATTTAAATGATGTGAACTCACTGGATGAAATGACATGAGATGAACTGGTGCGTTGATGACTGACCCAACATGGTTTGGGACTAGGTAAGGATGCATTGCTGTCAGATAGAATCACATGTCGGTGTGATGGATTTCTGTATCGGTTTATTCTCTGACAGGGCTGCACATAGCCTATAATCAATAGCAGAACAGCATGTTACAGTTCAATAATTACCCTAAGAGGATGTGGGAGTGTGAAGCCAGAGCACTGGAGCGGAATCATCAAGCCAAACACTGAAACCAAAGGTTGCAGACAATCACATACACATTGTTGTCATTTCTCAAGTTTTCTCAAGGGGGTAGTGAGCCATACTGTAATTCCATAGAAATACGATTTCTTCCTTTTAAGATTAAAGGTTTGTCAATTTCCATACACAAAGAATTACGAGGGTTTAACAATGCTGTCTAATTACAATCCCACCGTATAATAAAATCTATGCATACAAATATTTGTTTCTGCAGACTTTGATAGTGAAGAAAGACACTATAGTCACCAGACGATAACGCCAGGGTGGTCTGTGAGCATTATCCACCTATCTAGACAATACACGATACGCCCTTCGCATGTCATTCCTCTCATTTCGAGCGCGGAACAATACCGGCGATTCAGACATTCTTCTGCGCGCCTCTCAAGCACGCGCTCTCCCCTATTCACACACGTTAATGTATGGAGAGAGCGTGACAGGGTCTCGTGCTGCGTCTCTAAGGACGCACGCGTGTCACTCAACGATTACTGACATAAAGAACGTACGCGGAGCATTTTGCGCACAACATTTAGACGAACTTTACTTTAAAATAACTCCCGAAAAAAAAGCAGGGTTTGATTTGCGGGTCCTGACTGATGCACGGTGGTCTCCCAGACTTTGTCATGCTGGTTTTCCGTCCTGATGTGTTAAAAGTGCCTAAGATCTGGCTGGGAGACCACACAAGGTTTTTCGTTGCATGATTTCTGACGATAAAAGGAAAGCCGTTGACATCGCCAAAAGTGATCCGTCGTGCGTAAAAAAGCAGGCGTTTAGTTCCCAGGTGCGCCACAGAATGCCCCGGCTGACTCCAGCCACGTGGACCGCTCACAACAACAACAACAACAACAACAACATGTTAAGTCCTGTCCTCTCTGATGCGCTCAACCCACCCCCACCAACAAAACTCCGCGCGCAGTCCTCGCCGCGTCTCTCTCTGGCCCCGCACCAGCACCTCTCCATCTCGCCGTACCATTAGACTACCGAAGGAGGGGCCGTTCGGATGACGGTCCCGCGGAGGGGAGGGTACGAGAGGCGGGACCAAAGTCTTCCCCGCTTCTCGGCGCTGACGAGTACGGGACTAGGGCTGGAGAGATCGCCGGGGAGCATCGTCACCACTCCTGCACGGAGCCTCGCCTGGCCGAATACTGCACAGTGCACACGTCGGGATTGCAAAACATTCCTGAGAAATATACCTGCTATTTATGGCATGTGGCTGGTAACTTTACTCCTGCTGTATTCTTTTCAAGAAGGTACGTGGTCAGTTTATTTATTGCTTTTTTTGACTCGTAATATGGAAAAATAACTGCACAATTGATTGAATTAAATTAAGTGGTAATATGTTTGCACAAAAACTCCACTGTTCCAAGTTGAGCGCGGAGAGTTTCAGTGTTATTTTATTGTGCGCGCACATATCTGGATTTTAGGAAGTTTCTTTCCCTCCAAAACTAACATACAACTTCGTTCCAAATGTTTTTAGTTGCTGAAAATGTGGGAAATTGTTTCTCTGGTCGGTGATTAACGACGTGCAGGAGATTATCAGGCTGTAGGATCTGCATGTTCCCGTGCGCAAAGATGGGGGAGATAGCATGATTTGTATGCAAGATATGAATATGCTGTTGAGTTATGAATATGTAGAACGGGAGCAGATTTTTGCATCGGTCGTGTGCATTTGCTTTACACTTTTGGCCTTCTGTTGTTTGCTTGATGTTGAAAAAAGTAGAGTTGGGCAGTGAGGTGTGTTTTTTTTTCCTTGGTACTTTTTTTTTTTTTTTTTTTTACTGCGCTAGAATAAGAATGTAATTTCCCCTGGATTTGAATAGGCATGTTCGTTGTTTATAGTAACATTTTATGCTTTTAGAGAAAATTATAATAGGTATGTTGTTATAAAAGTGCATGTGTTTGTGGCAGAGAGTGAATATATCTGCATAGATCCTGTGAAAAACAGAATGGCTTATGCAGCCTCATTTCCAATTAGCACTGGTGCAATTAGTGGTCCTCCATTTTCTATGCCAACAGATTCCTGGTTTGACTGTGCTGATGGTGGGTTTGATATGGCACATTTGAATTTGTATAAATGCAAAACGAAGATGTGATTTATTTTAATCATAATTAAGGTTATTTATTTGCTCATTCAGTTAGTTTTACGCATCAATTTCTGTCATGATGTCTCCTCAACAATTTTGTTTTTGACACCTCACAGCATACATACCCCTCCTTCCCTCACCCTCCAGCCTTGGAGATATGCTTTCAGTTTTTGCTCCTATTTTTTTTCCCCTAAAAATATTTTTTGGATGAAACCACTTTTCAAAACGTGTGCGCCTGTTTTGAAGTGTTCTTTATCTGATATTGCTTCGTCAAGTATGGCTTTTTATTTGGCCACAAACAATTCAAATGCAAATGCTTGAGTTTTGATGCTTTACAACTGAAAAGATATTTAGATTTTTTTTTTTATATATATACATATTTTAATTTTCAATGTCATTTTAACGGGGATGTAAGGTCAGAATTATTCTGCCTCTCTTCCAGTGTGTGTGTGGGTTTGTGAAAGGGAACTGTGGTGTGTTTTAATGTGTGTTTGTGTATGTTTGTGTGTGTTCTTGTATGGGGGAGGAAGGGTGCAGTAGGGCGTAAAGTGCGTAAAAACGGGATATGGAGGTCGCAAACAAACTTATTTTTTGTCATGTTTTCTTTTTATTTTCTAATTCTCGTAGTTATGTGTTTTCTGTAATTCCCACGATATATTTCTTATCATGTATCTTAAGCTCTGATGACACGGTCGATAGGAGATGTAAAACGCACATCAATTATCATACATGCATATGCATTAGGACTGCGTATTTTTCCGAGAGGGCCGCGCCTCCATCTTTTTCACTTTCAAGGAATGTAGAAACGTTTCTCCTTAAAAACCCTTTTTCCACGTTTCCCGAAATAATTGTATGTGGTCATAAGAACACATTTTAGTCGTTTTTGTGTAGAAATGATCAGCCATTTTAAATGTATTATTATGCATTATCGTGACCCGGGCAAGTTTTAGCACATTACCCCCTCCTGCCTTCACACCTGAACCCCGGGCTGGGAAACCGGATCCAGGGTAAATTGTCCTCTCAAGGGTCAGCTTGTCTTTTTATGGAAAAACTAAATGAGATGGAAAAGGCACCGAGGGATGCTGCAGTATTGTATGTGGAAATTTATATTGTTTGCATTGAAGTTATAATTTGATATAAATATGAACAATTAATATATTATTATTAACAACAATAATAGCAAACAATATTAATAAATTAATAAAGCCTTTAGGGTTTTTAATTGTGTTGGCTTAAGCAGGCCCTATAGAATATAACATTTTAGAATTAATCCATGTTATTATCCAGATGTTCTCAATTTTGAAAAAAAAAAAAAAAATCAAAATTAATTTGTAATAATTTTATTTATGACATATTTGCTTGGATATGAAATGATGAATAAAGAGATGGTGAACAGTGTGTGTTCGCGTGTGTCTGTCCAATATTTATTTTAAGGATCAGCAGTCGTCAGGTCGTCAAATTTGTGTGGTGGCTGCGATATTATCCGGTCTGATCCGATTTTCTGAACATTTGCCTAAATTAAAATGTGATTGAAAGGGGCTTGCCACGTCTAACACATCAAACCCTTTTAGAGTGGAACATATTATTATGATGATGATTATTGCCTTGTGTATGTCTAACATCAACCATCACAGAAATATTTTCTCACTTTCACGTGATTTCACCTCCAAACTGCTCGCAATGTCAAGCCTGCTCCTCACATCAGGACACCTCCATCCCACCCGGTCTCCACCTCATAGAAATATGCAAAATTGGTTTCCTTTCTCTTTCCCCCCATCAAATCCCCTGTTCTTCCCAGCTGCGCAATTAGTAGGAGATCTGCCGCATCCCCCACTCCAAAAGTAAATCAGGTCATTGGCCATAAGGACTCCATTTATTTCTCTCTCTCTCTCTCTCTCTCTCTCTCTCTCTCTCATTGTGGACCTGTCTGTCTCTCTATTTCGTTATACTCGTCATATACACCTGTCTCTCTTCTTTCCATGATTCTATGTTCATTATAATATGATGCTACCTCTATAAAAATGAGTCAGTTATAAACACGTTACTCTCATAAACTGTGTAGTCTGTACTTGAACTTTTCGTCTACTTGAAAATAAGATTGAACAGGTTTGTCCCTTCAGTGATGACGAATTATGAATGTAAAAAAAAAAAAAAAAAAACTCCGCCAAATCATTTCACTCACTGTATAGTCATATTAAACACTGTTTTTCCGCCTACAAAAAAAAAGTGTTTTTTGCAGAGTCAAACATCGCTTAGTTGGTCATTAAAGTGACAATTTAATATTTTATATAGGCAATTGTGGCGTAACATAATATTCTAATCAATCTATATTTTTTAGGTCGTTGTTGTTTAAATAATATATTCTTTTCTGCTTCCTTTTATGGAATTAAACAGTTTTGGTCATGTGACTGTTTACACCAGCCATGTAGGCTAAATATCCGTATAAAATGTATAAAATACATCATTAACTCTTTTTAGACCCTTCAAACTCAAAAGAAAATTGATGTCACCAATGTAATGATTTACTGGGTTAAGCGCCGTGCTATTTTTTCCTCCACCTAAAATCACACCCGCCGCTCCACCTGCCATTTCAGCTGAAGTGCAGTCAAAATAAAAATCTTTGTGTCACTCTCGCGTTCCGCTTCGACAGGTGACCGCTGTTCTCCATTCAGAGCTCGTGTGCCGGTGAGTTAAGCGCGTGAACAAACACTCCTCGCCTCGAGCACCTGCTGCACGCGACACGTCGCGGCCACTTGTCCATCCAATCGGACGCCGTGCGCGAAGCGTCCGTTCTATCAAGAGTCACAATCAGGGCGCGAATCCCCTATTTAAAGGGACAGTTCACCCAAAAATGATACTCATCTGTCATCTACTCACCCTCAAGTTGTTCCAAATCTGTGAATGTCTTTCCTCTGCTGAACACACAGAAGAATATGGGTAACCAAACAGTTGATGAAGTCGACTTACTTTCTTAATTTGTGTTCAGCAGAAGAAAGATAATTCTTACAGGTTTGGAACAACTTGAGGGTATGTAAATGACATATTTTTGGGTGAACTATCCCTTTAAAGCTCCCAAAACATTCAATCAAAAGGTAAAACGATGTAAGCTGTTCTTTTTATTGTTCTTGTATGTTTCAAAATCAACGAACTCTTTAGTAAAAATAAAAGCTAGCTTGGCTAGTATACATTCATCAGTCGCTCAGGAACTGAAGTATTGGTAACCATAGCAACAGTGCGCTGCTCGAGCGCTTTCCGTTACGATCAGGGTGGATTCGAAAACAACGGTCATTATCTTTTTAGCATATATTTAAATATCGCAAATATAATCGCTAACACAAAAACATACTGTTTTAAATATCACTAAACACTGCTTTGTTTAAAACGTCTGTGTACGGTTGATTATTAGCATTCACTTTAATGGTATTGAAAGCGTCAACATTCAGTTAAACGTCTTTTTTTCAGTTCGATAGATGACAAAAAGTGATGGGTTTGTGACGTATTCTTTTTTTTTTTCAACTATGCCTTTAAGATGGCGGATGGGTGCTAGTGGCGGGAGGTCCTCAACATATTACGCTGTGAAAACAACTGGTAAAAATTACTTTTAAGAAGTCGAAACCTCGGAAAGTTGTTGCTTATTTCGCGTAACTAGTGTCATACTAGCGTACGTAGCCTACGTTTTTCGTCAAAGGTCAAACATCTTTGTCTGGTAAGTTTTTTTACTTTTAAAGTTCGCGTGTCATGCTATAAGTAGTTCACTGCGATGTAAAAACCGCTTCTCAGCTCTCTGGATTGCGTTTCAGTAGTAGCGATAAGGTAATTTAACGTTACTTTCTTCGCGGTGCGGTACGTCTAGATGTTTTTGAACGCAAATATGGAGTATTTCCACTCTCGAGTGTTTTTTAAAAAAAAAATTATTGGTGCTGTGTATAAAACTTCGATATAGTATGTTCATATGTAGGCTAACTTACAAATTAAAGTAGTTAAAGTGTGCAAATATACAAGAAAATTGGCCTGGCCTATACAATGTCTGTCGTATAGGCCTAATGTTAACATTAAATGGTCACAAATCAAATTATATTATTTATCTTGTAAATCCTTATATATATATATATATATATATATATATATATATAATTATTTTTTTAACAGACTTTTTCCCTCCACTCCAAGCGGGTGGTGGCTAGTGATTTTATTCATGTAGCTTTTCTCTTTCTAATTGCTTAAACTGATGATGTTACTCACCTTGTGCTACAACACTCCTGTTCTCGGCTATTAGTAAATTATGTGTGTGGACATGATTTATCTCTGATATGGTTACATCCACCCACAGAGCGGAGTAAATTTCACTGTGGTTTCATGTTGGTCATATTACAATCAAGGCAAGTGTAGAGCAGTTTAAAGAAATAAATTGATCTATTTTTTATTTATTTAACAGTTTTTGTCTTAGATTTTGAAAATCCTAAAAACCTTTTTCCACTTCAAAGAACTTTTTGTGCAATGGAAAGGTACTTTAATGATAAAGGTTCTTCATTGCTCCATAGATGCCAATAAAGAACCTTTATTTTTAAAGAATGACAAGGATCACAGAACTGCAGATTCCTGTTACTCCGATTTGAGATACTCACATCTCACTTAGAGGTAAAGAATGGCCAAAAAAAGGGCACTTTATAAACTATTCAAACTACATTTTATAAACCACCTGAAACACATGAGATTCCGTCAAATTTGTTATTAACACCCAACCTCCAAAATCATCCCTTTGAAGTCTGAGCTACTTCGGCAAATGCTGAAAATGTTTTCTTTTTTCCCTGACGCTGCAGTACCGCGAAAATAAGGGGGTTGAGATCCCTTACCCGTTTCAAAATGCAACCCCTTCAAACTGAGATGAGAAAGAAAGAGACTCATTACCTGATCATGATCAGATCATATATTTGATTCATTATATAATGTACGCGAAATGCTAATTATTTAACCAAATGTATAGATATGTCTCACACTTTTCTCTCTCCCTCTTCTCAAAGAGACTGCCATACAAATGTGGGAGGTTACATGTGACTGGTTTCCAATCCACTCTAGCTCACTCACGCAAAGCACTGAACAATCACAGGGACAACAGTGGCAGGCAAGATTTACTCTAATATACCAGAACAAATGTAATCTAAACACCAAGTGTACATGTGTCCTCCTCTGCCTAGCTATGAAGAAATGCCTGACACACACACACACACACACACACATACATACACGCATACCTCATTCTTGCTATCGTAAACCCATTTATAACTGGATGCAGTGTAGGGCTGACTTTAGATTCAGCTGGAAGTTACTCAGCACCTGTAGTATTGATTTTTCCTTGACTGCGCCGTGCATAAATGATTATCGGTTTGATAAGTGGCTTGTCTGAGGCAAAGTATAAAAAACAAAGCAGGAAGAAAGTCAGTCCCTTTCTCTCCTAATCTCATGAGTCATTTTAAAAGGTTAAAGAAAACATTATGACACTGGAAGCTGTTAAAAAAATATGCAGCGTTGTAGCGCGTTACAGACAGGCTTGACAGCGGAAATGGCCCTTGAACAATCTGCGAATAAATTAATTGGAAGGCTCGGAGGCAAATGGATGGTTGAATTGCGTTGTTGTCGAACAGTTGCGCGTCCCAAAAATATGCGTCTGCATTTAGACATGTTTATGTAGGTGAGACAGAGTGATCGGAAGAGAGATTGTGTGCAGATTTCTTTGGGGACAGGGTGTGAAGATCTATGCGTGTGTGTGCGAGAGAGCGTGTGTGTCTAAGCAAATGCAGATGAGCGACTGAGAGAGCTGCATTATGCATAGCGGCTCACCATTGGCAATAGCCTAGGCTATCCACAATACATATTCAAATGGCATTTTCATAGCGACTGAACAAAAAAATATATGTATATATGTATGTATATGTTGTGCAAATGTGCAAAAGCGAGCCATGTAAAGTGGAAGCCGAGAAAGAGGAAAATGGAAGGCGATTAACAGGGAGAGATGGCGAGAAGGAAGGGAAAACAACATGAAATGATGAGCAAAGACATTTTTGAGCAGGAATTTTTTCGGTTCGAGGAAGTGGGTGGAGAATAACGCGTCCATCTTGAGAGTTAGACAGATAGGGAAAACGGGCATCATTAATGGAGCGTTTCAGCATTCCCATGCAGCCCTTTTCCTCGTTTGGCATATGGCAACGAGAATAGCAAGGAGCTGCAGGGCTTCGTTAGCCCTCACACGGAAGTCATCTCAGAACAAAGAGAGAAGAAATTGGGTTATCCCGTTGCCCTTTCTCTTTTCTCTCCTTAAGACTCCCCTAAATTACTGATTATCTACTCTAAACGTCTCAACAGTTCTCTATGGACATATGAAGTCCTTGGACATAGTGGTCGACCATTGTTGATTTGTTTCCATATTTTTAATGCATAGCGTCATCAAATCCCCCACTAAATTGAGTCCCGTTTAATACATTGCTGAATGCTGAAAGTGCACAATTGATTCTAAATATCTTTTTCATTCATAACATTTTTTTTTGAAAGCAACATACCACATATATAATATTTTGTAATAATATAGTGTAAGTTTTAGCAGTGATTTTATTTATTTATTGGCTCTTAACAGCTTGAAATTGATCTTTCGCAAAGACCCGCCCCCTTTAGTTACCGTTGCTATGTCCGACAAGCCATGCCGGACCACACATCTTGTTCTTACGTAGTGAAATACGTCGTGGAGCGAAGACGACACTGACAACGCATCGACATACAATACAGAGCAGATTACTTTTGAAATGAAACAAAGTCTCAAATTTTGGAATTTTTAAAGAAATTTAAACAATAAATACCATTTTGTGGCTCTTGTATGTGTCGTGAACCGATCATCTCTTCCTTCTAGGTCATTTATAGCAAATAAACATGAATGAACATCAGAAGGAATGTTGTTTCAAGCGTGGAAAGATGCCAGTACAATCAGTTTGTCAATTTCAAGTCCACCGACGTTAATATACTAACTCGACTGACTGCTTTGTCGGACATAACGGCCGATTCGGCGCTATAATTGGTTAGATCGCCTGTCAATCAAACTCCAGGCGAAGGGTCATTTGACTGCTTAGGACAGAAAAGTTGTGTTTTTGTGGCAATCAGTCAATCTGCATTGTCATGATGTCATTTCCTGTAACTTTAAGGTGTGGTCACATTAGCATAATTTAGGTGGAATTTTTAGAATAATTCATCACATGCCATTTACCACTCAGGTTATTGGCTCATAAAGTTTTGTGGTCCCATGAGCAGAGGGAATATTTTCTCCAGGTAAAATTCTATGATAACATCCCAATAGTGACACCTGTTGGTGTGGAGGACAAACCGCAGCTGTCCTGCTTTCAAGCTTTTCCCTTTCCCCCTTCCTTACCTCAGACCCAGACAGTGGGGGTGGGTGGGGGGATATCCTCAGGCCCTCCCTTTTGGATCCACAACCCCTTACCCAGAACCCCACTGTGAGATTATAGATATTGCAATCTTTATTATGGGGGTTTATGCTTTAGGCTATAATCTGCAAAGGCAAAGGGGGTGGGGGACAGGGGGACTAACCAGTTGACCTGTTTTTCATCCCATTTCAGTATGACCATGACCATATTTCCCAGTGTTGCTGTGTTTTGTTCAGATCTACTGTGAACTCGTGTTGTCATGCAGGCTTTCTGCTATTGTCTATGTTTTCTGGTGCCATGCACAGGGTGGTCTTTGCTCTTGTTTGTCCAATGAGAGAGAGAGAGAGATGTTTTTATATCTTTGAAAGAACTATCACAGATTAACAAATGTTTGTATTTGCTTAGTTTTAAGTTGAATTTCCGCCGAGAGGAGATTGGCACTGTCTGTAGTGCTGAAATGTGTTTAGGGACCATTCAGTCACTGTCCATGGTCCTGAAAAGAGCTCTCGGAATTATATTTGACACAGCTCAGAAACCAGGATAGAGTGCACTCTGCTCTCGTCCCAAATAGCACTTAAGGCTGACGGCAGCCAGGGACTGAGTCCATTTTGAGAATGTCAGGGATCTATGCTGTTTAACTGTAATGCTGGATCCCAGAGGTTCTTTACACAAAAGCGTGGGTCAAAACATTTGCTTCAAACCCTAGATTTGACAGTGCAACTGTGGCACTACATTAGGCGCTGACTTCGCATGCACAGAAAAAGCTCGGTCTAGTCCAGCGGTTTTCAAATGGGGGTGAGGGAGTCGTGAACATCTTAAGGGGGCTAAAACATTCTCTAATTATTTATAAATAAATAAATAAGATTAAAACAATTCATTAATTGTTTAAATAATTGTAAAAATAGAAATGTTTATATTTTTAAAATCTTGTTTTTAATTGCTACAGTGCATCTGACTGCACCACTGAGCTTTTTATTTATTAGCATATAACCTTGGCAAAGAAAATTTACCACTTTTTAATTCGTTCACTCAAAAACTGACATCTATTGGCTCTCAATTGGATCTAAAACATTTGCATTTCCATTTCGAAGAGATACTCGTGCTGTTTCTTTCAAACGGTTATAAACAGGTTATAAACAGTGGCCGATTGCATGAACCGTTTCAATATCCAAAGTTAGTCATACGTTTTTTTTTTTGTTCATAACTTTTTAAAATCTTTTTAAAATCTGCTCTAATTTGACACCGAAAAGTAAGACTAATTACCCCAAACTTTTTTGTCATAATGGTTCTTAAGACACAGTCTTAACATAATGGCTATGTTTATGCAACTGGCCCCAGTACATTTTTTTCTTTTTCTTTTTCTTTCTTCTTCTTTTTTTTTTTTAAATGCAACAATGCATTAATAAGTTTAAAAAAAAATCTAGACATTTAATTTTTTCATATATTGACAGCCCTAGTTTCTGTTAAGAATGAAATTTCATAGCTGTGTAGGCAGTCTTGACTGTAGGGGACTTGTGAGTCACAAAGGTTGAAAACTGCCAGTCTAGACCTTGTTCTAATGTAATCCCGCACATTTTTATTTCATGTGAAGCGTGAACAACGGAAGGCATTTTATTTCATTCCCTTGCAACCTGTGACTCCTGACGCCACAAAACCATTCACTCCAGCCCCCCGTCTAACCTACTCCTCTGCTCACTCTAGACCCGGTCCTGTCTGGACTCATGCCCCCTGGCTCGCACCCACCTCCATAATCTGCCCTCCCCACAGGGCAGTGTGAGAGGGGAAGTGATAGAGGCCCTCCACCGTGCTGCGATTATCAGGCCAGGAAGGCTCTGTGTGTGTTAAATGTGAAAGGAGATTATATGGATTTAACTCTCTGCGTCTGGCGTACAAATTCCAATCACATAACATATCCCTTCATGTTCTATGGGAATATAAAAAGAGAGGGAGAGAGAGTGATGGATGGAGAGAGAAAGAATCCAAACCCCCACCTTGCCCAGTAAAAAGCTTTAGCTCTAATCTCAGTCTTTCAATTCTCTAGCACCACTTTTTTTCATGTTTTTCATTCTGTTTATGCTTTGAATTTTTTTTTCTTATTCCAAATGAATATTATTCCTGTCCCTTGTTTCTCGAGACCTTTAAAAGGAGTAGCCTATAACTGTCAAAAGTAATAATAACATAATTTTAGTCATTAAAAGAATAGAATGTCATTGTTTACACACCTCTTTTGTCTTTCCAAATACATTTAACTTTTTCTTTTGTTTTTCCTGGAGCACAAAGGAAGATATTTTATAGAATGTACAAGCTGCTCTTTTCCATACAATAAAAGTGAATGGGAACTTGGCACAGCCGTGGTTTCATTTCATTAAAACAAGCAGCATTTTCATTTTTAGGTGAACTAATCCTTTAATATTCAATGTTATTGTGTATAAATTCTAATTTCATATTTATTTTTAGACATTATGATGGTCTCTTCTGTGCATGGAAGCTTAGAGTTTACTTATCTATGGCACCCCATTGACTTTAATGGCATGGTAGCATGTCACCATTATTCTTTCGAACACAATGAGAATCACAAGAATAGGGGTTAATCCAGGCATTGTTGACATAAACCTGGTGGGGGGCATTAATTAAATGTAATTGCCTTAGAAGAAAATTCTCTTGCTTTGGGCTTGTGTCTCCCTTGGCTCGAAGCCAGAGCTGAGCTAAGCAATTCTCAGAATACAAAAAGATACAGAGCCATCCCACCAGAACCATGTAATCCGTAATAGAGCCTGCAGATAATAGAGACGCCGGAATGGTAAATCACTAAAACGCCGCCTTTGAAGGACATCATTAGCTACGCTGCTAAATTAACATGCGTTAATTTACGCAACCATCTTTTTTCTCTTTTCTCACAGTAGTCCGGGTTTGGTAATACACCAAGAGCGAATGATTGTCTGATCCACATTAGCTGTCAGAGAGGTTTGTAGATACATAGCGGGGGTTCTATGACCTATTTATTCTCCTATCAGATGGCAGCATTCAGCACGGCTCACACCGCACACATATTAGATTAGTGATATTCTTTAATGCCTGCCCTACAACTGTTTGTTATCACTGTCATTTGGGTTAAGGTTGGATAAGTAAGGTTCCTTTGGTAAGGAAGCATCTGCCAAGAACACACACAGGCCTATATTACAAAAAAAAGTGAATGGAGGGTAAAGATCCACTCTTGCTGTGGACAAAGTCTGCTTTTGTTTGGAAGCCTTGCTGATGCCTGCATCTTGCTTTGTTCATTTACATCTGTGTTTGCTTCTCTAAAAAATGCAGCATTTTCAGTTTTACAGTGAGGAATTTCAAATGAACACTTTCTATTGATGAAAAAGAATCTGGGGTGTGTTTCCCAAAATCTTTAGCCATTTATGGTCATAAGTTCTGTCGTTACCAATGATTTGGTGATTGCCGAAAGATTGCCATAGTTCCATCAAACGTTTGCAAGTTGTTTGGTTGGAACTATAGTTCTTTACCTATGGTTAGAAGCAGTGTTGGGGAAAGTTACTTTTAAAAGTAAAGCATTACAATATTGTGTTACTCCATAAAAAAGTAACTAATTGCGTAAAATTTTATAAAAAGTGATGCGTTACATTACTTTTGCGCTACTTTTTCTCACCTGGGCTGGGCTTGCTTGTTTGTTTTTTGATAACAACAAAAAAAACCTTCTATTTTTGGCAAATGTAAAGGCACTTTCACATCAAAAGTGAAATGAATAAGCCTCAGGCTGAAGGAAATTCATATTTACACCTGTAGAGGGCACAGCTTAAACAATCCTTTCAGCTGCCATTATGGATTATTACATGTTTGCATATAATTCTGAGATTGCATTTCACTGAATGTTTTCGTACAAGTGAGATGAGTAAATTCATGTTCACATTTAATCTAGAACTACAATAACCATCATGTTCACACAGCGCACACAACACCTCTACACTTACTCCCGATTTCTCTCAACGTGGTGACCGGAGAAGTGTCAGTAAATGAATGTGAAAACTTGCATTACTTATTTGAAAAAGAAACTTAGATACTTTGTTGTGAAATTGTCTTGTGAATTGAAAAGGTAATGCGTTGCTTTACTAGTTACTTGAAAAAGTAATTGATTACAAAACTCAAGTTACTTGTAATGCGTAACCCCCAACACTGATTAGAAGCATCATTTTTTTTTGTTAGTACAACTTGTGAACAAATAATGTAGATCATGCTTTTGAGCAAAATAACCAAGTTTACATGCAGTGCAATATATGTCTTTCATTCCGTTTCATTTTCAAGAGTTTGCACTTGTGAATGCGCTCTAGACACCACAGAATATGAGAGAGCCCATGATTGAATCAAACATCTGTAATTAAAACAAAACAACAAAGTTTTTTTTTTAATTTACTGGCTATAATCTGACATTAGTTCGATCTCAGACTGATTAATTAGCACAAGTTGGTACTCCACCATCTGCTTGACGCCAATTGTGACGTCAACATCAAAGTTACTACGGTTTCAGGAAACAGTCATGACTAGCTACAGTAGTTAATTTCTCCAACGATGTATCACATACTATGGTAGTTATGCAGCTAGTTACATTGTTTTATGGATAATGCATTAGTGGCAGCTTAGCTTTGTGCTAACTTCCTTTAGCTTTCATATAGATTGTGCACTTGGAAAATGACAGACAAATAATCAGATAAAGGTTACATCATCTTCTCAATCCAGTGATTGATTTCTAAATTTGAATTTAGTTGTGCTGACCCAATGGGAACGTCTCTGGGATAATCCAATCAGAGGACGGGAGGGCAGGCACTTTACCAGATGTGAATGTGAGGTGGACGTTTGCCAGAATGACACACAGAGCTTATTTTATGATGTGCTGTTCTTTTCAAAGTACAGTAACCCAAAAGAGCAAGTATGTCTTGGCCCCTTTACCTGTCCAGGTGTTGATTTGAAGAATAAAACTCTTTGGTCACTTTGTACTGACCATGTTTTCTCTCTTCCAGTGCACAGCGAGGATGTGGTCTCGACGCGGCTGTACTTTGTGAATGCTTCCCTGCAGAGAGTGACCTTCTCCAGCTCAGTGGGGGTGTCCCTGCCCTGTCCTGCGGGTGGCGCCCCCCATGCCGTCCTCCGCTGGTACCTGGCCACCGGCGACGACATCTACGACGTGCCACACATCCGCCACGTTCACGCCAACGGCACGCTGCAGCTCTACCCCTTCTCCCCCTCTGCCTTCAACAGCTTCATTCATGATAATGACTACTTCTGCACTGCCGAGAACCAGGCCGGCAAGATCCGCAGCCCTAGCATCCGTGTCAAAGCAGGTGAGACCTGATTGCATCCATCCGTCGGCCCAGCTATCGACCTATCCAGGGCTTGACATTAACTTTTTTCCTCAACAGCCACTGTGATGAGTGTTTTTTTCAAATTTACAAGCCACTCAGCATTTTTACTGGAAAAAGACAATTTTGACATCTATACCATGGGGGAAAACTGTCATATATATATATATATTAATATTATCTCATAATTTGGTAGCAAGTAAATTAGGCTGCTGTCACTAAGACCCGATGCACGGATTCATTATACTGTTACACACAAGTTTTCTTTCTCAACTGTTCACTTACAACATAACTGACTGTGTTTATGTTAATACTCACCGGCACTGGCATTTTGACATTATTTTGTGTGTATTTGACTGTTTAAGTCAAAAATTTAGTACTGAGAGGCAGCTTTATGTATGCACACTTTGGGTGGGAGAACAATCAATCCCACAACAAAATTCAAGCCCTATAACACCAACAATATTCATCCAGAGCAAATGAGTGAGGGTTTTTGTGTGTCAACTCACTGTCAGACAGATGAGAGAGAGCGAGAAAGCGCAGCTGGTATCACGCATCTATTCTGTGGAAAATGCGTATTGGAAGCGTTTTAGATATTTCAGCACTGATATGTATGGAAAAATCAATATTTTGACACTACATTGCACTTAATTCATTATTTCAGATGTCTTTTTAAAAGTAAAATGTATAAATTAAACCAGCCAAAGTGGCTAATAGGAGTGACTGCGTTACACGCCACTGCTGAAATCTACCCGCATTTGGCGGGTTGGTGGGTGTTAATGTCAAGCCCTGGATCTATCTACTGTATTTATATGGTGGTGTAGTGGTGAGAGTAACGGTCAGGGTTGGCAACCGCAAAGTTGTTGGTTCAAGTCTCACAAACAACAAGCCATAAGCTATCATATTTCATGTTCTTGAACATATGACTTTTGGATGAAAGTGTATACTAAATGATAATTGCTCATTATATATAAAACCTTGATCCTTTCAATGGAACATAGACAGAGAAATATTTTGTAGTGGATGTAATTTGATATACTTTTATAAACAACCATTCAAATGATTAAAAAAAAAAAAAAAAGAAAGAAATGAATACTTTTGTTCCGCAAGGACGCACTTAATTAATCACAAGTGACAGTAAAGACCTTTATAAAACAATTTCAAGTAAATCCTGTTTTGAACTTGTGCATAAAGAATCCTGAAGAAAATGTATCATGATTTCCACAAAAATCTACATTGGCTATTTTAAAATATTAAAATAAAACCGTTATTTTTTAAATTGCATGTGAAACCAGACCTAAGAATCTTTAGTGAATCTTTAAAATGGAAATTATTATATCTCACTGGCCATCAAACTGTGTTTTACACATTTTATTTGTAAATAAATAATACAAAAGTACAATTTTAATATAAAAAACAAATTATAAAAAATTGTAATTCAATTTGAACAATATTTAACAATTTTTTCCTTGCATATTGATAACAAAAAATGCTGGTCATTGTGGCATCGTATATGATCATACATCAGTCATGAGCCAGTCTCAGAGAAAAAAAGTTGTCACATTGTGTTTTTGACATTCCTCACATTTTGCTAGTTTAAAATGAGAAATATTCCACATGTCACTACTTGTTTTTTATTGTCATTATGATTTTTACCTACATACATTTCTAATTTCACATTTTCTATAGAAAAATGTCTTTAGAATCGTTCACATCACTTACATCCGTGAGGGTCACATTATCTTTGTTGCATTACTGCATGTATTACATCGCAGTTCCTAATAAATGTTTATTCACAGCACTTGTATTGCCACTTGACATGTTCATTTTGGACCTTGTATATATCCTTCCTATAATCTGCACACTTTAGTCCTAAAAGACTGCAAGAGCATTTGTTCTCATCAGCATCTTTTTACAGACCATATTGCTTGGAGAAAAGAGCACAGTCAACCTAGGTGCTGTGGCAGAGGGGGTCACGTGACGTTACAGGTGGAACACGAGTTCTTAGCTTAACATCTGCAATAACAGCAGAAGTAGCGGCCGCCATATTGCTAACCTAAATAAGAATGTAAGTGCCAAATGGATGTCCCAGTGGCCGGCCTGTTGACCTGGCTGCTTTAAAAAGCAGCGCACAGACGGGCGCACTACGCTACAGACAGTTGGCTGACTGACCCTCCCACACGGTGCCAAGGTCACCGCTCATGAGTGGGGCTGGCCGCCCAGCAACAGCGAGGGATATCCATACACCTCCCTACACTCACACACACACACGTTCTTATGCCAGCCTGCGCAGTGCCAGTGTCCCTCCTGTCTCCCAGTCTCCATCTGTCCTCTAAGCTAGAGTTCCCATCTCACACAAACGCGTAGACGTTCACCTACTCTGAATTTCCCGGAAAAAAGCGAGCGAGGCCAATCTCACACTTTTATAAATAACATCAGCTTGAATGATTCTTCAAATGTAACCAGACAAGTTCGGTCCACATTACTTTTTCCTCCTTACCCGCATTAACATTAAAGTCTCAGAGGATGGAATGAATTACCTACCAACCAGCGACAAGACGGGGGTGACTTTCGCCTCAAATAATTACACTAATTAATCAATTAAGTGCTGAGATGCAGCAAAACTGCTAGTGGACCTAGCAACCCACACAGAGCCCTGAGGAACCCAACACTGGGGCTCCCTCACCAGCCAATCAGATCCTGGCAATGAAGGGTTACCATGGGTACGGTGAGGGGAGGGGCAGGGTGTGGCGCTGAATGTCTCAGGTGGCACTGGAGAATGATGACAGCTGACAGCTCACTGTATGACACCATCCCCCCCCCATGCATCTCTCTCTCTCTCTCTCTCTTTCTCTCCCTCCTCCTCTTTTCTCACCCACTCTCCTGCATGCTGATCCTGTGCCAATAATAGCACGGGCACCTGTGTGGATAGCTCTACATTTATGAAAATCTCCCTATGAGGGCTTCATATGAGTGTGTGTGTTCCTCCTCGCACTCACTGTTCATTTTTCGTTTAGCTGTTTCATAGTGTCTCAACTCCTAGCATGTCAATTGTTTGTGTCCCTATATTCCTATGTAGTAAAGAAAGTCTGTCTGCCTGTTTATCAATCTGTCTGTCCGCCCATCCATCAATCCATTTATTTGTCTGTCTGTCTACTCGTCTGTCTATCTGTCTGTCTGTCCATCTATTTGTCTATCCATCTATCTGTCTGTCTACCCATCTGTCTGTCCATCTATCTATGTGTCTGTCTGCTTGTCGATCTGTCTGTCTATCCAACTGTCTGTCTGTCTGTCTATCCGTCTGTCTGTCTGTCTATCCGTCTGTCTATCCATCTGTCTGTCTATCCACCCGTCTGTCTGTCTGTCTATCCAACCGTCTGTCTATCCGTCCATCTGTCTATCCGTCTGTCAGTCTGTCTATCCGTCTGTCTATCCATCTGTCTGTCTATCCAACCGTCTGTCTGTCTGTCTGTCTATCCAACCGTCTGTCTGTCTATCCATCTGTCTATCTGTCTGTCTGTCCGTCCATCCATCTGTCTGTCTGTCTGTCTGTCTGTCTGTCTATCCAACCGTCTGTCTATCCGTCCATCTGTCTATCCGTCTGTCTGTCTGTCTGTATATCCGTCTGTCTATCTGTCTGTCTATCCAACCGTCTGTCTGTCTATCCATCTGTCTGTCTGTCTGTCTATCCAACCGTCTGTCTATCCGTCCATCTGTCTATCCATCTGTCTGTCTGTCTGTCTGTCTATCCGTCTGTCTATCCATCTGTCTGTCTGTCTATCCATCTATCCATCCATCTGTCTGTCTGTCTATCCAACCGTCTGTCTGTCTGTCTGTCTATCCGTCTGTCTGTCTGTCTTTCTATCCATCCGTCTGTCTGTCTGTCTGTGTCTGTCTATCCATCTGTCTGTCTGTCTTTCTATCCATCCGTCTGTCTGTCTGTCTGTCTATCCATCTGTCTGTCTGTCTGTCTTTCTATCCATCTATCTGTCTATTCATCTGTCTGTCTGTCTGTCGTTCTATCCATCTATCCATCTATCTGTCTTTCTATCCATCTATCCATCTATCTGTCTTTCTATCCATCTGGTGGGGTTGATAGTTGATAGCCAATGTATAAAAACAGAAAATGGTCTTAAAATAAATGCAGGAATTAATTTTCCTCAACTCACTCTTTATTTGCTTAATAGAAACTATGCTATATTAACTAACTCTATAATCCTAAATAGACTGTCCTACACCCTGTATTCAGTTTGTCTAAAGTCACTGTGAGGGTTAAACACAGACCTCGTGCGATGAGCTTGACAGGTCCACTGTGACACAAGCTTACACTTCCTTTCTTTCAGCCCTTTGTTTCTTTGGCTTCCCGCCTCCTGATAGGTCATGTTCATTTTTTTTTCACCATTACATTAATGAGCACCATTCACCACCTCATTCTTATTCAGTTTAGTTCTTTTCCCCTGTTTTATACGTCTTGCATCATGAATAAGTAAATACGGTATTTGGTTTCTCTCAAGTTAATTATTTAAACGATAGTGATACAGGACTCAGTCCTCCTGGTGTGTGGAAAGAGAGCACCAGCCCATGTGTCAGTCCGTTTCCAAGCAACCGATGAGTATAGTCAGGCATCAGTAACATTCTAATGATGCCGCACATGAAGACGGAGAGTCATTTGCCCATAAAAAAATGCTATCTGCTATTGTTGTCGGAAAATTCGTCTGTGAATTTTACGCATGCATTATTGAAGCCTTAGAGATGTTTTGGCTTGTTTACGCTCTTTGGACTGCTGTAAAACAACATTCCACAGCCAGGTGTAGCGCGATCCGAGTTGAGGTGAAAATAAAACTAGCTAATAGGGCCAGTTTGAGTTAGTTTATCTTTAGAAATTCAATAAAGCCTGAGACTCGAAGTCAATCAATGACTGAATAAATGATTATTTGTGGACTATGGAGTCCTGAGTGTAATAGGGAGTTCTATTGATTTGTTCTATTGATTCAAATCTCATCTGCATCAGTAAGAAGCTGGTTATTTAACAGTGGGCAAATATCGCACAGTCTGTTTTAACCTATATATTTCATTTACATATTTTTTATGAACTGATTAAATATTAAGAAAGAGAAAGAAAGAAAGAAAGAAAGAGAAAGAAATATAATCGCTGGACTCAAGGATTCATGAGTTAACCATCAGACAAGGACACTGATTCGCTGTGGGTGACACTGGCACCTGGCAGAAACCGTTATTAATGACCAAGGAAATTCACCCTCAAGCCAGGCGTTAATTATATATAGAAATAGAGGTAGCGAGTGAAGCGAGACAGGAGAGGGTGGCCTGAGAGTTTGGTTGTGGGTGATTGCCATGTTTCATGAAATCTCATGATCGGTCTCTTTTCTGAAGGGGTGAAAAAGCTGCGTAGTTGAATTGGTCTTGAATCCAATTGCAATACCCACAGAGTTCTCTGAAAACATCCCCCGACTGCGTGATCAAATTTGCGGCGTCATGTTCATGAATGAGATGCCCTCGCTCTGCGTCTTGTGTTACTTCCCCAAAGAAACGAGGGAGAAATTAAAATCCGTAAGTAAATAGATGTTGATGAAAGACACAAAGCAAATTGAGTCCCTGAAATTAAAATGAAATTCAGCGCCTCCTTTAATATGTTCGCACTCCCTCGTCACCCTTTACCGTAGGAGGATCTCCTCGCCCATAAATAACATCTTCGTACCCCACTCGCTTTGTGTGTTCTTCTTGTCTATTGATTTTTCGTCCGGGTTCCGGTTGTCAGGTGCAGAGAGGGTCCCTTTAGCGGGGGCAAATGTTTCTGACAGCTCCAGAGGCTGTGCACCGTCGTCCACTCACCGCCGTCTGCATGCATTGCCTGGGTGATTTATAAAAAGGCCACTTCCTGAACTCTTGAACACCTCTTGACAAAAGAAAGATTCAGTCTCCAGCAAAATCCAGTTATAAATGCTCTAAATTGTTTCATAAAATGAATGCATTTGTCCTAGATTAGGCCTTTTTGGATTCACAGAAAAGGAGACCTCGCCTCCATTAATTGATTTTTTTTTTTTGAAAAAAGAAAATGTCATGTAATTTTACATTCAAAATATTCTTTTATTTGAAATAAAAGAAAAATGAAGAAATAAATGTTTCATTAAAGGACCAGTTCACCCAAAAATGAAAATTATTCCATGATTTACTCACCCTCAAGCCATCCTAGGTGTACAATCGGAGTTCCATTGAAAAATATCCCTGCTATTCCAAGCTTTATAATGGTAGTGAATGCCGTTCCTGATTTTGAAGAACAAAAAAGTGCATCCATTCATCATAAAAGTAATCCATACGACTCCAGGGGGTCGTAATAAAAGTGAAGTGAGGCGGTTTTGAAAGAAAGATATCCGTATTTAAAACTTAATGAACTAAAATAACTATCTTCCGGCAGACGGCCTATGCAAATGGATTTACGGCGGAAGACTAACCCCTGACCGGACGCATGACGTTTTGACAAACATGGAAGCGCAGAGGATGGAGCAAAACAAAACCCCAGTCACAAATTAGAAGTCTGAAACAAGACATTTTGAAAATTTTAGAAATATCGGAGGATTTCGATATAAAAGAGGAGCTAGAGTTTGTTGCACAGCCCCTATTTGTTTGAACTGTGAGAGATGTCTAAGCTGATCATCGCGTCAGGGATTACACTTTTGGCATAAGTTGACTTGCGTAGGCTGTCTGCTGGTAGCTAGTCATTTTAGTTTATAAAAAATTAAATATGTATGTTTTTCTTTTTTTATTTATTAATTTTATTTAATTCCAACCTCTGCTTTTCTTCTGCCTCATCATAAACAGTGTTCAGGGAACCTTACACAGTTCGCGTGGCGGACCAAAGGTCCATGCGGGGCAACGTGGCCGTCTTCAAGTGCCTCATCCCCTCTGCTGTGCAGGAGTACGTCAGTGTGGTGTCCTGGGAGAAGGACACAGTCTCCATCATCCCAGGTAAGACATTCTTCGCACTGTTGGGCTGTTTAAAGTAACCGCTGATTTGAAATCTGTTATGTTTTCGTACAATTTGGACATGCAACAAATCTTCAGTCTGTACACGAAGGCTTGTTGCACCTGTGATTTTGTGTCAGTTTGGTTTATTTGTTTCCTATCATTCAAAGCGCGTGAAGGTCATTGTGGTTTCAACATGTGGAGAACAATTGATGTTATTTGGGAGTCCATATAGGCTCAGGGGTCACAACCTTAGGCATGTGTAAACATTGTCAAGAACAGATTTTATTATATTTAAATCCATTCCACACTATTCCTCAGATTTCTCTGTGAAATTAAGCACAGAAAATGCCACATAAGACCACAGAATCCATATGATATGGGTTAAAAAATGACTCTAGTTGGATGAAACTATGAAATAAATGGGTTCACTTTGCACTATTCTGTGAATTGTGCATTTAATTTGGTATTATATTTGAAATGTATTCTATTGCATGTAATTGAATGCCTGAAAGGTTTGTGACCTTCTTATTGGCTGCATAAGGAAGTTTGTGTGGGGAAAAACAGACATTCACAATATAGATAGAACACATGGGATGTTTTGAAATGAGAATATATATCCACTCATTCATATATCATTATATTTGTAGTTCATCACTAAGGTGAAAACAATTTTTCTGCAAAAATAAGTAGGACTAATTTCCGAAATAGATTTTGCATTCTACCATTACATTTTTTTTGTGTGTTTTTTCATTGTACTTTCACCTGAGATGTTCAAATGAAAATGAAATTCCCTCTCCTCAAGTTTAGCCTGGCTGGGAGACCCTCATATTCTCAATATGGTCTTGGGCAACCCTGTTAATCAGTCTTAATTCATTTTAGCCTTTCTTAATGTCTCCCATTTTGTCTGGATGGAGTAGACACTGAAAAATAGGACAGTTCAACAAAATGGAGCTGAATAACAACATGTAATGCCCTGTACTGTCAGCACGAATGATTTTCACTCATTTCCAATATTATCTAACATGGTATGCGTGCAGCATTACACAAAGATTTTCATAGAGGGATGTTTGTCTGAGTAATAGGGTTGCAAATTTAGCCTAATTTAAGTCAGTACGACCAACTAGTTTCGGACCAAATGTTGGTTTGTAGTTATCGATAAACATATTTCACAAAAATTGACAGAACAACACAGTGTTAGGATTTGGGCCTCATTTGCTGTGTTATTTTTGTGTTATTTTCTAATCTTTATTTATTTTTATATTTTCAGTTTTTGTTTTAATTTTAGTTTGAATTTCAGTCATTTTGTTATGTGCTTATCTTTTTTTTAATATTTACATATAGCTTTATTTTAAGTTTCAGTTTTAGTCATTTTAATAACTCAAAGGGCCTATGTAGACTTCAGAAACCCTTGTTATTAGCGACACCGGTGGCCGTTATGTGAACTGCATACAGCAGCTTATTTCTCGAGTTCACGCACACGCAACGTACAAGAGACTGAACGTGATTCAAGGCCCCGTTATACTCACGGCAAAATTTTTTGTTCTTCGCTTAGAAGTAAAATGTTGGAAATACTTTTGCAGCAAACATTCTGACCCCGTCCAACTGCCAAGAGTGATGTTTTGATGAATATGTAAATATATGCTGCGCACTTTGCTCTCAAAAACAAAATAAACACACAACAAAAATGACAGCAGTGAAAAAGCAGCATTTAAGAAAGCATCTGATTCATAACAATGTGGATATGTTTGCACAAGCTCTGCGATTCATGTCGACAGATGAGGTAATTAAAATTACACTGTTAAGATAAGTTTGATTATAAAGTATATTTTAGATTATAGACTGTATAAAACTGGCTATGTGAGACTATAGTTTGAATGAATCCCTTTTCTGTGCATGACACATTCACAATATAGTACAGAATGGCTATTTATCCTGAATATTGTATAAGCATTCATTTCATGTGTCATTGAATGGAAGAGAGGCTTTCAAGAGCGCACACAACCATCATATCCTTTGTATTTTCTGCCCAAGTCCTTCACATAACAATCAGTCTGCTTTCATGGACAACCTAGGAAGTTTTGGAAGTTCTCATTTTTTTAACAATCTTCACATATTTGCAATACAAAAAACAATTAATACTTGAACATTTCTTACATTTAGCCACTTTAAAGTCTATATGAAATCCAAATGGACCCTTTTTGTCTTAGTCATTAGTGAAAATGTGAAGGAAAAAAAAACTACTTCTCCTCTGGAATGGCGTTCCTTTCCTGTACGGCTTGGGCAGAGCATTCTTAACCACTCCCCTGCAAACACCTTAATTTTTTTTCATGTAATATTTACGCTTTATTTTAACTAGACCTCCTCTATAACTCACACCCCATGTATATGTGTGTTTGTTTGTGTGAAAAATCCAGTGTGATAGTGGACAAAAGCTTTCCCACTTTATCAAATTCACTCTAAAGGCAGCAAAATGATTCTGCCAAGAGTGCTTTGTGTGTGTGTTCAAACAAGGTAGCGGTTTTCTTGAGTAGCGGACTTCCTAGCTCAAGTGGCAGAGTGTGTGTGTACGTTTGTGTGAACCCTGGCCTTGTAGTTGATTGGAAAATCAATAGGTGCAGCTTACACCGGCCAAGTCAGATGGAATCAGTGACTAAAGTCTCTCTCTTTGCTCAGTTCATCTTTCTCAATGGAGGTGTGCGTCTCCCTGTCCTTCACACTGGAGCGCTCATTGATCCACTTTAGCCGCTGTGTCAGTGTGTATCAGTATAAGGGGTCCAGAGGTTTCCAGCAAGTATTGATTGATTACATGCTTGGATTCCCCTCTCTCTTGTCACAGATGCGGACGTGTGAGTGGTCATCCACAAGACACGGGGGATTGTGGGTGAACGTCCTTAGGAATGTACACCTTGGCGGAGTGTGTGTGTTTGTGTGATCCCAGGGCAGCGCTTTTGTTGTTTGTTGTGTGGCATTGTTGCTGCTGACCGTGACTTCCAGCTTAATTGATTAACCAGTCGCTTTAATAGATTAACAGAAGGTCACACTTCCAGCTCTAGCAAACTGACTCTGACACTCTTTTCTTAAAGATTACCCAGTGCATCAGTCGAGCTAAAAAATTCTAATGATCTTCTACAACCTGAGCAAAGCTAACTTTTGGTCCTCTGGTTTATTGATGAACGCAACAGATTTTAGTTATGTTGTGGAATAAAGGAAGGCCGCTCAATTTTTTTTACTAGTATTGTCAATCTTAAAAATTATGTTTTAAAATATCATAAATGTGGTCTATATGAAGTGTGCACTATGTTTAGAGTCTTCTGAATGCACATGAATGCATTATATGAGCTTCAGACCAAATTTAAAGTGTTATTTACTGAAAAAAATCTTGATCGTCACTGAGAGATGGAGGGGAAGATGCTTCAATGATTTGGAGGCCCAAATTCAATATTTGTTTTAAATTAATTGTAATAATTAAACTAACAGCATTTATAAATAAATAATGATTAATTATACTAATATAATATATATATATATATATATATATATATATATATATATATATATATATATATATATATATATATATATATATATATACATATATATAATATATTTCACATGATTTTTCACATGATTTTGATATATATTATATTAGGACAATTTATCATTATTTATTTATAATTGCTATAATTAGCACATAGTGTTTCTGAAAGATCATGTGATCATGAAGACTGCTGAAAATTCCACAGCAGAAAATATACTGCTGGAATAAATTGACATTTTAAAATATATTCAAATAGAAAACAATTATTTAAAAAAATATATCTTTTAAAAGATATTTCACAATACTTGCATTTATTTATTTATTTCAAATTAATGCAGTCTTGGTGAGCATATGACACTTCTTTCAAACACATAAAAAGAAAGAACCTTACCAACCGCAAACTTTTGAATGGTAAAAATTTTAAATAACACAAGAATGTGAGAAAATGAAATCCGAAAGCCTCAGGGGGCTCAGATCAGGTACTAGAGCTTTATTGGAGAGCTTTTAGTTAAGTGTACCACTGTGTTACCATGGCAAATATTCAAAAGAAAGAAAAATCGGTAATACGACGGTACTTTTTATTAATGGTGTAATAGCGGTAGCATTCACTTGTGTGTGTAGGAGGGCCGGAGTGTGTGTGTGTGTATGTGTGTGTAAAGCAGTAAGCTGATTTCTGCTGTGTGACTCATGTTTAAGATGGCAAGATGTGTAAGAGGATCAGAGAGAGCAGTGAGGAGTTAGAGCAGGATTTACAGGTTCAATTACACTGCCTGTCATTAGTCTACCCTTGTTTTATCTGGGGGGAAAAAAACCCAGCTCACATTTTCCTCACCGTCTCAATTTGGCCTTTCCATTGTGTTCTATTGTTCCTAAATAAAGCTAATTATTATTATCGCAGCCAAATCCTAAACTAAACCCTGACCTTTAAGTAAAGTGTGAATTTAGTGTTGGAATAATTTCTTGTATTATGTTCAACATGCCATTTTGAGCTGCAACTGTTGCAGAAATTACACACTTTACTTTTGACCCTAAAATACAACTGCCACGTATAAACCTGAAAAAAGTACTTCCATTATGATTCATTTTTCTTCCCTTTAAGGATGTCTATTTTCTGCTATTGTGTCCTCAAAAGCCAACACGCACTGTAATGTGGGATTGATCTTGGGGTCTCCCTCCACCTCAGCCCTTTATGAATGTGTCATTTAGCCATTTTGCTGCTTCAAATCTATTCCACACCCCTTCGTTGATGACGCTGGGATGAGGCTCATAACATCCAAGCAATTCCCTGTGTGAATTTAATGAAATGCAAAAAAAAAGATGGAGGGATGCTAAATTATTGATCTGAAATGGAAAAGAAATAAAGAAATAAGCACGTCAGCATGTGCGATGTGGAATCATTATGCTGATAGGACTATTTATATGAAGGGCGAGGAAAAACTGCATCTTGTTTGCAGTAAATCTCAAATAGTGGTGCAGTTTGTGAGCGTGAGCATGTATGTGTGTGGCTGTAGTTCTACATCAGCCTGACACTTCAAGGAAAACCAAGCAAAGCTGAAATAATGGAAAAAAACTATTTTTTTTTAGTGATAAAATATCTTTTAGCAGTAAAATGAAGTCTTGCTCAATGGTCTCGCCTCCTACTCTGTTAGCAGTGTTATCTCACTCAAGATACTTTTCCTTTACAATCCAATAAAAACACATCTAAAATAATCCAGCGTTCAACTTTCAATCAACCCTCTTGTCCTCCATTTCTTCTTCTTTTATAGTTCTCCGTTTAGCATCATTGGTGTATTCCAGTAGCAGATATGTTGCACATGAACACCAGATTTCCATACATACACTATTAAACTCTATGAGTGACAAAAAGTGACCATGCTACTGCTCTCTCATATGTCAATATTTGACCACCTGATAAGTCTGGAACTGTAGCACTTAGATACATATACACAAACTGTGAGAGAATGACTAATCTGGTGAATATAAGAAAAGGGGAATATTTTAATATAAAGAAATTGAATGAGGAGTTGTCAATTAGGAATGTGCCTGAAGCTGAATACCTTATTCGGTATAAATGGCGTCAAAAAGAATAACGAATTCTACCTAATAAGAGGAAAAATATTCGGCAGACTCTTCCACTCATTGTGTTTGCTGGATAACAGGTGAACCAGGGGATTGCATGATATTATAAATAAACCTTAAAATTTTTAGTCAATGTGGTATTTCTTAAGTATTTTTTAATTAATTATAATAAACTGACTTGATTATTTTTTTAATCAAATTTAATTAAGCTAACATTATAAAGTAATTGACCCTTCGCAAACAGTTTGATTGACAGGCGATCCGACCAATCATAACCCCAAATCCGCCATTTTGTCTGACAAAACAGTCGGGGAAGTTAGTAGATTAACGTTGGTGAATTTAAACTTGAAAAATTGTGTGTACTTTCCGCGCTTGAAACAACATTCCTTCTGATGTTCATTCATGTTTATTTGATGCTGTAAATGAACTAGTATGAAGAGATGATCGGTTCACGAGCCGCTTGAAGGAGCTACAGCGATCTGTCACGACACATTAAAGAGACACTATACGGTAAACTTCTTTAAAACATTACAATATTTTAAATATGAAACTCAGACCAATTTTGTTTACTGGATCAGCAGGAGTTTTTAAAACAATTACTTCATCTATGTGTCAATATTTTCAGTGAATAACAATTGAAAGGGTTAGTTTACTGAAAATTCTGTTGTCAAGTACTCACGCTTGTGTCTTTCTAAACCAGTAAGAATTACTTTTATGATCTCTTGGTTGCGTGGACTTTAAGTGGAGGGACAGAAATCTCCCAGGTTTCATTAAATATATCTTTATTTGGGTTTTGAAGATGAACTAAAAACTTATGGGTTTGAAACAACATCAGGGTGAATAAGTGATTGCAGAATTAGCTTTTTTGGGTGAACTAACCTTTCAAATTTTGGTCTTTTCTTCACACAAAGGTATCACATGACTTCTGAAGACTGAATATTGTATACGACAATGGACTACTTTTCTTTACTACTTTAATTTTACCTTTTATTTTTTGGTTTTGAGAGACAACACGAGGTTGAGTAATAGAGAATTTTTGGATGAACTATCGCTTTAAAGTGTCCCTTTTTGCCACCGGTGTCAGTTTGTCTGGAATAGTGTGAAATGTATGCACCAGTGTGTGTGTGTGTGTAAGAGTTTTCATCAAGCAGTTTTGTTCAGATCGTTCTCCTCCTTTTCTGTAAGCCCAAAACAGTGTGAGTTTTATCTTATCTCCATGGCAACGAGTATGAAACGACGGTCGGAATGAGGAAGGTGTGAGGATGCATCGCAGTGTGATGTTTTTTTGAATTTTTTTTATTAGCGTACCACCATGGCGCCACACACATATACAGGCCAGTGCTTTCACAGTTATGCGCATGCCACAAACACATTCCGAACGGCTGACAGATTCCTGCTGAGAGGGGCATAAACTCCAACCTGGACAGACTTCCTTGAACCAAACACTTCTACAGAGAAAGCTCAAAGGAGAAACACGGAATGAGAGAGCAGATTCAGAGGAGGAAGTCAGTAGATTCGTGTTCAGGTTGTTAAAACACTTCCAGATTTATCTATTTAGGGTACATTTACCTGACAACAATGTACTAAAAAAAGTTTTTTTTTTTTCACGTACAGATGATAATGTTGTCAAAACGATCCCTGATGGAGCATGGATCTGCGAAAACTATTAAAAATGCTGTATTATGCATGCCAGGCCAGTAGTTGGCGATGTCACTTTGTAAAGAAACACTAGGCGTCTATAGACTGAACATGCAATACACATGTGCATGATGTCACCATTTTCACCATTTTTGTTGTTTACGCGGAGATGTGTAAACTTGCACTTGGAACCCCGTTTTCAAACGCTTGCATTTTCAGGCCCCCAAAACGTTATTGTCGTGTAAATGAATGGCCATAACAGAAAACGTTTTCCTTCTTGGGTTGAAAACAGTGTCATGTAAATGGCCCTTATATGTATTAATTTATACTAGCACTACTTTACAACATATATATATATTATAGTATTTATTAATATTTTCAGTTGGCTTTTATTTTTATACTTCTGTTTCTATATAGCTTTTTTTTTTTTTTTATTTCAGTTTTTGAAATTTTAGTACTTAAGCTTATTTATTTCAGTTAGTTGCCCATGAAACATTTAAAAATTTTAAATTTAAGTTTGTTTTTCATCTTTTTTTTCCAGCTTATTTCAGTAACCAAATATTTTTAATGCTAAATCTGTTTTGTTTTATATTTAGTTGACAATAACCGCACTTCATTTCACCCAAACATGTCCAAAAATGAAAATTTGTCATTTAACTTGAACTCATGTTCTTTTTAACCATTTTTTTTGAAGATTTTTTTCTTTTTTTTCGTAGAAATTAAAAGAAGATGTTTAGCAGAATGTTCACACTGCTCTTTTCCCATTCAGTTAAATGAGCTCCAAAAATGACCTCCACTATTAAAGTGAACCTTATGATTCATGCAATATATCGCAAGATTTCTGAAGCCATCAAGCTTATATGGAATGCTTTATAATACTTTCTGGAATTTGACAGTGCAAGTCCCCATTCAGTTTCATTGTATAGAAAATTTTAAAGCTCTATTTAAAATTAGACCTGTCAGTGACGGTAAGGTGAGGTCACATTGTTCCAGAGCAACCCGTTAATGATCAATCGTCACCTCGTGTGCGTGTATTCTAGTGTGTAGTATGTGCCTGTAAATTGTTCATGTAATGTGTTTGTGGGCGAGAGAGAGCAGTTGGTCATGTCCTAACATGCCCCTCACACATCACGAGTTATACACGCTCATACATTATGGATAGCTTTATACAAATTGTCCTCTAAAGTGGGACTGAAAAATAAATCAATGATCTGAGCAGTGAATGGAGTGTATGGGTTTTTATTTGGAGGTGCTGAAGGAGCGTGTGACGGATGAGGGAAGAGGGCACTGAACTCCAGTGGGGACTCGCTCACTGAAGAGAAATTACACCACACTGATTTGACTGGACATTTCCGTCCTACAGTGCATTTCTCCAGTCACATTTCTTTAGTCACTGTTCAAATACACAGATTTGTTTGACCTTTTTTTTTTTGTAGTATTCATAGTAATACAATGGATTTTTAGACAATTTATCTTGGCAATATCATGGTTTTCTTTTTTATATTATCTTCTCATGGCATATGAATGTTGAAATAATTGTACTACTCCACAGCTCACCCAAAATATGAAGACAAGGCCCATTCACACCAAGAACCATAACTACATTTGCATCCACACCAGCGGACCATATTGTCCTGTTTATTCTAAGCGCGCTGCAGTTTTATTGATTAATCGATTTGACTAATTATTATTTCTCAGTCAAATTTATACATTTTGTGGGGATGCGGCTCAAAAATTGGCCCAACTAAAATGCCTCGACTTGATCCGCAAACAAGTACGTGTATGAAACTATATCCTGGCTTGTTTATAAACGTGCAAGTAAAATGCCTCAATGAATTGCAGTGAGACTCAGCTGATCACACACAGGCCTCTGTGTCTGCCAGCTACTGCCATTTTCTACCAATCTGCATATTCAGACCATAGAATCTCTACAGCAGGAGAGAGAGGTGAAGATGGAGAGCTGCTCTGTGAGCGTTAGTAATCAGTGCTCTCTTTAGTGGAGCGTGCCTCCACTCCAGCTGCTCCCTCAAACAGCCACACCGTATTCTCTCGCTCTCCGTCTCAGGGTTAGAGAATGAGTGACAATATTCCCTCTGAAAGTGGCACAACAAAAATAAAGAAAGAAGGGACAAAGTAAAAGACAGAAAAAGAGGCAGGTGCTGAATTATGCAGACAGCGGTGAAAGCTGTGGTCGGGCCGGACAGATGGACAGAGAGAGAAAGAGGTGTGCGCTTTTAAGTCCCAGAGTCGCCACAGCCTCTGGGGAAAGACGGGATGTCCGCCCATTAAAGACGCCTTATCTTTTCCTTATTTATTTATCCCAGTCTATGTATCTCCATTAAAGAGCAAGGTGCTAAAGGGAAGAAGCTGTAGAGGCATCCTACCTGCTGTGTGTGTGTGTGTATTTGTGTGTACAGGGGGAGATGAGGGAAATGGAGGCGTTTACTTATTGATGTGTGTTTACGGGGGCAGTGGTGGTTTGAGCAAAGGGTTGGAGGACTGGGCTTGTTTATTCACAACCGTGTTTGGATGTTTTACAGGGAGAGCAGGTGCAAAGCATCGCTGCATGTTTAAGAAGAGACACCACCGTCCCATTGCCCACAGAGAGAGAGCGGGGGGGGGGGAAGAGAGATTGAGTTAAACATTAAAACATGCCTCAGGATGGATGGATGGATGGATGGATGGATGGATGGATAGATGGATAGATAGGGTGAGAAGGAGATAGAGAGGAGGAGCGATAGACAGATAGGAAGCCAAGAGAGGAAGGAGTGCAGTGCGAGAGGAGAATTTCAATGGCACTCCAATCATCCAGCCAGGCTCGTTAGCCTAGGGAACATTTGCATAGAGCCTCAGTGAATTCATTTGGCGCTACCCAGAGAAGATGGCTTCCTCTCTACGCGCTTAGTTATGCAGCAAACCCCACACTGCGCCATCCGCGTGCCGCATGCTCGCATGTGCCAGCGTTTTGTCATCTATGCTATATATGTTTGTGCATAATATTTCCTTGTATTGGATCTTCAAGCTAGATCCAGAAATAGCTTTTTTCATAGCAGTGAAAACTTAAAAGCTAATGTACGGACTGAAATGAGACTTACTTGACCAACAGGACTAATTAGCACTGCTGTTGTCTGTAATGAGGTCCCCGGCCTTGATGTGAACCTGATTTAGTGTGCGTGGTTGAATACACGTCAGTCCAGTTCATGCGAAGGAAGGGTGAGGGCCACCTAAGTGTGGCAGTGGAGATGTCATGCATAATTAGAAATGCAATGGATTTGTTATTTGAGTTATTCCATAGGTTCCTGAGCATAGATGAATGCCTTTTGACTGCAGCAATGATGACTTAGTGTTGTGTGTAAGTAAGATTGGTAAGGATTGAAAGATTTTGCCTTGAGTTAGAAAATTAACACAAATGGCTTGTGGCTCCTACACTTTCTGAAGGACATTAGTTATTCATTAGTATATATATATATGTATATATATATATATATATTAGATTTGAATGGATGTTATTGTGGTTGTGCTGTTATACTGAATATCAGCACAGCTGTGCATTGGCCGTAGGCGTGAGGATACATGCCGAGAGCCTGTCTTGATGCCTCTCTCTCTCTCTTCTTCTCTCTCTCTCTTTCTGGAGGTATGATTGAGTACTGGTGGGGGAGATGGCTTCTCAATGCATCATTAATGGCTAATCAATGGCCTCTGTGTTATATAGTGAGCGTCCTGGGACTCCCACAAGTCTTTAATCTGGACATCATCTCACTGGCCTCCCAGAATGCCTGCACACACACACTTACGCATTTACGGTGGATCAATGTTTCTAAGAAAAGTGGAGTCAGTATCTCTAATGCATTTTGCACTTGCTTTATAGCTGCATAATTTGTAATTTGTGCATTGTTGCTTTCAAAAGGGGTGTTGTTCACACTGACAGCTTTCCGCTGCGACAGTCAGAACTCATTCATTTTCAATGAGAGAGCGACAGCGCCCGTAGTCAACGCGATTTGGGAGTGTTCCGCGATGTGACAAAGTTGTGAAGTTTAATTTTATGCAAATGAGCTGCAATGTTATACAGCATCCACTAATGGTAGTGAAGACACTGTAGTTCAGTGTTGGCAAGACAGAGGAAATGTTTATGTTACTATGAGTAATTTTATTGTTCTATGTGATTTGTTTCTGCTCATATACAGCGATTAAAAAAAAAAAAAACTATTAAAGGCACAATATGTAAGATTTTTCGATTTAAAATATTCAAAAACCACTATAACAGTGTTATAAATGTATTTTTTTGACTTGTGTACTTACATTACTCAATGTTTCCATGAATGTTTAAATCCAGAGAAGTCAGCAATTTTAACCAGGACACGGACCTTGTGTCCGTGCGTCACCTATCAATGACATCATACCCGCATTACCCTCAATTTCCGGTTTTATTCGTAGAAACCATGGAAACACCAAAAATGCTTTACTATATTATGTGCTTTGTTAGACAGGTGAGCAACTGTTTGGATACATTCATCGACAGAAATCTAATAATTATTATATAGCTCAACACAGTATATCTTATTGTTTAAATACCATTTTCTTGATTTATTGCGACAATTCTCTTTTGAGTTTTAAAACGCATCGTTGTCACAAACACGAGTCAAAGGCATACAATAGGACATCGTCACCTCAACATGTCGAACGAAAATGTAAGAAAATATAACAGTGGCACAGCATTTAAAAGTCAAAAATTTGTTAATTGTGGAATTGCTGGTTGTGGAAACTGCCTTAACCCAGGGCTCCGCAAAGGCTTAACGCAGCACTGCCAAGTACCATGTTTTACCATGCCTAATATCGATCTAGCTTACTGCAGTGTGGAACAAGTATCTCATAGTAGCCATCAAGCGAACGCACAGAGTAGCATTATAACAACTTTCAGCACAACAAATGTATTGAATATGATAAAACAGTGCGTTACCCCACATACTCAGGACACGGAAGAAGCGGAAGTGCTCTTCTGCGGTGTAATAAAAGCTCCACTGCTCTCGAGCCGAGTCGTATGTCACGCTTGTCTATCATTAGCAATCGTTCCAGCGGCCTCGTTCTGCTCCAATGTTTTTTCAGCCACACCCTGCTTCATAATACAGTCATTTTAATAAATATTTAATACATTAGCTCATCCATGGATATGAGTTTCGTCGGATTCTTTTCCACCGGTTGTAGACGTGAAGACAACACCTCCCATGATTCCACGAAATCAAGGCGTCATGAAGCTACACCTTTGTTTTGAATAAGTGACCTCTAGAGGCGAAAACTGCATAGTGTGCCTTTAATGATAGTTGGCATTCTGAAAGGGATTGATTCATGTATTGATAATTGTTTATTTTGTTCATGATGCATTATGCGCTCATGCTTTTTATAAACGCATATTTTCCCTGAAGGAAACTTATTCATTTTCCAAACAGAAAAACATCTTTTACAGGCAATATACGTTTGATTTGTGATCAGATGTGTGATGAAACAACATAGCCTCATTGGAGAAACATGCCTCTACAGACATTTTTGCAAAACTATGAAAATCTTGTGAAACCTAAAATCATTCTTGCAGAAATGTCGCCACAGGCACGTTTCTCAATGAGCCTAAGTTGGATTTCCAAAAGCTATGGCCAGTTGCACAGTCATATGAAAAAATTGCTGTCATTGTGAATGGGGCATTAGACCTTGACAATCACTCTATAAGAAGAATTTTGTATAAGGCTTGCTTTCATTTTCTTTGCTGGTGTCTGATAGATTGCAGCGCAGCTTCATATCGGTTTGAGAAGAGTGTCTTCTAACCTGTTTCCCTCTGAGCATAGTTATTTATGAGTTAAGAGCATGTTTGTGTGTGAGTGAATACGTGTTTGTACCTCTTCTCTTGACTTCCACCTCCTCAGGCTCTCCTTTCCCTGCACTCGATATTCATCCTTTGTTTCTCTCTCTTTAGAACATTTCAGGTGCACCTGACCCCCCTCTCCCGCTCAGGATCGTTATTTCTCTCCTCCTGCTCATCTAACTAGCTTCCCCATCCATCTCCTCTCTCTCATCCCTTCTGTCTCCCCTCTCTTTCTCTCCATGCCCCTGCTGAAGTGTCAGGCAGTATGCATTTCTGTTGCTCTCTACCCAGTTAAAGTCGGACAGCTTTGGTCCAGTACCCACGCTTTGCTCTGCCTTGGGCTTGTAATGCTTTTTCCCCTTTTCCTTTTGTCTTTTAAAATTTTGTGAAGACATTTTGTGGAAAACATACTTTGACTGTATATTGAATCTCGACAGCTAACTTTTACTGAGTTATTTTCCTTTTAGTTTAAGTTGTTGCGTATTGTTTTGTTCTGTGGTGTGTACCTCAGGGTTCGATCTTTGGCCCTTTTTATTTCTCTTCCTCTTATGCTTTAAAATACGTTGGTCATGATTTTTTTTTTTCTTCTTGAACGATTTATATTATCCAGCTTTTTAATGAGAAGAAACTCGTTCACTCCAATCACTGTGCTGTATTCTGCATGAGATTGCATTACACCAGAGAATTCAAATGTCGCGAAAGGCTGCTTCAGGTCTGTTCCTTCATTTCTGTCATCAGTTCAACTCAACGCTGTTGTCTTTCAGAGACATGTTCGAAAGAGTGCATTGTTTGCGTTTGGCTACCTAATGTCTCAGTATGTAAAAAGCATTTCACATGTACACACACGCAACAAGCATTAAAGCGTGTTTTCTGCACTGAACACTGCGATGAATTTAACAACGCCCGCAGTGCGGATTACAGTTCATATCCAGGCTGGAGCTTTTTTATGGTTTTTATGGTCACATTTCATAGACTCTTTACCATCTGTAAATCAAGAAATTAAAATGTAAATAGTAGTATTGAAATTTTACAGTTGTACTTTATAATATTATTCTACTAAATACTCGATTTCTGTCATATCGAACGTTTGATTGAAATTAAGCTTACACCGCTTTTCTGCAGAACACTGCTTATAACTTTTGGCTGAGCACAGGATACTCAAACGAAAGCATCCTAAATGCGTCTAGGTCACCTGGAGGTCATTACGCTGTCCAAAGTGTTCCAAAAAGTGATCTTTAAGTGGTTTTTAACATCTGTTTAACCGAAATGGTCTTAGTCCAGTCACTACAATACAATGTCTCAGTGTTTTGAAACATGTCAAGTAGCTGTCTTTTTTTAGCTGTCTCCTTGGCTAGAGAAGTTATAAGGGAAAACAGAGAAGGGAGGGAATGTTTCTGAGCCTGAAGCTGACTAAGAATCCCAGAAGACAGAGAGGAAGAGAAGGAAAGAGAGTGCGGAGGGAGGAGGGGTGGAGAAAAGAGAAGAGCAAGCATGTAATTTGAATCTCATATACATTTCAGTTGAAAACCAGCCTAGCCTTGATACAAACCCTCTAGAGACCACCACAAACCCCCTCCACCTCCTCAAACACAGACACGCACACACAAACACATCTCCTCTGCAGTCACCATACCTTTAATACAAGGCCTAGGGCATCAGAGCATGACCGCTTGCCATGCACAACAAACACACACATGCATACACACACTGACTGGTACACTTAGTCTTTCTGCGTGCATTGGAACAGATTGTTCTTGATGAATTCGCTGAACAGCTGAATGCTCACAGTCTTGCTATCGTCTAGCAAGAGTCGAATGCTGAAACGTGCAAGGTGCATGAGTACGTTTGCACATATGCACATGCACTATTGTTCACTTTTAGGTGGACACTTCTTAACTAGTCTCATACAGTTCTTTATCAGTCCACCAGGAAGTTGCAATGACTGATTTAAAGGACAAATTAATAAATGATTTTTTTCCTTTAAACATTTTAAGTTAAAAGGCATTTTCCACTTTGTTTTCTGAGTTGAATCTGTGAAATAATCACTATTAAACAGAAATTATGATCATTTTTTTAATACAAATTGTAATGCTATTATTTTTCATGCATGACTTTCATGGTAAACCTGCCGCTAAACCGCATATAAAAACCAAACGAACTGTGATTGTTCACTTTATAAATCAATCAGATGGCTTTTCCTGTCTTAAGTGGGCGGTACTAGGCCAAACTAAGCTGTAATGTGAACCAGACCATTTGCTCTTTTAGACAAAGCTCTGCATGACACTACCTGTTTTTTTTTGTTACACTTTTTTTAACGTTTCCTTGTTATAAGGCGTCCTTGTAACTTGCATCTAATTATGCATGATTTATAGTTATTACTAAAGTAACTACATGTAACAAGAACACTAAAATAACGGATTACTTTATATCTTTTCTTACGTCCATTCTGTATGTGCGCACTCATCAGTTGTTTGTTTGTCTCATTCTCTTGCTCTTCCTGCAGAGCATCGTCCTCCTCTCTCCTCTCCTCTTTTCACCTCGTGACCTTCTCTGTCCTTCTCTCCATTTCTCTGTTTATTCAGTTGCACCCACCTCAGTTTTTGAATGCCCATGTATTTTTTCCATCTCTACACACTGTGTGCTTTCTATCTCTCTCTCTCTCTCACTCTCATTCTCTGATAGACAAGAGCTTGCCTTGTTTATTTGAGAGGAAAACAGACTCGCATTCATTCGCTCCTTGTGTCTCTTTCTTTCCCTCTTCCCTTCACTCCTGTCTGTCTTTTTGAGACCCTCTCTTGCTGAGGTTATGTTTGTGATGTTCCTGTCCCTTCCTGTCTCTGTGAGATCACAGCGTATGGTATGTACACACATGATTATGAGGGTTTAGCTTGAAGGGTTACATTTGTGATTGATTTCAAATCATACAGCAGATCTCTTTAATATCTCAGTTGTTTCTCCTAAGAATGAGAATAGATGGAGAAACTCCTGAGGCATAAGAAAAGACCTCATGTGTTAGGAATTATACACATTTCTCCTCTAGAGTTTCAGAAGAAATCTCCTTAATGTCCAAGACTTTGCTCAGATTTGCCAAAAATACCACAATTTGCAGTCAAACATCAGATGTTTCAATATGAACGCTACAATTATATTATGACGTAACTCGTCTTAACTGTGCTCAAATTTGAACAAGAAAGAAAACAAAACTCCTTTTTTTTTCTTTTTTTTTGTTAGACATCAGTGACTGGTGAGAGACTTTTTCTCAGGGTATCTCAAATCGGTCTTTTCCGCAGTTTCAGAATCCAAAAATGTCTCAATTTTTCCCGAAGTTACTAAATTCTTTGATGAATCGTCAGAGATGAACTCAAAGATTTCTCATCAAACTTTTCAAGACAAATTATACTACCCATCTTGGTTTTTTGAAAGTTGATACTTGACTGAAACACGACTGAAATCTCCATTCATTTTCCTGAGCTATAAAAGTACAACCTCTTGGTTTGATATTGTGGTGTGAATGTGTGTGTTTGTGTGTGTGTGAGTGGGGACGTGCAGAGGTGTAAGTGTATATTTATCTAGTAGAGTGCATGCTCTGTTCTCACGGCGTCTTGCTGTTTCATTTCCTGACCTGACCCATGTCTGCTCACTCATGTGAATCACTGGCTCGCTTTCGCTTTCCTGTATCTTTCCATCGATCCCTCTGTTTCTCTTCGTTTCAGCTTGGGAATGAGTTTTATTGATGTGTCAAGAATTTGGCGACACCCTTGGATCTCCTTCAGTTTTGCCTCCCACTGATTTTCCATCCATCCATCCATCCATCCATCCGTCCTGTCTTTCTCATCCACCCATCTTCCTCTTTCCACCCCTCTGGTCTGTTCCAGTGTTCCATGTGAAGGAGGGTGTGTGTGGTCTACGTCAACCATGGCTTCAATTACAATTCATCTCCATTAACCTAATTTGGGTCTTTGTGGGAGCGTGTTGATGTTGTGAGTGAGTCTGGTTTCCGCAGCTCTAGTCTTTGTAGCCCATTGCATTTACATTTGCTGTAGCGTCTCTAAGCGAAGGGAAATAAGGTGAAAGGAGAGAGAGAATGAAAGAGAGATGTGGGCAGTGGGGTAAAAACAGCCCTAGGTTCTGCCAGATGGTAGAGTAACTGCCCCCACTCCTCCTCATCACCACCACATGCACTTTTTTGTTCTTTCCATCATGATGGGCAGAGGGAGACAGGACACAGGTAAGGACACCACAAACCAGATTTGAGATTGCTTTGCTGAGTCAGTGTGTTCTTACATAAATGGATGTCACATTTAAAGAGATAGCTCACTCTAAAAAAATTTTTTAAATTCTCTCTTCATTTACTCACCCTCATTCCAAACCTGTATGACTGTTTTTATTCTGTGGAACACAAATGGAGATGTTGTGAAGAATGTCCAAGCTACTCTTTTCCATACTATGAAAGCATGTTGTGACCACAGGCTGCAAAGGTCCAAAAAGGAACCATAAATGTAGCCAATGTCTTTCCACGTGTTTTGCAGCCATTCAGCAGCTTTTTGTGAGGAGCAGACTGAACATTAAATTGCTGTTTACTGAAAATCATGAAATATTAGTGTTGATTCTTGCTTTTTCAGTGTGGGTGCAAGACAGCAAGCCTGGGCTAAGAGAAAACTTAAAACTAAGAAATTATATAAAGTCTTTATCAAACAGAAATTAGCTATGACATATTTAGAAACTGTTTTTTTTTATCTTTTTTTTTTTTCAAAATAATGTAATTATTGTAAAAAACAAGAAAAGAAGTAGACTTACTACATATAGTTTGTTCTATAATACACTTTTTCGGATATTTAACTGCAACTAGATTAAAATGTATTGTTTAAATTTATATTAATATATTTAAGTGATTTTTGACTCACTTAAATATATCTTTGTATGTAATTTCATAATTTATTGTCTTTAAAATATGGTTAAAATTTGCTAATAAGCCTTTGACTGTAAATAAAATATACTTTAATAACATTTCTATTTAAACTTGAATGCCATGTATTGTAATTACACCATTGTTTCAATTTAGTATCTTTGAATGTAATTTAAGATATATATAATGAAGTACTTTACATGTTTAGTACATTAGTATCAAAATAAGTTAAAGCATGACAAAGATTATTAAAACATTATGACTTTAGTCAGACATTACAAAGTGCACTTTTTAAAAGTAAGTACCTTAAGTGCCCTTATTTCACTAATATTATTATCCGCAACTATTTATTTTTAAATATATACTTTTAAGATTTGATGTAGACTACAAGTGCACATACAGTACAATTGAGCAGACTTCTTTTTCACTTTGATTAATATGCTCCCACAGCCATACCCGACACATGGTGTCAATCGTGTTAGATCTGGTGCAAGACATCTTGATACAAGAAGTTTTATTATGCACATGCGCAAATGAGATTTGAGAGCAACATTTTTCAGTCAATAATGATCAAAATCAATTCAGTCAATAACTCAAACCAACCAAATAGCTTCATAAGAGAGATGATTGATATCAAATCATTTGTAATATACATATCCAAAGTCTTCAATCAAGTCCTCAAGCTTTTGTGTGAGTGTTTTTTCTCCCCAAATGCGTTTCAGTAGCAAAGCATTATTTCAGAAACAGCTGAGATCATTAAAACCTGCAGTAGTGCGGGCATTAATGCAAAGCTTAGCACTGCAAACAGTCAGATCTGAATAACCCAGTTTTATTTTAAGACTAACAGCAGCCACATCACACATATGGACCGGGTGCCATAGCAACTCTGACAGTATGTTGGGATGTCTGTGCAGTGTGTTATGTGTGTAATGGAGGTGTGTTTTTCCTATGTTGTTTAATTTGGTTAGTTGTATGTGCGTGTGTGTGTGTGTGTGTGTACATGGATCAGTTTATATACTTTTGATATTGATTTGTGGGTTTGTTTTAGGGGTGGGTGGCAGGGTTGTGTCGTGTCTCATGCTCAGATTAGTAATCTGTGCGCGATTTGACATCTTTCTGATAGCAGCATATCTGCCATTAAAATCAATAATCCTCTCATGGGGCCGACCTTGTGGCCAGTACGCTAATGCACCGAGCTACATACAGTACACACACACACACACACTAATAAACATGTCACAGTGATATTTACAAAATCGTGCATTGATATTTGCATACTGTATGGACAAACACAGTGCTTGTTCATCTAAAAAAAGCCTTGTGTCAGAGGCACATTAGTATCTATCTCTCTTCAGAGGTGTTTAGTAAGGGTCTGTATTTTAAGCTGTTCTCTTGTCCTCTTTTTTTCATGTTGCGTAAAGGTTAAACCTGATGTGACCCATAACCCAGACAGCCAGAACGTTGCTTTGTCTGTCTAAATGAGTGTGTGTGCCTGGCTCTCCATCTCAACCCTGCCATCCCAATCATTCAAATGAACACCTAGGAAATTGGAATTGATTCGACCCCTTTGTGTGTGCGTATGTGTGTCCAGGGCCCTTAAATAGGATAGATTGTCACCCTTATACAGGAAAACTCGCATTCACACACACATTTTTTGTTTTTCTATCATAAGGTGGACTTTTGATTGACGTTTATTGCTTTTTTTATATTGAACTAATGATATTTTCTATCCTCTACTCCTTAAACTAACCCTCATACCATTGGCCGGTTGGTCGATTTCAGGTTTTGCTGTCCTTGTGGGGACATTTGGTCCCCTCAATGTAAGAAAAACCTGACACACACACAATTTGAAGAGCAGGCAGTGAGCTTGTAACTGGAGCGTCAACATGTAATGCCAGGGAGATTAAATGTATGTTTTTTTTTCCGCTCTTGATAAGTCAACAGCGCGTACCAGCGCTCAGCTAATAGGAAGACTGCTTGTACACACACGCACCGTGTTGCCAAGCAGACGCTGCCGGCTCTAATGCTGGCATGCGCATTTGTGTATGTGCATAAATACGAGGCCCGCTAACGATTCTGCATATCCCGTGCCGTAATGCCAGATATACCCTCGTCACGTACACATCTGGGGCCTGCTTAATATATAGAAAAATGCCATTTACATGGAGGGATTAAAAAATGGAAAGAAGTGAATGGCGGGATCAAGAATAGATAAAGAGAAGGAGATATAGCGAAAAGAGGGGGTAAATGGAAGCAGAGGAAGTATGGGCCACCAAATGCATGTTTAAATTTTGAGCAGGCACTTAAGGGGACAGCACAGAAATGCATATTTCTGGAAAGACATGGAAAAACAGCTTTAAGTGTGCACGTGCTGCCAGGGCAGCAGTTTTTAATGGGAGCGTGTGAGGTGTGCAGAGGAGAGGAGAGGAAGAGGAAGAGAGCAGAGAATGGAAGCCTTAATGGATTCATTTTTGCTTCACTAATTTTAGGGCCTTTTAACAGCATGTGCCTTCTCCCCTTTCTCTGCCTCCCTCTCTCTCTCCTTTTCTCTGCATCTCCAGTTAATTTAATGAAGAGTCGCCCGATTGCTTTTAGCATTAATATTCCAATATGGAGTGGTGTAAATAATAAATGCTTCTCTCTCTCTCTCTCTCTCTCTCTCTCTCTCTCTCTCTTTCTGTCGCTCTCTCGCTCTCTCTCTTATGGATGATGTTGAGTCCCATCTGTTGTGTCTTTGGTGCTACTGACTGACTGAGCACTCCCTCTGGATAGAGAGAAAGAGAGCGAGAAAGATAAAAAAGTAGACACATAGCAACAGTATTGGTGAAATGGAAAGGTGTGTCTGTTAGCAAATCTGTTGGAGTTTTGGCTTTGTGGTGTTCATTGTCAGGATACCAAGAACAACAAATGTTGTGCAGAATTACACAAAGATTGTCGGGGGGTCAAATTTTTTAAGTGTATATCAACTTTTGGTTTCTACCCTACAAAACTATCATATGGCTAAACAATTCCATTCTTATGTACTGCTGGTTTGGAGCTTGAAAGCCCATTCAGCATGAACGTCCTGTCTAAGGGGTGTTCACCCCAAGGACAATAACTATAACGATAACTATAAAGTTTTAATAATCGTTCTAATTCAATGAGAATAGGGAAGTCTGCACTATAGCTAAAGAAACAGTAATGGAATCACTTTCAGAACGATTTTTTTCCAGCTGATGAACGATAAGAGCATTGATATCCAATCAGACTCCAAGACATTTTAAAGAACTTGAGCATTTAAAAAGGCTTGATGATTGAGAGAAGCAAAAAGAGGGAGATCTCTGCTTGTGTCCACAGACTGTTTCATTAAAGCTAGAGGCCTCTTGCAAAATTGTAATGAGTTCAGCTAATTAATTTAGACCATGTCAGCAGATGGCTAAAGCCACATGGCTACTGCAATGAAAGGTTCTCTTTCCCTCTGCCCATCGTTACCGTACGCACAAACACTCACTTACACACACCTAGGAGACATGATCTTCCTCCATTTTGTCACTGAAATCTTTAAGTGAAGTCGCTATTGAGTGTAGCTCTGTTCACTTAGCTTTACTTTGTCAACAAAATTTTGCCAATTTCATTGGTTGTTGCTTATTGTTTCATTTGCAAGGTAGGATCAGGGTGGGACAATGCACACAGCTGACAACTAGTCAACCGGATTTTAGTTTGAAATCTGTCTTGAAATCTGTCTGTCTAGACGAGGGGCATGTTCTGCATTTTCTGGCTACATAATTTGGAGCTTTTTCAAATTAATCTTTGTTATATAATTAGGTTTATATAAGAACAGTAGGAGTTTTTTGTTATGTCCCCTTTTAGGTAAATGTGTGTGTGCATAATAGAGAGTGTCAATTTTAGGCAGAAAGGATAATCGATCTCCTTTCCTTTGCTCTGTTCCTCTGGAATCAGAATGGGCCCAGAGCAGACCCCTGGGGTACGCCTGTGTGTTCTCAGCCTATTAAACAATTATACACACACATGGGGCACTCACCTCTATCCTGACACACACTTACACACCAACACTCTCATTTCCCCTCCCCAGTACTAAAGCCCAAAGTATACTTCAGTTTTGATATGGATGCTAAGCCTTTCAAGGTATGCACGAAGACAGGCACTTAATACATGGGCACTAGAAAGATTTCATCTTTATTCAATGTCTATGCTATTTCGCTCCAGAAGTTATGAGTGATAAAATTGTCTTGGAATCATCTAAAGTAGAGTTGCTTGCTGGTATCTCTTACCCCCTCACACAAGCACTCATCAGCTCGGTTTTCTGTTGTTTTTTGCGTCTTTAGTTTGTTATCATTGTTCTGTCCTTTGTTTCTTTTTTTACTGTAAAACAACAGGCCAGGTCTGTGTTTTCACTTTATCGACAAACAAAATATTGTAAAAAAGTTTGAGGTGCATGTGCAAGCTGAGAGCAGTTGGAAGAAAATGGGCTGTACAATAGGCGTATACTGTGCCGATTGTGAAATGCACATCACGCACACTGTACTCATGCCATAGTGTACGCATAAGAACATTTTATATATATATATATGATCTTGGAATTTGTCCCTTACTTGTAAAGGGTACAGGAGAAACAAGAGGAAGAGAGAATAAGTGAAAGGAAATACCAGAGTGGTTTCAGCAGGTGTATGTTTTGGGGCATCTCTGTGAGTGTGCAGAGTGTGGTGAGCGTAGACAATCTGTCAAGGACAGGTTGGGCGGAGAGGGTGGGTGTAGTTTTAAAGAAAACGACAGAAACAGAGATAGAGAGAGAGGTAGACTGCATTAATGGCTACATTTGTCTACGCACACGTGCAGTCATGTAAACACAGCCACGAAAGAGAATTGTTCCATTCTTCCACTTAACCTTCCTCCCCCCACCCCCCACCCCAACCCAACCCCTCTTTTGCTCTGTCTCTCCTCGTATGGCCTCTCCATTCGTGCCGCCACAGCCATTTCACAGCTAGTTTTGGTCTGAGTATCTGAACAGAAGCCGCCCATTAAAGATTAACTGTTAAGGGACAGTACATTCAGTGCTGCCCCCCTTCCCCTGGTGTCTGAAAGAGGTCACAGTACTCTAAAAAGGGGTGTGCTAGTTTTAAGTGACATTTGTCATTCTGCATAGATCTGACGAATCAGCATTTACACTGACCCCAAACAGGTCAGGTCAAAAATTGTTTCGAGATGTGACCATGATACACTTTTAGCTGCCGGTTTTGAGTTAAGTACACTAGGACAACACAGTCTTGGGCTTTTTCATGCACTCAGCTCACTCAAGAGAGACAGACAGGGTACTCTATGTTATAGTGTGTTTTTATTACTAAACTCTGAAGTGCTGAAGCATTGTTAGAGAAAACTATGAACAGAATCTGTATTTGTGCATGCATCCATATTTTGGAGGTCATGCCGTCTCTTACGTGTCTTTGTCAAAGCCCCAAGTGGTGTGTGTATGCGTGTGAGCATCTCAGGGAGCGTGCGTCTTTGTGTGCCTGTCAGTTTGTGTGTGTCTGGTGCACAATAGGGGTAATTATGTTGGCTGTGGGGGCTCAAGGGGAGTTTGTGAGGCCGTGTGTGTGAGCCAGAGCGAGGGGCAGCAGTCAAACAATAATATAATCTGGGGCTTTTGTGTGCATAGGGCAGAGGGCAAGACGGTGTCAGCTGTTATTGACTACTTATCCCTGTAACGTACCATTCATCACATACGCACACTTACAACCACGCACACGTCTCACAAACACAATAGCAACCTCACCTTACACATATCTCAAAAGTCACAATTTACTAAAAAAAACACAGCAAATATACAAAAAAAAACAAAACAAAAAAAAAACACACTCTCTCAGTTGGCACACAATGGCTCAATGTCAAAGAGTGGAGCTTGTTAAGGTTTGAAAGACTTTTATTGTATTGAACCGCTCGTGAAGCCAAACAGCAAATCGCCACAGAAACAGCTTGTGGTACAGCGTTTGTCTCTGAGGTGACCGGAGTTAATCTCTAACTGTTTACTGTTCAATCTCACACATGCTTAAGGAAGCTCTGGTGGAGCGTTTGATGGATTGGTGTAAGATCTGTTTTGAGGGTGTGGAAAGAGTATAGTGCTGTCCTAAATGCCACACTAAACCAAACTTTTGAGAGCAAAATCCAGTCATTACAATAGGAATCCACCCAACTGGGAATTACAAGTGAGGGCAAAAGATTTCCCTATGCAGATTTTGTGTTGACCAACAGAGAGCTGGTTGGATGAAAGTGATTTCTGTGTGAGTTGTGCTTCATACAGTACATCTCTACACTATTGACAACGCTGTAAACCCGAATAAGATGGCAAAACTCAAAAAAAATTGAGGTAATCTGTTGCATAAAAATTTTTCAGTTAAGAAATTCAAAGTTTTGTACTCATACATTTTAATGACATTTAACTGGAAATTATCATGTAATCTGAAAATAAATATTTTAGTAGTGGAAACTTGCCTAGCTTTAACTAACTAATTCAGTAAATGCAAACATGCTAACACAATTACACATTAATCTTGCACAAACAAAACAAAACATTTCAACACTTAATTTTAGCATTTACTCTCCCTTTCGAGTGACATGCAAAGCATTCCAGCCTAGTTTCAGTTAAATTTAATTTTGTCTAAATTAAAAGAAACAAGTTCATAAAACTCAAAACAATGAAACAATTCAGATTACTTAAAATGTGTCAGTTTTGTGAACTCGAAATAAAAAGAAAGTTCTAAATACTCACAAAAATTCATTTGATTAAACTAATTTGTTTAATTTAAGTTTACCCTGCTCAAACGAATTATTTTGAATTATTTTGTTGCCCGACTTTCGCTATTGTTATCACATGCTGTATAGATGAGTCCACGGTACTTTTCTTGAACCTAATTACTTAGGACACCCAGGGCATTTTGTGAACTTCCCAGACATGCAATGACCATCACAAGATCACAAGTAGAAGTGCAGCATTTGAGACGGCCTGTAAAACCAAGCATATTACATTGTCTGTGGTCTACAGATGTCAGAGTTCGCTGTAGCAAAAGCTACACATTCTCTCTTTTTCAATGTCCTTGCCATGCACATTTGCAGATTTGTAAATATAGATACTTGTGGCTGCTTGATTTCATTTGTTGTTGTGTTTGGAAACGTGTCAGAACACAATAATGCGACACAAACCACATTGGGCACTATAGCAGATATTAGCATTAAAGCGAGGGTTAACCCCAAAAAAATTACAGTTCTGTCATGATTTTCTGATGTCATCACAAACATCTTGTTTGACTTTCTTTGTTTGGTGGAACACATAATCAGATATTTTGAAAGTCTTTGGGGTTTAAACAACATTGGACACGATTGACTTTCATTGTATGGACAAAAAAATCCTTTCTTCTTTTGTGTACGGCACAAAAGGACGTTTGGAATAACGTCACTTTCCTTTTCCTACTGTCATGGTGGAGCTATATTTTGCAAAGAATCTTGATGAGCAAGTTACTTCAGTTTAGTTAACGTGTTTAAGCGCTAACTACCTGAATAATAACGTATCTGATTATGCTGAGGTTTGTTACTGCAAAATGAATGAAAAAACTGCGCTTTTATAGTGTGTTGATGATGTGATGACGTATGTTCGTAGAGTATGTTTCAATTATACAATTGTGGTATTCCCGAAACTTGTAATAACAGCCAACATGGCATGGGGGGAGCAGGGGGTTATGGGATTGCAGTAAGTGCTCTCTATATGGTCTCTCTGGGCTTATCCATGACCTTCTCTTTACCGCAGATCAGCTCCAAGCCTGGCAGGGGGTTGAACTTGATTTTGAACTATATGACTCTCAGCTCTTTGATTCCTTCATCTCTCTCTTCTCTCCCTCTCTCTCTCAGGACTGTGTCCGGGATGATAAATAAATGTTTCGCTTTGTCTTGTCATCAATAATGCATTCTTCCTTTAAGTGCTGATGTGAGCTCTTCCATTCTTTCCCTCCCTTATTCATTCAATTTATTCTATCCTTCAACTAAAGGTAGACGAGTGAACTAAGAGATTGAAACAGCGAAAATCACTTAAAGGGTATTGTTGTGGATCGGTGTTTGGGGATGTGTGTTTATGTGTGTTCTACAGCTAGGAGAGAGAGAGAGAGAGAGTTCAACAGGATTCTCTGGTATCTTTATATCAACTGTTGCTGCAGGGGTTTTGCTTGCAATTTGCTTGAAATGTACTTTAACTTTCTATTTCCTTAATACGGATTCCCTCCCCCCACCTCCACACCCATTCATTATATTTTTATGTAGTTTTGATTTGAAATTCCATTTTTTCCCCTTTGGATATAACAGGGAAAGAATCTGTGGTCCATACTAAATCTAGCCTATTGCATTATTGAGCATTTCTTTCAATCAAAATTCACAAATTCTACCATGTATAAAAGGAAAATAGAGGAAGAAAGAGAAAAAAATTCTCTTTAGTCAAGAGATTACAACAATTTCAACACTGTAAAAGAGTGTTTTGTCAGGTAACCGGAGAATGTGCTTTATGTGGTAAATGTTACATCTAAATTAACAGGTTTTATTAAAAAAAATATCCAATAAAATATTTCATAGAATGTGCCAGGCTCATTTAAATCTTTTCAAAGGGTTTGAAAGCTGAATATTCAGCTCATATTTGTCAACGCACTTATACTAATTCTTCTGTACAAAAATGTTGATATTTCAGCGGTAAAGTTGTCTAAATCATCCTAGTTTTGTGTTAAGGATATTGCACTTTGGGAGGTAGTTACACCATGTTTATATTTTGGTATATACAGTTATTTTGCTGCCTTAACATGATCATAATAGTAGTTTTGCACTGACAAGATAAGTAAATGACCAGTAAGTGGCCCCCATTGTCCAAGACAATATTCAATGGCCCCCAATATATATAATATAATATAATATAATATAAAATAGTTAATTAAAATAATTTAACTCTAGATGTTTCAAGAACTGAATGTTCTTCTGGATTCACTCTTCATGACCAATGAATTTGAATTTTACAGTAAATGTACTTTATACACTACACTTTCATTAGGCCAAAATTCTGATTTGGGATCTTTATGTTCCAGAAATGAGAGAGGAGAAAACAGATGGAAGGAGTGCTGGAGTTAAGGAGAGATGGGCGGAGTAAAGAGAGGGGCCCAGAAAGATGGAGAGATCAGGGGAAATATGGAATATGAAGGGGGGCGGGGGTGACCTAATTGTGGAAGGGCAAGGCAGGGTGACCGCCAGTAATCAGCTTACTGTAGCACTCCACTCCTCAATCTGGGACACTACCTCCCTCTGTATGCATGTGTGTGTGTTTTCAGCCATCTCTAAGCCTGTGTTGATCATGGGCTTGGTGCGTTGCATGATATGATTTATACCTTATATTTTGATAACAATTGAAAATATTCTTTTTGTAAGCAAGAATGTGAATGTAAGCATATCCAGTTTGACTTCATTTCATCCTGAAATGTGTCTGACTGCAATTCATAGCACAATGCAAATGTTTGGCGTTGCCACAAGTGCAGTGACTCATCTCAGATTTTTTTGAGCGAAGAGGTTTGTGAATGCAATTTAAAAAAAAACAAAAGTAGTAGTAAATATCCATGCACATGTTTCTTTTTTTAATTTTGACCTTGTAATGCTTAATTGAAATTTCAACTCTCATTCTTTCTGGTGATGTATGCCAGACTTCTCCAATCATTTATTCTGCTTAAACCCGCCCCTTTATTAAAATTGACCTCAAGCTCGCATTCAGATCGATGAATAGAACCCACCCTACTTTTTTTTTAAAACAGTCTGTTTCGTTTGAATATGGAAAAACGTTTTGCAGCTACTTCCGATTCACTCTGAAAAGAAATCATCCATTCACAATCGAGTTTTCCTTCCGCTTATCATGTCTTAAATGTCTCATTTGTCTTGCGGAAGTCAAAATAAGTTATCAACATGCCAAAGTTGCTTAATTTCCATATACCGAAAATGCACTGTAAATGTTGCTTTATTTCCTAAAAAAAAGTTTGCATACTTAGGTATAGTATGCAATGGTGTAAGTCGCTATGTGTGATAAGCATATGCTCCGTGACAGTAGGAAGTACAGTATGAGTGGACGGCTGTAGGCAGCATGAGACAGACTCCACTGGATCACTGTCACTCAGAAACAAACGCACAGACGCTGATGGCACATCACAATGACACAGATCTGGACCTCTGTCTATTTCTCTTACCCCTGTCCTATGTGTGTGTCTGTGTGTGTGTGTGCTCTCTCACATCAAATCAAAGGATGGCACATAAACTTTAGCCACCAGCCTTGCACCTCCCTTCCCCCCACCACTGTCTCTCTCTGTCTGTGTTGATATGTGCCTGGTAGTGGCTGCTGCCACACTGCCTAATTGGGGCTGTCATAGGCTGTTACGTCCAGGGCAGAGAGAGAGAGAGAGAGGGATGAGGAATGGTATGTCTCCCCTCTGTCGCCTCTCTCTTGGTAGCTTGCTACAATTTGGCCGGGATACGGGGTCAAACAGGACACGAAATGTCAACGAGGACCGTGACCTCTGGGTAAATATATTGTCACTTGCCATCATGAAGGGTACAGGGTTACCAGTGACACTGAGAGACAAAAAACACTCAGTTTCACTAAGAATATATCATACCCTATGATAACATTGTGTATTTGCACATGCTTTCTGTATTGTTTTATCACCTAATTCACAAAATAAATTATGAGAAATTGATTTGATTGTTAAATTTAAATAAATTTTCATTTCATTTGATTCCATTACGGATTCAGACTAAATTCAGTCTGATCGGTTCTGATTGCTACAGTACATTGTAGAGGATGACAGCGAATCTAGAAAATGTACAAAAAATGTCACTTTCAACTGGGTTTCCTGATTCAATTTAATTCCAATCCACAATCTTATAATTTGATTCGATTCAGTTTGTGTTTATCCAGATTCAGTTTGATTTTGATTGTGTTCAATTTTATTAAAGTTGGCTTGATTCATTTCTAATCAATGTGGATATTTTTTCACTCACAATATTAAATATGAAATATGAATATTTCTCTTTGTGAATTCGGTGAACTATACAGGACGGTCTTTAAGATGATTTCAAACCAGTAACCTATCTTAAAGAACCAGATCATAGGAGTCATAGGCTAAACTGTATGTTTGCCTTATCTTTTCTTATTTTAATTTACCATCTGAATTCTCACACCATTCCGATAAATGGGAACACTTACTGATAGCTTTCCCCAAGTGGACCTGGTTGAGTTAAATTCATACTTCATACAAAATTCTGCAGATTTATTCCTAAAATCAGAGCAGAAAATATGAAAACAGTCTGCGTTTCCATCTAGGCCTGTAGATCTCCCACACACTTCATCTCTGTCAATCGAAACAGTAGCGTCAGTAGCGTCTTTATGTAAGATTTGAACAACAACAACAACAACAATATGAACTAGCATGCTAGCACAAATGTGCCACACACACAGAGGGCCTGCCAGCTCTTCTTGTAATCCCTCAGACAAATTACAAGATCTTCTTCTCCTCCTTTACTCTTCTCCTTCTTCCAGCAGCAATTGGATTTGGATAAAGATGGCTTTTCCTTTTCTCCTCTGTTTTTGCTTCGTTTGGCTAAAGACGGATTTGCCCAGGGAGATTACAGTCAGCGGAGAGAAATCGCATTTGAGGAAAAACGTCTTTACTAACCCCAAACAACAATCCCCCAGTCCATCCATCCCTCCCTCCCTCCCTCCTCTCTCCCTTCCTTTCTTTTTCTTCCTATATATGCAGCTTATTGCTCGGAGCAGAATGAGAGAAAAGCAAGATTGAGACCATAATCCTCCTCGTGATGTTAGGACAGATACACTGGGTCAGTAGCCGCTCTCTATCTCTGTCTGTATGTTTCTGAATAACCACCGGTCTGACCGGCGTAGTTAGTGGCATTAGCGCTGAGGCTAACATTAGTGCTAAGTGCAGAATGGACTGGGAGTGTCAGAAGGCCAGGCTAAATGAGAGCTTAGCTGCTGCTCTTTGGCAGCTTAGCGTGTTAAGAAACTAGCCTGGATGTTGTCACCAGATGAAGCTTAAGCAGAGAAACGAAGTGGCCAGCAGCGTACTGTCGCTTACAGCATACTGTCTTACAGTCTGGAAGTGTTGCTGCGGCGGTATCATGGTACAGTGGTGATATCGCACGGTCATATCATGATACTCAATGTATACCTTGGTATAGCATGGTACATATCCAATGGAAACATGGTATTGCCGAAAACTAGGCACAGTATACTTTGAAACATACTTTTAATGGGCTTGGATATTCATATAAGACAAAAAAATAAGAAAAAAATTCTGCGCCAATTTATAAATGGAAAAAAATATAATTGGGTGCATAGATTCCGTCAAAAAGGAATCCGTGCACCAAACGAATGCAAAGTTCAAAGTTCACAAGGTGAACATTGAAGATTTTTACTGAAGATTTAGAAAGTGAAAAAAAAAAAATTAAAGTACACTAAGAAAAATGTGACTGTGCACACACACATAAGAAAGAAAAAACAAAAAGCAAATGTATCTTCAGCACTGAATCTTATTCAAAGGACCTGGAACTTTGTGTTTGTTTGGTGTGCGAATTCATTTTTTCCTGTATATTCATGTGCCTTGGTATTACCATGGTACATGTCCAAAAACATCCATAGTACCACGGTACATATAAAAAGAGAAACAACAAAAAAACAAGAGATAAACAAGGATAAAAGTGTCTGCTAAATGACTAAATGTAAATGTAAAAACCAAGGTATTACTTTGATATGTACCATGGCACTGAATGGTTTGTATATTAAATGCCGTGATATTTCCATGGATATCTAAAATTGTTCATAATGTCTAAAACGTTCAAAAAAGTGGTATTACAAAATAAATGGCATTATTGTAAAGAGATAGAGATGTGAAAGGACCTGTGCATTAAACGGTTTTATTGCACAGACACCTTCCAGCCAATCAGAATCGAGTATTCAGACCATGTGTTTTTGTCCATAACCTCTTTTCATGTATTTCTACATTTCAGTACGACATAATCACTGTTTTATACCTCCCAATCAAGAGTTGCGTGTGCATCGCATCGAGTGTCCTTTATCCACTGTCTGCTGTGTGTGTGTGTGTGTGGGTTGGTGGACAGACGTTGGGCAGGGTGAATAATTGAACAATGCGGCCGGCAGAAGGTCTTTAACCCTGAACCTCAAGACAACACAACCAATCAATAATGCAGCTAGAAGACATGATACAGACATACCCAATACCACATTGGCACTCAACATTTATTTCTGCATACTGTGCATTACATCGAGTCTTTTGTAGCTTAGCTGGTACACCATCATGGTTACTGGCTTAAAAAACATGAAGCTTGAATTTATCGTAAGTTTCTTTTCAAATGAATGTTAATGTTTTTTTCCAGCACTTTTGACTGGAGTGTAATGCACGCATTGTAATTAAGACTGGTTTTCATGAGGGAAAATTCTTTGCGGAGGATCTTATTCTTCGGAGAAAAAGAAAGTATATGTTTGGTGTGTGTGAGCGCTTCCCACGTGGTGAGGTTGTCAGGCTGAGACAGGCCGGCGTGTGCTGGGCGGCTGCATGTGTCTGTGTGTGTATGTGTGTAGTTGTCAGGCCGCTGTGTGGAGTGTGTGCCACCAGCGCGGGTAATGGGGATGGACCTGTCAGCTCACTTAATGCAGCTAATGTGTGCTAGAGCCGGGGGATATGAATCCACACACACACACACTCAGTGCTCTCCTCGCCTCGTCACTGCTCTGTCAAATTCTTTCGCTTCCTCTAGCCTATGCCTATTCATTTCCCTCTCATACCTTCTTTCTTTCTCTCTACACTTCACACTGGGGAAAAATGAGGTATATGTAGAACTTTAAAAAAATGTATAGTTTGCAAGTTGAATTCATTTATGGTTAAGTCTCATAATCTTCAAAACTTGAGCTTTTCACACTTAAAAGCTAATTAACATTTTTAAACTCAGCATTAAATCAAAAATTAACCATTCGTTTTTATGGATATTACAGTATTTATTATAAATGATTTATCTGTGCACATCATTATTATTTTTTTAAATCGTGGACCGTCGTAATCTTTAATCAATATAACTTTCCTTCCCTCACTCACATGAGATCCACCAATAGCAAACCACAACCATCCAATCAATTCCCCATGGATAAAATCAAGTCCCGTCCTACATTTTTTCTTGTCCAAGAAGCCGTTTCACTGAGATATATACGTCACAATAGGGAAGAAAAGAAGTTCTGCATGTTTATGAGGTCAGTATGTTGAATGGGTGAATACAGCTTACTTAAAGGTGCAGTGAGCAATTTCTGATCAATTTCATCCCCAACACTTTTGGAAGTGGATCGGGACAAATTCCACAACACACTTGTAGCCAATCAGCAGTAGGGGGCGTGTCCATTCATGGTGAGGGAAGAGAGAGAGTGAGCAAGAGGGAGATTTGAAGAAATACTGTAGAACGAGGCGGCTGAGAGACATTACAAAAGGGAAAATGTCAGAGGAATATCATTGGAAAATTTTGTTCAGGCAACAACTTTAGGGCCTGTGTTAATATTTCCAGCGCTGGAGAGACTGAAGTTGGAAGGTCAGAAAACGGTCGCTGAGTTTGTGTTGTTTTTGCTCCATACGTGAGTACCACAAAACCAAGATATGCTGTTGTTGCAATGTTATCTAACAGGTCATTGTTTGTCTGGTGTGCTGCTCGCAACTAACAACGAAGTCTTGCTTGTATATACTCTTGTGTGCTGTTTGTTCAATATTTGCTCTTCCTTTTCGTTTGTTTGTCATCTTTGCTTTATTTTTCTCAAAGCACTATTTTGCTTTGCTTTAGCTATGATAAAGAGACATCCACTCTTGCATTGCATGTTTGTGCATTTTGTGGGCGGAGCAATGGAGTGAGGGGTGTTGTTCCTCCGAAATTACTTACTGCACCTTTAATAACTGCACATAAATCTGTTTATGTCTCTTAATACTGTGTCAGTTAACACGTTTTGTGTCCCCGTTTGACATTTTTAATCTCTAACTAAACAACGTGTGAAAGTTTCTGTCCAAGGAACTTTACAAAGCACATGAATATTTAATGAGATAAGCACTGAGTCAGTTCATGATTGGCTGTCTTTAGCTAAACAACTTGCTGTAATGTTTTAGTACTGCGTCATTTTACACTGTAGCCTATAGCTTTGACACCGTTGTTCACCCGCAGAGTTTAAAAAGCAAAGCAAACCTTTCAAAATTATTAGTGCAAAACATTTCATACCCCCCAGTAAGAATGAACTCATTTTGACATCCCAAGGCAACAAGTTACTAAAATGAGAAAATTAACAGTAAAGGTATTAATTATTTATGACCCAGTGCATGCTGGGAAGAGGACGAATTAACCACAAAAACAGTTTTTATCATGTAGTGTTATTTCAGTATAATTTATTTACTGTTTTTATATTGTTTATTGATAACTTGAATTACCTTTTATTGTCATATTTTCAGCTTTAAATATGCTTTTTGTTGTGATTTTGTTTTTTTATCATGATCATTTATTTATTTATTTTAAATATTACTATTTAGGTTTTATTTATTTATTTCTATTATTTCCAGCTAGTAATTTTAATCCTTAAACTTAAACATTTATAACTTTCATTTAGTTTAGGTTTTTCATGTAGAATTTATATTTTATAATATTTCAGCTTTATTTCAATTAACATAATGTTTTTTAACAGATTTAGTTTTAGTTAACTATACAATAACGCATATACAATAAACACATTAATTCTGCTTACCTGGTCTGCATATTGGTTTGACTTAAAATATCAGAGTATGTCATGCTGGAAAAGCTTTATTGAGATACATTAATTATGTTATTGAAAGTTGTTAGAATTTTGTAGTGCATGTTCTTTTCTACATTATTATCTTCATTTGAGAATATGTTTAAAGTGTAGCTTCTCCCTGTCATCACTTCTTCTCTGTTTTTATGCTTTTTTTTTTATGCTGGCAAACTCTTGGGTCCTCAGTATGCTAGACTGTGGATAGGTCAGAAATCTTGCCCTTCAGTAGAGGTCCCGGTGCTCTGGTAATGATTATCTGTTGACAAATGTGATGAATGCTGGAAGTGCCTAAACTCAAACAACCGTGAGGAAGAACGCGAGAGAAAAATCCAATATGTCCAAGGAGAGAAACCTCATAAAGAAGGAGTGGCATATGGAGATGGAGAAATTCCCTCTTCCTCCCCTCCCTCCATCTCTCCCGCCTTTTTTCCATGCCTGTCGCTCTGATGAATATCATCCATGTTCAGATCCACTGCAATCTTTCTTTCCTTCTTCCCCCGCTCACCTCCAACTGTTCATTGTCCATCCATTCTCCATTGTTAGAATTCTAAACTCAATCAGTGAACGCGATTTTGCCGATTAGGACATGTTCCTGGATCAAAATTCCTGTGAATAAAAAAACCAACCTGGTCAGGCCAAACAATTAACTAAGGAAAAAATGAGGCAGCTCATGAAATTGTGTCAGTGTTGATATAATAGTTATTGAAATACTAACTTTTAATCTTGTTTTAACACTGTTGTGTGCAGAAAACCACATACTGATATCAAGAAAAGAAAGAAATGAATCAGATTTTTAAATATATAAGCATATCTGTACCCTATAGTCTATTATATGTAATGTTGCATTAGTGCAGCAGACAAATGCATGTGTGCAATCTGTTCAAGAATGGAAACGGTCTTTATTAATGAGCTTTTATCCATTTCTAGCAGGGTTGCCAAGTTTGCCTAACAAAACCAGCCCAATTGCTATTCAAAACCTGCCCAATCACGACCAAAACAGGCCTAACTGAGGTAAAAATAGCATTCCATGGGGTAAAAATAGAGTTCCTGGGGGTGGGGAATTTGTTTCAACTTGTGGACTAAAAAAACAGTTTAATTGGGCTACTTTTAAACCTCAACTGTGTAAATGTAGCCCAATTCCGCAGGAAAACTGTGGACTTGGCAACACTGATTTCTAGGAAAACTGCAAATGAATGTATTACGAAGAGTTTTAATTATGCCACTTCTAGTGCATGCCTATAAGATACACAAGTGTTTGTGTTATGAGCATCCCGGCCATATATTATCATATTCTGTTATCAGTTAATATTTCTGCACCAAGATTAAAAATAAAAATGGAAATGGCATTTTCAGCCGAAAAAAAAAATGTAGGTGCCTGAATTTTGGTATAAATATATAGTCGATAAAAATGTTGTTCATGCACCAACCCGAGCCCAAAGGCTATCCGTATCCCTCAACAAAACCCTAATATTCCATTGGTTGATGTTGATCCAAAAAACGCATCCTACTTGGCAAAATCGCAATCTTTTAGTTCAAGCATATGCTGTATAACGGATGCCATTTTAGCTTGTCTCACACCAGCATCTCACAACAGACCTCATAGCAAACCATCCCAGTTCTGTCTTCAGTCTGGCTCTGAAATAACAACAGAATGCTTTAAGAAAAAGCTGATAACGATAGTATGGCTTTACTTAGGTTCTGACAGTACGGTGATCAAGAGAGATGTGTTACACTACACTCGTTGTTATAGTTAGGTTTCCTCTAATTTATGCCTATTCACAGCTCTCACCTGCTAAGGCAGTAATGTTGTAATCAGTGCATAAAAAGGAGATTGGCCTCCAGTTCTGAAAGGATTTTTGATTAGGGCTGTTATGCGACGTGGTGTTGCCAGAGAAACGCATCATCAGACAGGCCGTGTGTGCTTGAAAGAGGCTCACATGCAAACCGTCAACACTCAGCTGCTTAACAGAAACAACTATCACCGTGCTCATCGCAACTCAACTTCTGTTCTCCAAATTGTGGATTTAGAAATTTGTAGATTTTTTTCCTCTGTTAAAATATCTTCTTCATGCCTTAAAATAGCTTGAATGTAACTCTACGCCCTGGCTACATTTAGTATACGTGGAACCGCAAATATGCAAATTAATCTCCGCCTCCACTTAGTCACACAAGCTCAGAATACCTGATCCACTCGGGCAACTGTGGTAAACGCCACACAATGGCAAGTGGAAATGTTGATTTAATTCAAGTGTTTGAACCAGAAACTGATTCAAAAGAAGAAGAAGAAGAGTTAAATACACAGGGTCGTCCACAAGTCAACGTAGAATGAGTTTTATGTATCGGATAGATAGATAATGGTAATTAATATGATTAGCCTTCGGCTTGACTAAATTATCAAACAGCTACTAATGTGTTGCTAATATAGCTGGTTTCAAAACGTGTTTTTGAGGGCGTCTTTAGTTTAGTTTTAAGGAGAAAATACTCGCAATGGTGTTGACTGATGAATTTGCACCTGGTTATATATATTAAAAACACCATATAGACATATAATAAACATTAAAAGCTTAATTTTCCACCACATTAGTCATTGTTAGTTCATGTTAATGTTAACAAATGGAAGCTTAAATGTAAAGTGTAACCCGTCTGTCAGTAATTGATAATTGGCAGATAGATTGTAGATGGTTGGAATTTGAATTTGTTTTTGGATCGTTCTCTCAGGAATTTGTTTTGTTCGAATCCCAAAACATGAACACACTGGAAACAATCCAGCTGCATGTTTTCCAATGGCGTTGTCCTACTCAAGTGAATGCATTTAGCTGTTCTTGGATGAGGATGTGTTTGCTGTGGTACACATGAACTGATGTTTAAATGGATAGTCTATGCATTTTGAATGCTACGCATTTTGCTTCTTGTAGAGCAAGTGATTTTTTTTATAGTGTATATAAAAGTGTGTGTGCTGTCTGGTGTGTGAGTATGTTTGCATCCCAGTAAAGGGATGGAGGACACACATTAGCTGTGCCATAGCAGATGTCACCAGGCACATGGTGCATGGCTCATAAATTATAAAGTCACCCCTTTCTCCCTCCCCCATTACATTTTCCTCATCTCATCTCTTTCCCCTTTTTTCTCTCCTCCATCTCCCCTCCTCAAATCTCTTCTTCTCTCTGTTTCCACCCGTGTCATGTTAATTTGTCTGTTGGTTTAGTATTCAGGTTTCTTGGAGTACAATTTTAGGTTGACTGAAAATTTGCACACTCTCCGTCTTAACTCCGTCTTAATACTTGATTGTTTGGTCAATTTAGACATTAAATGGTCAAATACTTTTTTATATTGGCTGATGACTTATATCTATAATATATACTATATATTATAGATATAGGTCATATACTATATATTATTACTGTAATATATATTCACAGTTTTCCATGGCAACATAATATGGATTTTTGTACACTACTGTTTAAAAGTTTGGGGTTGGTTATAATTATATATATATATATATATATATATATATATATATATATATATATATGTATATACATACATATTTTTTATTTATTTATTTATTTTTCTCATGCTCACAAAGGCTGCATTTATTTGGTCAAAAATACAATAAAACAGTAAAATTGTACAATTTTAAAAGAACTCTTTTAAGTTTTATTGATATACATTTTAAAAATAATTTATTCCTATGATCGCAAAGCTAATTTTTAGCGTCATTGCTCCAGTCTTTATTTTTTTTCATACATTTATTTTTACTATTAATGTTGAAAACAGAACTGCTTAACATTTTTGTGGAAAACATGCATTTTTTAGGATTCTTAAATAAAAAGTAAAAAAATGGGAACAAGAAACTTACGTTTTTCAAATTGCAAATAACGGCACACAGTGAAATTGATAAAAAAAATTCTTAAAAGAAAGCAAACTGGGAAAAAACTAAAATTCCCTCACGGCCTTGTTTACCTTTGCATAAAGCTAAATATAGCAGTAGAGACTTTTACCTGAATGTCAGTGCTTTTATTTTTTATTTTCCACATGACTTCATTCTCCATCTTTCTCTGTGCACATCATCTTCTGTTCTCTTCTTCCTTCACAGAGACCTTAGCCAAACTGTAAATAAATATGATTGAAGTTTCTGTAATTATTTGCTCAATCTCTAAACATGTATGACTTTGTTTACCCCTTGGAAACTAAAGGAATATACTAGCGGTCGCAAACGATCTAACTCGAATCGCGAATCAGCTATCACTGTTATTTCAAATATTTACAGCAGAGTGTTTGAGTATAAGGCTCAAAGTATGGATCAGTCTTCTTCAATTAGTAATTCTCAGAGATTTGTTTTTTTTCTTTTACCTTTTTAAAGATAATTCTCCATAGAGACAGAGAGTCTCTGTCAAGAGCAACTCTTCTGCACATTAAAGTAGTTATGAAGAATACGTTATGTTATTTTATGTTTAAGTTATGATTTATAGTTCCCCTTTCTTTCCTCCTTTAATTCTTTCGTTCTTTCTTTATCTTTACTGTGTTCTCTCTATCCCCTCCCCCTGTGTTATATGCTGTTTACTGATTATAGTGGCATTGGTTAAATTGGGGCAGAGCATGAGGCACCGATGCAGAAGAGACAGTGATGCAGACAGCATTCTGCCACACTGACTCTCTCTCTCTCTCTCTCTCTCTCTCTCTCTCTCTCTCTCTCTCTCTCTCTCTCTCTCTCTCTCTCTCTCACACACGCACACACACTGTTCTGCTCTTTCTCTCTCTCTGTCATGTGCAATCTCTTGGCCCCTGGGTCTTGGATGAGGGGACACCAAGTGCCACTCTACAACATCTGTCTCCATAGTGCCTCACACATTTCCTGGCTTTTCTCTTTTTTATTTGTTTCTGGTCTATCTTTTGGTACGGTGGCCCCAAAAAGATTTTCAATCCTGGAAAAGTCACTGAAGTTTCTGTAGTGAATAATATACAATTTTAGTTGCTGTAATATTATTTTTCTAGCATGCCTTCATCAAAAAGTTTAGAAAACATAATAATACAAATGTCATTTTGTTAGGTAACAAAATGATAATTATCACTTTAACAAAAGTTTGAACAAAATTTCAAGCAATTATAATTAATGGTCTCAGTTACTATATAGTTATTATAGGTGTTATATAGGTGGCCTTACTATATACTAACAGTAAATACAATGGCTTTACTGAGTAAATTCTACATTTACTGCTAATGAGTTTGAGGTATGGTTCATTTTTGGAGCAAAGGCAAGGTTATAGAGGGTAGAGTTAGAGGTTTTGGGGTTACGGTTAGAAGTAAAGTTTACCGTGTAACTACAAATGTTGTTTAAATGCACACTGACATGTATGTACATAATAGGTAAACTGTATCAAATACAAGTATGTTTAAGGTCACCTTCACCTAATATAAAGTGTGACCCCCCCCAAAAAATGTCTAGCTAGGTTAAAAGATGAAATGTGCCTCAAAATGATTTGGACAGACTTTAAAAATAAAATAAAATAAATAAATAAATCACAAAATGAACATTTATTAGCTTTCAAAATATAAAACAACAACTATTATATGTTTTTGTGAAAGAATGCACCTGAAGTAAATGTGAAAAGCCTGTTTAGATGTTAAACTCAAAGTAAAAGAGCTTTTAAATCTTAAATGAAAAGGAAAAAAACAGCTCAAACCTAAGGAAGAAGCAGTGCAGTTCTCTCTGAGTGATGTTTTGGCAATCTTGCCTCAGTGTAGGAGTCAGCCAGGCCAAACTTTCCTTGGCGAGACTCTGTATTGATTTGTGTGGGAATGGCCAGTGTGTAATGCGTGTATGTGTGTGTGTGTGTGTGTGTGTGTGTTTACGCCTTGTGTTCTGCACATTCAGCCTACAGATTTAAGTCAACGTCACCGACAATTCCTTTATCAATCATTGTCTGTTACACACATGCACCTTGCAGCTTCATCTTGTCTTTAGTGCAACAGGCCTGGTTAGTTTATTAATAATTGATTTTCTGGGAAGATTTTTAGCAGCAAACACAGATTCGTTTTTGCTTTTGCCTGGTTTGCTCTTTTTTTTCTTCCAGACTGCAGATAATCTGCTCATGTTTGGTAGTGTTAGTTCTCTTTGGTGATGTGCATTAGAAATTGATTCCTCATTTTTGCTTCTTAACGCCCATGTCCGTATCAATTATCAATGAGCCTTAATTATTAAACGAGGAGACTCACAAAAGAACTGCAAATGTGTTTGGATGTTGTCAACTGCTTTTACATGTGTGTTTGAAGACATGGCAGCATGGAAGTAGAACAACACAAGATCTCTTTTATATCTCAGTTGTTTCCCCAAGACAGCAATGAGATTAAATGGAGAGAAAAACGTAAAGTCTCAGTTGGACAAAAAAAAAAGGAACCTCACATGTTTTCTTGACACTAAAAAGGTTCTTTTAAAGGTTCTTTCATAATTTACTCACCATCAAGCCATCCTAGGTGTATATGACTTTCTTCTTTCAGCCGAACTCAATCAGAATTATATTAAAAATATATTGGCTCTTCTAAGCTTTATAATGGGAGTGATTGGAGGATGAGATTTTGAAGCCCAAAAAAGTGCATCCATTGATGATGATAAAACAACAGGCTCCTGGTTAATAAAGGCCTTCTGAAGCAAATCAGTGTGTTTGTACAAGACAAATATCCTTATTTAAAACTTTATAAAGTATAATAACAAGCTTCCAGAGCGACAGCCATACCCATTTGACTTGCGTCTAAAAAGCTTGTTCGAGATGCATCGGCGCTGCTCAGTCCGATCGGCATCAAAGTACCGCGAGGCCAATCATTATGAAGCTTAGAAGAGCCAGGATATATTTGTGTTTGGCTGAAAGCAGAGTCATATACACCTAGGATGGCTTGAGGGTGAGCAAATTAATTCATTTTTGGGTCAACTATCCCTTTAAGTACTGCTCACTGAAAGGTTCTTTTGGGAACCCAAAAATGGTTCTTCTCTTGCATTGCTGCGACCCTTTCAGAAAAGATCTCAAACTGTGCTCAAAATATTAGGAGACCTCTAGCTGATTAGGAGACACATAAATGAGACCTCTTTTATAGAGGAACCTGCAGGCATGGACAATAAAATTTAGCACATTACACTTTTTTCCTTCTTTCTCCTCTCATTTTCATTCTCTCCACCTTTTTCCCTAGCCTTTTGGCATCTACTTCCTCCACTTGTGTTCTTCCTGTTAAGGCCTCTCTTGTTCTCCTTCCCCTTCCTTTCTTGATCCTTTCTTTCACATTGCACCCCTTGAATATTTATGGCCATTCTAATTAGGCTGCTGAGTGTAGGAGAGGGTTTAACCAGCACTGGCAGAGAGAGAGAGAGAGAGGGAGGGGAGGAGGGCATTTTGATTATATATGTATGTTATTGCCGTTTTGATGTATGTATGCATGTACGTATTAGGGGTGTAACAGTACATGTGTTCGTCTGGAACAGTCACGGTAGGGACGTTACAATTCGTGCATACAGTCAAGCAACAAATTTCAGTCAATCAGTAATGCGGCCCAGTGTGTAAACCGGGATTGAAGAAAGCATCCTGTTTCTTTATTTTACAAAAGCGCAATGTTTTATTTTTATTGTGAGTGTAGATTGTACACAAATAAAAACAGGCTCTTTACAGTTTCGAATGATCGCTTAAGGCCCGTTCACATCAACAAAGATAACTTTAAATTTAACGATAAAGATATAGTTAAAAATCGTTCTCAATATTAAAGAACAGAGAAACTATATAATTGGGATCACTTTCAGAACGATTTTATCCAGCTGATGAACGATAAAAACATTGACAGCCAATCAGAATCCATCCTGTTGTAACGAGCTCGAGCATTTAAAGTGCCAGACAAGCACACGCTTAGAATAAACAGAACGATATTGTCAGCTGGTGTGGACGCTAATATACAGATATCTTTATAGTTATCATTCTTGATTTGAACGGGACTTATCTGCGTGACCATAAATGACGGAGTCCTTTAAGTTGTTTCCGCTGTTATAATGAGACGAAATCATTTGGCATTGTGATGATTTGTGTCGTGGAGGTCTAGCCACTAAAGTTCAGTGATGAAATATGGGTGTCCTGGAAATGGGAAGCCTCAGGTGCCGCTTCACTCGCTGTCTCCTCGTTGAAAAGTGAAGTAGGCTCTTTTTTCCCCCTTCTCGCTCATATTTCCGTGATTTCTTAAAAAGTGTAGTATTGAAATTTGTTCATCCGCCATTGTCACCACGTTAATAAACTCTTGCGCACAAAGAAAACTAATTTCTGCACAAGTTTTATTTTTCATTATTCTTTTTTATTTTGTACTTCTATAACATAAGATGCTTTTCAGTTTTGTGGCTGATTTTATTCATCAGCCCTACAAAAAATATGACCTATGCAAGACCTATTACGGTTTAGAGCTTAATACACTAAAGGAGACTGTACTGTATCAACTAGGGGACTTAATGCTGTTAGGTGGAACAAAATGTAATTTACACTACTGACTTTTCAAAATAAAAAGAAACCTAGATTGGGGATTTGTTGCTTTTTCAAACCGTGACTTCTGTGTACCGTTACACCCCTAAAATATATATATATATATTTACTGTGTGTGTGTGTGTGTTTACTTATTATTTTCAGATATAAGCAGTGGTTGAGGTTGAACATGGGTTTCACAATTTCCCACTGTAGGAAACTAAGAGAGAGAGAGGGATAGAAGGAGGAGGGAAAAGAGCGGCAGCTGGCATTTGACGGTGAAGCATGCCTTTTTAATGAGCATATTAGTCCTCCACAAACCCACTCTTCTCCAACCATTGCAGAGAGAGGGAGAAAGAGAGAGAGAGAGAGAGAGAGAGAGAGAGAGAGAGAGAGAATGTAAGAAGGGTGTGGTGGAAAATAAAATAGTGAAGTGAAGGGTCAAAAGGTGGAAGACTAGGAAATGAGCAGGGTTTGGGAAAAGGAGAAAACAAGTGAAGACCCAAATTCACCAGTAGACAAGAAAAATCACTAATGAGATCACTTAAATAATATTGTGCAAAGTAAATTGAAACTTAAATGGAAAGTTCACCCAAAAATTTGAATTATTTCTTTCCTTAATATTATGATAACATTTTTATTTTTAAAACTTATTTATGGTGAATGGTATTTATTTATGTTTCGCTTTTAAGAAGCTAAAATCTCCCATACGTCTCTTGAACGGTAAGATGTTTCTCCCTACGCAGTTGTAACCTCCGACCTCATAGAGAGGTGGAGACCGGTAATAGCTTCATGAACCGGCCTTTAGATATGACAAACATCCTCGCAACCTTGCACCAGCATCTCAGACACAACGTTTGCATTGTCATTGAGAGCCTGAGAGGTGTCAGGCTTCTTTTATCAAACTATGCTTCTATTATTACAAGACACTTCAGGCTGCCTGTTCACTCTGCTTTGAATGTGAATAGAGCTGAAATGAAGGAGAGATATCATTCATAAGCGTAGATAGTGAAAGGGGGGCCAATGAAGGAATGAGTGGCTATTGTTGGGTGTAGATGTCCTATTGTCAGCCGCTGAGTAATTCTTTTGCGGCCAAGAAAAAAGAGAAGGAAAAAAAAATGATGGTGGTGGAGAGAGGTGGAACAGAAGACAGTGAGAGAGGGGGGTATTGATTCTGCAAGAGCTCTGTTCATTCCCATTCATGCCCCAGTCAGATAGTTCAGTTAATACAGCATTCAGTGAGGCCTTAAGATTTAGCAAGATGGGTGTTTTATTACAGTTCGATCTTAATTACTTCCTCCTCTCTCACACACACACACAATCACACCCAGCACACATGGCTAATGTTCATTAATTGTGTGTTGTGGCTACAATGCAGTGTGTGGGAATTATGTGTCGATAGATAGATAGATAGATAGGTAGGTAGGTAGGTAGGTAGGTAGGTAGGTAGGTAGGTAGGTAGGTAGGTAGGTAGATAGATAGATAGATAGATAGATAGATAGATAGATAGATAGATAGATAGATAGATAGATAGATAGATAGATAGATAGATAGATAGATAGATAGATAGATAGATAGATAGATAGATAGATAGATAGATAGATAGATAGATAGATAGATAGATAGATAGATAGATAGATAGATAGATAGATAGATAGATAGATAGATAGATAGATAGATAGATAGATAGATATTTTAGTAAAATCGTTTGCTAAATGCATACAAATTGTATGAAGGATGTAAATGTATCTCTCTCCCCTTTTATCACAGAACCCTCCTCCATTTCCCTCCTTGCTCTTCCTGTATGGCTTAGGAGGTTGCTGTTTTTGTCCTCTACAGTTAGTGAACGTTTGTGTCACTGTTGCTGGGCTGGGTTTTGCGGCCATGTACCATATGTCACATTACTATTTAATTTGCTCTGTGCATCTCCACGGCCTGGTGTAACATGATGTGTCATTGTGAGGTTAGGATTTGTGCAGTGTTGTATTTTGTTGGCGGTATACCTCTGTTCTGTTGTTTCTATGTAAAAGGGATTGTGTGTGCGCACGTTCTGAAGCTGTCCAAGGTGCTGAACTGAAGCGGCCATGTGTAGATTCTCCACTAGCAGTTCTGAAGTTGTGATTTTGTGTTGGTGCTGTCTGTGGTGCTGAAATTTTTTGAAACTATATAAGTTCTCTCTTCTCACATGGCTCATCTCTGTGAAGTTACCCTGACCATCTCGTGCTTCCACTAATTCCAGCCAATTTATGGCTCATGACTCAGGCTGAAGACAGATTTGATGGTTACATCGCTTTGTAAGTCACCAAAATGCACCCCTAGCCAGCCATACACAATTATTTACACACTTTTGGTGGCGGTGTATGCGTGTGTGCATCTATAATTATGTATGTGTTAACAGCATTGATATCAAAAGCAAATTAAGTTTATCGGGGTGACTCCGCTCTGACCTTGGCGATGCAATGATGGCGGAATTTTGAGCGGACACACACTCACACACATGTCGTGGCCAGAAGAACACATGTTTATAGTTGAACTCTCCACACTCAGCAATGTTTTATGCCTGCCCCCTGTGTCCTGTCATTAGGACGATCCCGGACGGAGTAGGCACTCGGATGAATACTAACATGCATACGTGGATTACATGGGGGACATCTGGCTCTTTATTTGACATTTTGACCTTTCTGATTCTCAGAAAGTGAATTCAAAAGTCTGTCTTAGTGTTTTATGTAATCTAGTAAGGCTTTGTTGCGTTTTACAATAAAACAATTGGGTCATGTGTTTTTAATGTTATCAGTGCAGTAAAATAGAATGAATTTTTAGCTGACTTTTCGGAAATGGACATATTCCGCTATGGATCACAGAGGTCTTCAAGTCACCAGCCAGATCAGCAGCCCTAAAACTATCGCAAACACATTTATTACCTTTGTGAAACATTTTGTGGCCTTTCATGTCGTTTTCAAATAATTGAATTGAGTTGCCCCTCACACAGATTTGCATGGACACATACTGTCAGGACAGGGAATGTGGGACAGCTTATACCAGATAGCTATAGTGTTAGGTAGAGGGAAAGAGTTTTTAAGAGAGGTTACATTCAATCTGTCAATGTTTGGGATTGACAACAGCATTTAAGTGCAAGTTTTAAAATGTCCTGTTAACTCAAAAACACTATCTGTATAATCGGAAGTCAAGCTTGTGTTCTGTTTGTGGCGACGTCCATAAAACTGCAAAGTCTTAACACAGATGACATGACGAGTCCAGTCGAATCTTCATTAACCAACTGCATCTTTTTTACAATTACTGATGGGAGTAGCTCTGGTGGAAGACAGTGACTAAAACCTTGGCACTCAACTTGTTTCTCTGTCTCTATAAGTCTGCATGACATAGTAGACAACTAGTTGTTCAGTCCGGTTCCTTCCACACACCTGGGGTTCCTTGAAAAACAGTTGTGAGTCCTGAAAATCTATGAGTGTGAGTTTGGTTATAGAATGTTTGTCATTCCTGAACTGTGTGAATGCAGCTGTATTAAGGACTCAAATACAAGACTGGAAACCATATTCTGCTGCTGTGTGAACGTGGCCATAGAGATCACCCACACAGATGTAATTGAGGTTCTCATGAAGAGTGAGCCAGAACGTTGGAGTATGGAGACGAGGAGAACAGCGGGAGCCAGTGCAACTACAGAACACAGGCTGAAGTTGGACAAGAGTGGGTGGGAAGGAAAGAGTGACAGCAGGGAAGTGGAGAGAAGTAGATGATGCAGGGAAAGGCACAATAAATGTGTGGTGCATTGGTTGAAGAAATCTGCTTCCTTATCTAAATGTACCTGCGAGTTCTCTGTATCAGTAAAGTACAAGAGAGCACACTAGAAGTGAATACAGTCAGAGCCAAAGGGTATTAGGCATGGCATGCAGTGCAGCATCTGCAACCCCTTCAGTCGTGACTATATTCACAATGTAGCACACCTCTAGTGCCTTATTGTGTAACCAAAATGGTCCCCTCTCAACATAAATAAAATAAGGGCACCTCTGAAAATTCTTTAAGTGCTGCCATTCCACTAGAAGATATACACTTGTCCCTGTAAACCAAAGTTAATAGTTGGCCTCTAACTCTGTGTCTACACCGGGCACAGCTGTTGTCGTGTCACGCCACTCCACAACAGCTCAAGGCTGTCTACACTCAAAAGTTCCAAATCCATTTGTACTGTTGTTAGAAGTAGTGCAAAAGCATGGAGTATGTCAGAAATAGATGATGAAGACATGGTGTAAGGGTGCTCTTAAGCAGGTGCACACACACAGCAGTGAGTATTCAACACACACACTGTGAACACAGCCATTTTTTGCTGCAGCGCCCGAGGAGTGATTGGGGTTTAGGTGCCTTGCTCAAGGGCACCTCAGTTGTTCATTCACTCCCCCCACCTACATTTCCTGCCAGTACTGAGACTCACATTTACATTTAGTCGACTTACAAGGGGAGCAATTAGGGGTTAGGTGCCTTGCTCAAGTGTGCTGTTCATTCACAATCCCCACCTTCAATTCCTGCCGGCGTGGGAATCGAACCAGCAACCTTCAGGTTACACCTCACCATTAGGCCACGACTACCCCTCAAACCAGACTCAAACCTGCATCCTTTGGCTGACAAGTTTGACTTTCTAACCCTTAGGCCACTACTGCCCCATTGATGGGGCACCAATGATGATGACCAATCAACATCGAGGTTCAGAACTGTCCATTGTTTTAAAACTGAGCTTGACATTTGTCCTGAAGAATCACATTACATAGCTTACATCCATTACCAAGGGTCCTTCAGGTGTATACAGGATGCTTTGTTGTAAGACAAGGCCAGGCAAGCAGGAGCTGGAGTCGTCTCTGGATACACCATATTGTTTCAAGGAACATTTGGTTGAGGCTTTCTTACAAAATCAGCAGTGCGGTGTGTGTTTGAGCGTGACTGTTTCTGTGGAACAGAATAGAATTGTTTTCGCTTCATCTCTCCTTCTCCGTCCTGTCACCAACTGTCTTTCGTCACTTGGTGACATTGTTTTTTATCTTTGATCCACTCTAGCTCTCTTAGCTCTCTTGATTTTTGTCAGCTCTCCTTCGTTAACCATATTCTGCACCGAAATGATGTCGAGTTCCACCCGCAGCCAATCGGAGCCCTGGCTGGCCTGCCTCTCAGTGTGCCAGGCTCTCCGTGCGTGCCCTGGTAGCCCGTTTGTGGCTTAACGAACAAACGAGCGTTAGCATCCCCTCCGTTTACACCCCTCCTTGCCAGCCTTCCCATCATCCCTCCCTCCTTCTCTCGCTTCGTTTTTGCACATGCCACCGCAGCGCCCCCTAACCCACGTCACGTGAGCGCAGGGGCCCTAGCAACAGCGAGCGAGAGAGAGAGGGAAAAGTGGAGCGAGATAGGGAAAGAGGGAAAGAGGGAGGGGGAAGAGACGCAGAGCATTAATAAGTAATGGGCCGAACAGTTTGAAACCCGGTCCTCGTTAGCATTGCAGCGGCGCCATCATTTGCATGGGAGCTCCTAGAGCAAATTCAACAACAGCTTCAGCCCACACCCCTCTTTTTTCTCTCTCTCTCTCTCCCTCCATCTTCATGTGTCTATCGTTCTCTCATCATGCATTCTCCTTCTGTCTCTCTTTTTATTTGTGATATTTCGGTATTTCTTTCCTGTCATCTCGTGCACGTCTTCTTCCTCTTTTCCCTTCTGTTGTCGTTCTGTCGTTCTCCGCCGCTAACTCAGAGTCCCCTGGCATTCGTGCTTTGCAATTTTCTTTTTGTTGTTGTTCTATTTTCCACACTATTGTGTATTTCACATTACTATTCATATCCTCTCCGTTTCTTTTTACCTTGAAAATGATTGCAGGAAAATGGCGGCTTTACTTCCGGTAGGGTTTTATTTTTAGACCGGATCTTTCTCAGCTGCCCTGTGTCGAGAGAGAGAGAGAGAGAGAGAGAGAGAGAGAGAGAGAGAGAGAGAGAGAGAGAGAGTTTGCCTGCCCTCCTGACATCCCGTAACAAAAAATACACATTCTTGAACATGTATACAAACCTCTTTCCTCTTTTTGTGTGTGTGAGTGTGTTTCTCTGGCCTTTGGGAGTCTGTGTAGAGTGAGATGTAACTGGAAGGTTGCCATGCACCACACATAAATCCAATTCCACATGTTTTTTTCTTCACTTGGTCTGACATGATGCCCCAGGCTGCCCACGCTACACACTCCAGCAGTACCACGGAACCGTGAATGTGTGTGGTACACTCAAGCCCTTGTTTTAGACAGACCTTACATGCCCCCCTCTAATCCTTCATGCACACACACACACACACACCTCAAGGCGAAGGAAGACTAGACAAGAATTGATCTGCACTCCCAAACAGAACTGATCGCAAGGAGACGTGGGACTAATATGTGCATAGCTCTGTCTGTCTCTCTTTTAATCCATCAATCTCCATGTTTTAATCTGTACACCCAACGGCTCACTTCTTGTGCGAAGACATATGCCTTATGGATAGTCACACACACTCACAGGTGCATGCATTTTCTTTAAAGCATAAATCAATACTCTAATAAAGGACTCCACTTATTTTAAGTAGCAGATGTTGAAACCATGGCTTAGTGCTGCTGTGGTGCTCATATGGGAAATGTGGTTTTGAATATGGCTTGCAACATTTCCCTATCCCGTTCCTCCTCCTCAGCCAACAATAAATTAAAATAAAACAGCAGACTAATTAAATATATAGATATGGAGAAAATGAGTGGAAGAAAATAAAAATGAAGGGAGTATGGAGTGATTTCACCATAATGTCATGAAAAACCTTGATGACACAAAATTCAATTTGCAAAATGTAATTTGCATGAACATACAATTTTTAGAAAAAAAGTAGTTTCACCCCTAAACCTAACCCTCAGTGGAACACAAGTAGATTGCATAAAAACATATGAAAGAGACTGTACAAAATCATATGAATTAGTTACCAATTTGCCAAAATATAAAATTATGTTTTGATAGTTGCCATGAAACCGTGTTGACTGATCATCACACAAATTTATTGTTAAAGTTCTGAAGACGTGAAATATAGCACATCATATGAACTTTATTTATTTATTTATTTATTTGTTGTATAAAAAAGAGCAGTTTGTATAAAATAGAACAGTGTGAACATTACTTAAAATATCTCCTTTTGTGTTATTTAAAAGAAACCGGTTTGGACAACATAAATAAATAAATAAATAATGACAGAATTTAAATTTTTGGGTGATCTATCTGTTGAATATTTCACTTCATTTGTGCATCAAATTATACAGCTAAGGGAGAAAAAAATGAAGACCGAGTGAAAAAGAAAAAGTGCAAGAAAGAGAAAGAGAGACCTTGTATCCCTGGTTGCTGATATTTAATTTACCAGTCTTCACAATGAGAAAGATCCAAGTGACTGCGATTAAACCAAAATTACTCACTGACTACCTCTCTTTCTCTTGCTCTCTCTCCCTCCCTGGTCTCTCGCTCCGGGTGAAATGTTGTGACAGCGTTGCGCTGATGTTGTAGGGGGTTAAAGTCACCAAGTGCATATTATCCTGTAAGGCTTAATATGCAGGTTGGAGCGCGAGGGCCGACTCTTAAATTACAGTTTGCTGGGCCTAGCACTCAGCGTGACAACAATACCTACACAGACACTGTGTTACGTCTATACACACACTTATACACACGTATGCTCTTGCTTAGCTGTCATATACGCATATTCATTCAGCAATAAATTTTTGTGACGCAAATAATCACACATCCATACACGAACACCCAATTTTGTGCACACATACTTCATTTCATTGTCTTATCACATGGCCATGACATTCACATAGACACACGCTGAATTTATCTTTGTTTCCAGCCATTGTCTTTGTTTGTCTGTAGCTACTATCTGCATGTGTGTGTGAGTGTGTGTGTGAGTGAGCTGCTTGTTATAGTGATGGAGTGTGTGTGTGGGCTGCCGAGTCAAGCCTGTCCTCTCCGCTTTCATAAATCTGCGTTGGATGAAGCTCTCGAGCCATAAAATGCATCGATCGCCATCCTTCACACACACACACACGCTCTTGCCACTGGGTAATCCTGCTTTCTGTTGGAACGTTGTGTCTTGTTGAGTGATTTTTGAATGCACAAGTTTGTCCTAATATAAATGGATAAACAAGACACATGGCAAATAGTCAACTAATGATACCATATCTAATGTAAACACATCTTCATGTTTTTAATGAGTCACAGTGTGGATATGACTCCAGATGTTGACCTGTAGCTGAAGGTTTGGTCTTAAAGTGTGTTTAAGTTTGTGTTTGTGTCAGACTTGTGAGTTTTTACATTTCCAGTCCAGTTAGTTTTCTCATAACGGTGCAGTTGGCCCAATCCACATGCCTTGCCTTGCCTGCCTGGAGAAACTAGGACACACACAGGGACTGACTGACTGTTCTCACACACTGACATACTTTGCTGTTGTTATTGTGACCAGTGATGTGCAGTTTAGCAGAACACAGACAAACTATTTTTTTTTATTCTCCACACACACACACACACACACTCATTTTATTGCTCTGAGGTTGCTCTTTCATAGCTCAGGAGACTTCTCGGGTTTTTCAATTAAGTGTTAACTTTATCCTGTTTACATCTGTTATTAAGAAGCGTATTTGCCAATCTGATCACAAGTGGATGACACTAACTACAGGTGTAAATGGGGTTTAAACCGTTTTGAGCTTGTCTGCTTTCGACCACTTGTGGAGGTAGTTGAAAACGCATTTGACCAGATTGCTTTCATAGTGTAGAAAGACCACCTACTCTCCGCCTACTGACTTAATGCGTAAACATTATGGGAAGCGCGCTAGCCAGACGGGATTTAAACTTTTTCGGCTGAAGACCCAAGTTTGGTTGGAAGACGAAAAATGTACCAAGCACAATGTTCTCTCACCATTCCTGATTAATCTTGCCGCTAACAGAGCAGAAACTAAAGCTGCTGCTCTGCGTATGTTTTTCTGTCACTATGTGCACATTCACATGTCATCGCACAAGCTTATTTTGTCCATTGGATTGAAAGATCAGAAAAAAAAACATTTATCCACCTATAGACCCTCCCCTCTAAAAGCAGGACAGAAATGGTTGAAAGTTGATGGATTAAAACACAAGATGTAAATGGGAATGCGTGCCACTCATCTGCTTGTGATCCAATCATCCAAAACGCATCTTAATAACAGGTATGAACAGGGTCTTAGATGTTTCTGATGATGTTACCCCTTCAATGTTCTCAAGATCCTTGAATGTTCACATTAAAATAGTCTGTATAAAAATTCTGCCTATAAGAACAAACACAGTGACTACAATCAACATATACATCAAACATTTAATTTGTCTTTTCGTGTCAGGAATAATCACAGCTAAAATGTGCTGAATTGAATAAGAAGGACTGAAAAGGAGAAATGTTTATCACCCACTTCGGGCTTCTGGGCGAGAGCTGCAATTTAAAATACGGCCTTCATGGATGTATAGATAAATCAGAGTGGAGTCAGGACTCACTGATGTGAAATGAACGTGACAGTAATATACTGTTACAATAACATACACATCAAATATTAAAACACTCTCTCTTTCTTAGTCTGTAATGGATTAGTTGTTGTATCTTTCAAAAATTCTTTCATATCTGTATGTGTGTTCGTTTTTGTACATAGTAACTGGAGACATATGTGAATGAGTGTATGTCAGTGACCAATTATAACGTTTGGATTTTTGTAAAAGTCTAAAGATGGTTATTCTATGTGTGACTGACTGAATTTATTTCCTGTGGTTGAAGCTTTGCATACGAAGTTCATAAGTTCATCATAAAGGCTTCAGTGTTTTTTATTCTTTTGTGGGTCAGTGAAATTCATGTGCACATGTTCATATCACCCCTTCTCTGTCTTCAGGTAACAGGTTTTTCCTGACATCATATGGGGCCCTCTACATATCTGACGTTCAGAAAGAGGACGCCCTCTCTACCTACCGCTGCATCACCAAGCACAAATACAGCGGAGAAACCAGGCAGAGCAATGGGGCTCGTCTCTCTGTGCTGGGTGAGTATAAGCATTGGTGTGGATTTGTTGGGCAATTGACATCTTTGTCATTTTTGTCAATCATAGTGCACTATCCGTATCCTCCTGGGATCCAGGAATAGACTTTTGTCAACTGTAGTGGACATTTATTTTAGTGAATTATTTTAGTGAATAATTATTCATTGCATGTTGCTCCAAGAACACATTAATATGCAAATTAGAGACAGTGTATAGATACATTGTATTGAATGGGACTACCCGTTTATCGCCATTTTACCCACATATTGCATAAAGTAAAATGGTATATTAATAAATTCCGTTATGTCTTTCATAACATAGTTGAGAATCATCTCAATACAAAGTTTGTTTAAAAAAAATCCTGAAATCCAGAAAAAAGTCCTCTATTATACATTCTAATTTATGTCACTGATGTTTAAAGGGATTATGTTCTTCATTTTAATAGTTTATTTTTCCCTCAAGGATCATTTTTGATGCAAGTCAAAGGTTCTTGTAGAAAAAAATGTTGTAATTGTGTTAAACATAAACATTTTCTACCTTTACTCAGACTATTAGAATTATTCAGGCAGTTTTGCTACTGTACCTTTTAAGAATTATGTATGTAAATTACCTGATCTGTTATAATTGGATATAATTGCTTGGTCTTTAAGAACTTTCTCTCTTTCCCTAGACCCCACTGAATCCCCGCCTTCTGTGATGGACAGTTTCCAGTCAGGAGAGGTACAAGTGGGGCGCAGCATAGAGTTGCCCTGCATCGCTTCCGGTTACCCCAACCCCACCATCCGCTGGCTGAAGGATGGGAGGCCGCTTCCCGCCGACTCCCGCTGGACGCGGCGACTGACCGGCCTCACAATCAGCGATCTCCGCCTGGAAGACTCCGGAAACTACATCTGCGAAGTCACCAACAGCTTCGGCTCCAAAGAGGTCACAGGACACCTTAATGTCATCGGTAAGGAGAAATAGGAGATAAATGGCAAAAGAGAAAGAGGGGAGGAACATAAAGGCCTAGTTATAGGACAGGAGTAAATTACATAAAACATCACCATTATACTTTTGGTGATGGAAAAATGCAAGCTTATCAAAAGTTAGTTATCTTCACCCTTTAACTTGTAGGGTATGTTCTTCGATCAACGTCCATGTTGGTCCTGGAACCATGTTTCTGCACTTGGATTTTAAGGTTAGACAGGAATAAAGCTGTGGTTGGAGCTTATGAGCCTAAGAATGCAGTTAGAGATCATGTTCACTCGTCTTTTTTCAGGATAACAGAATGTCCAGAAACATGTATACTTGGCAAAATCTTATCCTTTTCATTTACCATAGTTTCAGCAAGCATGACATTCTTGTTGTTCCTCGAACAACGTTCCTCTTAAACAGACATGCATAGACATAGGGATAGAGCTGTGGTTAGGCTTCAACATATTTCTTTTCAACCTATAGTAAGAGTAGTGTTAGTTTGTACTGGACTACTGTATGTTTGTTTGACTGGAATGTTCTAGAATGTGCAACTTCAGAATAATAGCCACCTACTCTATTCCCCAAAGCAGAAATCAAAACCATGTGGCAGGTGTCCTCATCCTTGTTTCTGGAGATCAACCTTCCTATATAAGGATTAGATCTAACCTGGCTTTCAGTTAACCTACCTGTGATTTTCACCTGAATCCAAAGAACTTGATTCACTGGCTCAGGTATGTTGGAGTTGGAACTCTAGGAACAGGGATGAGGACTCTTGCCCCAGGCTGCCCAATAGAAGTACCCACCATTTGAAGTAGAAGGATTAACCCAGTCATGAAAAAACCAAGGCCAGTGGATCTGGGTCACCTGTTGAGGGTCAGTTTATGGAGCGATTTATTTATCCATCTCTTACAAAGTCCTGGAAAATCTACAACCTTTCATTCAAAGGAGAGGGTCCAGGTCAAGTAGGTTCAACACCATGCTATCGGACCAATCTAATGCTCCATATCTCCTGTGCAGCTGTGTCTTAGGGAGAAAGAGATATTGAAGAGAGTATACCACAGAGTGAGTAAGCGAGTAGCACATTTGTATTTAAGTGATTTTGGCACACTGATAGGCCTCTGCCACCTTCTCTGTGACTTGCAGATAAAGTAATATGAGAGGATTGGAAGACTGTTGTGGCCTCTCCATTCTGACCCCTGTTCTACCAGAAATGTGTGTATGTGTGTTCGAGCAGGCATTGGGAGGGATCTTAGACCAGTGGAAAGGTATTGGCTGGAGTCTTAATGTGAAAGAAAGAGGGGAATAAAGGAATGGGAGGTGGGGTAGACATTTGGACGTTTAGCCGGTGGGCACATCACACCAGTGTGCTCACACAGATTCTGACAGGACAGGACGGGAGGAGGGCATACACACAAACACACACACACACACACCCCATCATGCACAAATGCCTCCAGCACATAACACCAGCTGCCTTATTGCTCACTGACATTTTATCTATCTATCTATCTATCTATCTATCTATCTATCTATCTATCTATCTATCTATCTATCTATCTGTCTGTCTGTCTGTCTGTCTGTCTGTCTGTCTGTCTGTCTGTCTGTCTGTCTGTCTGTCTGTCTGTCTATCTATCTATCTATCTATCTGTCTATCTGTCTATCTATCTGCCTATCTATCTATCTATCTATCTATCTATCTATCTGCCTATCTATCTATCTATCTGCCTATCTATCTATCTATCTATCTATCTATCTATCTATCTATCTATCTATCTATCTATCTATCTATCTATCTATCTATCTATCTATCTATCTATCTATCTATCTATCTATCTATCTATCTATCTATCTATCTATCTAATCTGCCAATCTACCTATCTGTCTGTCTGTCACAAAAAAAGGACTGATAAGGCATAACATAATTTTAACTTTTAGGCCGTGTGTCCACCAAAGCATTTTTTTCCCAAGGCTAGCATATTTTTACAATTGGGAGCGCTGCTGCCAAGAGCGTAATGAGTCGCTGAGCGTCTATTTCACACTGAAGCGCTGAGCTCTCTTCATTTTTCACCGGTTGTCGAGAGTAGAAGAATGTTCAACTTTGGGTAAAACACGGCACTCATCACTGTCATTTTGTACCTAGCCGTCCAATCACAGTGGAGGAGGGGCGGGACAAATACAACACGACCGACCGCCACATTCTGCTTGTACAATGTCAACAACAAGCATAATAATGGAACAAAATAATTTAAAACAAGAGCTAGAGCAAATACTTTACTTTGTATTGACATTTTGTATACAGAAACAGTGCAGTAACAAACTATCTGTGAAATGAAATACTAGTTCCACTTCCGCAGATATTCCGTATCATAGCAAGCAAAGTGTCTCAACTGAAAAAAATGCTGAGCTGCCGAAGCGCTCTCAATCGCTCACAGCTAAGTCTTTTCAGTAGAGTGCATAGCATTTTCAGCTGGCTAAAAATGCTTTGGTGGACACATGGCATTACATTATATTTTATTCAGAATTACCTTCAGACTCAAACAACTCTCTCTCTCTCTCTCTCTCTCTCTCTCTCTCTCTTGCTCTTTCTCCACAGAGCCTCTGAGAGTCACATTATCCCCCAAGAACCTGAAAACAGGCATCAGCAGCACAGTGATTCTGTCCTGTGCTGTTCAGGGCTCGCCCCACTTCACCGTGTCCTGGTTCCGCAACACAGAACCCATTGTGCCTGACCAGCACTTCTCCATCCAGGGAGCCCACAACGAGACGCTCTTCATCACGGCAGCCCAGAAAAGACACTCAGGGGCATATCAGTGCTTTGCCACCCGCAAGGGTCAGACCGCACAGGACTTCTCCATCATACTGCTTGAGGGTGAGTGGATAATGGGATAGCGCTGAAGTTTGTGGTTCGGATTCTATCTCTGCAGTGGTTAAATTTTAGACATTCCAAAAGTTACACTGTCACAGGCACGACATGACAAGCTTCTAGTTACATGTACTTTTGCTGTCCATAATGAACAATAAAAGCATCATAACAGTCAATCAGAAAATATTTGGGTTTTATTTTACAGAAACAGAAAGGAACCAAGCAACTGAAAAAAAAGATTGTGATTTGCAACAAAAATATGTGACTTTTAAGAAGTAGGGCTAGTAGAATAAAATAACTGATCTCAATCCAATGATTTCGCACAGCAGAATGAAACCCTAATAATATAATTAGATAAAAATCATGTTTAAAATCGATAGCTTATGTTAAACTTTGACTGTCCTAAAAATTCACATTGTAAAAAAATAAACATTTAGCTTAAATTATCCACAGCTTGCCAATTACAGATAGTAAACTAAACCCAAATGCAATTTTTCTATTTAAATTTATTGAATGCAATTAAATTTTGTGTAGACAAAATATTCAAAAATTCAGTTTAAATTAAATTTTAAATTTTAATTTTTTTTCAGTCATATCTGGTTAGGACATGGATTCATAGTGCAATTCAGCATTAGTGACAAAATTTACCACTTTTAATACTGTTCGCATGAAATAAACATTTCAGCAGTGTGCCTTTCAAAGATTATGAAGTCTTGAATCTGTATTCCTCTCTCTTTTTCCTGTCAGACGGCACCCCACGGATCGTCTCGTCTTTCAGTGAGCGCGTGGTAGCCCCTGGCGAGCCCTTCTCTCTCATGTGTGCGGCCAAAGGCGCCCCTCCCCCCACCATCACCTGGACGCTGGACGACGAGCCGGTAGCGCGGGACTCGGCGCACCGGGCCAGCCAGTACACGCTCTCCGACGGCTCCACTGTCTCGCACGTCAATGTCACCAACCCCCAGATCCGCGATGGGGGCGTGTACCGCTGCGCCGCACGCAACTCGGCCGGTAGCGCCGAGTACCAAGCGCGCATAAACGTAAGAGGTGCCTGTCTACTTTTCAATCTCAGACGTTTAGGGTTATAACCCGCCACCTCCCCGACCCCTGACCTCCTCCACCTCATCTCAAGTCCAGATGTCATCGCTTCTGATCAACTCAAGTGTCGTTGTGTGTGTGTTTGTGTGTGGGTGGGGCGGGGTGGGTGGGTGTATGTGTGTGGGTGGAGCGTCTTATGTTGTTTGTTCATCGCAGCACTGTCACCTGTGCGTTTTCTCATCTTGAACGGAATTCTTTCTACTGTCTGATCATCCGTTTGTGTTCTCTGTATCTTTCCACTTCTCCTGTTTGTCTCTCCATCTGCTGAGTCTTTGTTCCTCTCTTTCACACATACACGGTGTCTCTGTTTCAATGTCGCCGGCTGGCTGGCACACGTGTGGTGTCCTGGCTGTTCTGGGACAGAGTGGAGAGCTGGCAGCAGGGAGACGCCATCACGCCAAAGAGAAAATAGACACGTCAGCTAAGAAACCAGACTGAGAGGAGAAGAGACGATTTGAAATGGTAGAGAAGGTTTGAAACTAGGGAAAGTGCCTCGATTAGAAAAGAGAAGAGAGGACAGGAGTGGAGAAAAGAGGAGACCAAAACTTAAAGAAGAAATTAGCAGGATAGATGAGAAGTAGAGAAAAGAGAAGGAGATGAAACTAGAACTAGATAGAGAAGGAGATGAAAAAAATCTCCTAGCATAGGAGGGAAGTGGAGCAAAGATAAGAGAAGAGGATACAAATGGAGAGAAGAGAAACAACTCGAAAAAACGGGAGGGAAAGGAGAAAAAATTAGAAGGCATTGGAGGAGCAGAGCAGAAACCAGATGAGAGAACACAAGTGGAGAAGGAGAGGAGTGAAGAGAAGCGAGCAGACAAGAGTGGAGATAATATAAGTTAAGTCATATTATGACGTATTAGGATTTCAATAGATCTTTAGCCAGGGAGGTGTCATATTTATAGAATACACGTTCAAACAGTTGTTTAACACAATCTGATTGTTCAAACAAAACTTTCAGAAGACAAAAGCTCCATAAAACATTTTTAAAAGTTGTGAATTCTGAAAATTACATGATCTGGGACTTTCGGGCCATTGTAAAGACTATATGTCTATTTCTCACATCCTCATTTTCATCTGCATTGAATTCAGTATGGCATCTAACCTGACTAAGGTCTATAAGTGATGAGTATTGATTATATGTACAAGAATGGTGGCCGAGAGAGCTCAACGAGCTGCAATTAAAAAAAACACACACATGCAAATAGAAAAAAACACCTGCATATTAAGAAAACATTTTCATCAGTTTGATAACACGTGTGCTGTAAATACTCACAACACAACCAAATACAGAAACGCACTCCAAAAGTTCACAACGCACCCAAATACAGAAGCGTGCAACAAATACTCACAATGCAACCAAATACAGTATCGCGCTGCAAATGCGCTACAAATACTCACGATGCAACCAAATACAGAAATGTGCTGCAAATACTCAAAACGCAACCAAATACAGAAACACGCTGCGAATACTCTCAATGCAACCAAATACAGACATGTGCTGCAAATACAACACAACCAAATACAGAAACACGCTGCGAATACTCTCAATGCAACCAAATACAGACATGTGCTGCAAATACTCACAACAGAACCAAATACAGAAACACGCTACAAATACTCACAACGCAACCAAATACAGAAACACACTGCAAATACTCACAATGCAACCAAATACAGAAACACGCTACAAATACTCACAATGCAACCAAATACAGAAACACGCTACAAATACTCACAACGCAACCAAATACAGACATGTGCTGCAAATACTCACAACGCAACCAAATACAGACATGTGCTACAAATACTCACAATGCAACCAAATACAGCAACACGCTACAAATACTCACAACGCAAACAAATACAGACATGTGCTGCAAATACTCACAACAGAACCAAATACAGAAACACGCTGCAAATACTCACAATGCAACCAAATGTAGCAACTTGCTGTAAATACACACTACACAACCAAATACTGAAATGCGCTGCAAATGCTTACAACGCAATGCTCTACAAATAGAATATTCATACAATGAGAATGGTAAAATAAACAAAAAACTCACCATTCAGGTCATTAACAACACCACTAATGAGTAGACATTGAACAATAAGCAGTCCCAGCCAGGTTCATCACTTGTTTGGGGTCCTTTTGAAATGTTTCCTTTGTTGTCTGTGCTATTTGCAGCACGTTTCTGTATTTGGTCGCGTTGTGAGTATTTGTAGCACGTGTGCTGTCAAACTGATGAAGATGTTTTCTTAATTTGCTGGTGTTTTTTTTTTTTTTCTATTTGCAGGTGTTTTCTTCAGTTGCAGTGCGTAGAGCTCTTTCGGCCACCATGTATACATCTATCAATATGGTGTCTAACCTGACTAAGGTCTATAAGTAATGAGTACTGATTATATCACAGACCAAGCGGAATGCAAAATTCTGCTCATGGTTACCTAGTTAACTTGCAACTAATTTTAATATCTTTTACCTGATACGTTTTGGTACATTTGGAAGAGAGAAACAAGAGTCCTCAGCTCTGAAATGAGTTATATTTTTAAAGATCTGATGCCACTTACCTGACAATTTCAGTAATTATTTCATCCGCAGTTGTGCTTGAATTATCAACCCAGAACCTTGTAAACAAAGACTTTGTTTCCAATCGGACAGATAAAACCCAGTCCGTTGCGTTAAGCCAGCCAATCAGATTAGGTTTGCCAGATCGAGAGAGTTTTGTGCATAATATGCATCAGATGGTTGGTGAACGGTCAGTGGGCGTGCCGTCTGAGTGAGACTGAGTCGTGTTGACAGGCCTGTTGAATTCACCCTCTCTTCCTCTCTCTCTCTCACTGAAATGTTCAGTTATGACATATCTGTCTGTTTTAAGGAGACATGCCAGAACAATCATCGCAGTGAGAATGAGACCCCGTGCCAGGGAGCCACAGTTAGTGCGCACACACACTGAATGATCCCAATGCTCATGGACACACTCATATAGTCTTAAAACACTACTGCCTGACTAATACACTCTGACCGCAGTGCGCTCATGAACACTGACAGCATTGACTTTACCACACACTCTTATCCATCTCACACGCACACATTTATTTTTGCAATGATGGTTTCGCAACACAATATTTAACAAACACAGACACCCGTGAGCAATCAGGCCCATTCTTCCTGTGAACAGTACAATAGAGTTGCTCAGTTACTGTCTGGATCCTTATCTAAGTTCATACATTCATATATTATGTTTGAGAACAAAAGAAATATAGAGAAATAGAAAGACAGCCAGAGAATAACTGTGAAGAAGAGAGAAGAGGGATACTGTGCGACAGTCTTCTTGAATAATACATCAGGGTTGACTTGTCAGAGCGGTGACTTCAAAGCACAACGCACGCTGAGCTGAGAGAAAGGGAAAGAGAGCAACAGAAGAAGAGAGAGAGAGATACGAGGATGAGGAGTGGGCTGTTAGAGAGGATGAGAATATTTGTGTGCATAAAATCTCCATATGCCCCATCGACAATTTATAAACCGATCCGCCCTCCATTTTGAGGGAAACAAAATGTCCTTCTACGTCTTCTCGTGCTTTTGGTTCCTCTATTTTTACACCTAAGCCACCTTTTCTCTATTCTTTCTTCATCTTCAGGCATTGGCAATTCAAATCTTCACAGTGTTTCACCATCCATTCGTTCGTATACCCCTCCATCCTCGTGTGTGATCTGAGAGCAGAGTCCTGAAGAAAGTCAGTCTCGACTTTTTCCCAAAACAGAAAACAAAACAAACACGAATCGGTCATTATTAACCTTTTCAAATTCGGCAATGACTGGTTTTGCTAGCAAGAACCAGAAGCTGTTAGCATATGCTAATCACATGAAAGGGCATTCGCACTGACAGTGTTTTGCAGCAACAGAGCAAGTTTAAGCAATAGCCGGTGATTTGATGTGACTAGAGACAAAAATGTTCGACAAATTTGAGCAAACTTTATGCAAACGCACATTGACTACTAGATAGTGGAGCTCACAATATTCGCTTCATGAAACTGAAGTTAACCAGGAACGCATACTAGCAAAAAAAAATAAAAATAGCATGAACAAGCCTAAGTGTTTTTTGTTTGCCTGTTGAAGATGGCCTCCTAGCCTGGGTACCCTGGTGTTTAGCTGATTTAACGAAGTGAAAAGTAGAACCAGAAGCTGTTAGCATATGCTAATCACATGAAAGGGCATTCGTACTGAGCGACAGAGCAAGTTTCAGCGATAGTTGGTGATTTGAGGTGACTAGAGACAAAAGTTTGCAAAAAAAATTGAGCAAAGAACGTGAACTCGCAATCCACAGCCTGCTAAAAAAATAGCATAATCAAGCCCAAGATGTTTTTTGCCGGTTGAAGCTGGCCTTCTAGCCAGGCTAACCTGGTGTTTAGCTGATTTCTAACAAGCCTGACTAGCTTGAATATGATCTAACAGCTTAGGCTCATTTAAGCTGTTTTTCTCATTGAGTCAGTACAGTGATTTGGCAAAGTCCAACTTCTAAATCACTGTCAGTGTGAATGCTGCTTTAGACTACTACTGACCAGTTCCAATAAAAAACACCAAAACATTATAGAATTACTTTTCAAATGCAGTTCATTAGCTATTTAGCTTACCAAACTTAACTGATTTAGCTATTAGCAGGTTAACATGGCACAGTTTCACCAAAATAATTCTAAGGCCTCTGCTCTCGCAGTCCTCTATCCTTTAAATGTGTATTTGGGACTTGCTATGAAATGTGATGTTGTATTTTTACTCTGACCACACAAACACATTAGGTTAGTATTTTATTGTTAAGATTACACCGCACATAGCATTACTATTAAATCCATTAACTTGGCATATTAATGTAACTGCAGAAACATAAATTTATGAAGGCATGGTTCGTCTCTACGATATTTGCCTCTGTGCCAAGCTCTGATCTAGGATACGGTACAAGCCACATTGAAACTTTAGATGCATACACCTATTACACCACAATCTGTGCTATGAAGACCAAGGGCATTCTAACCCCCCTCCTCCCCCTCCACCACTCACTCTTCTCCTTTCTTCCTCCCACATTTCTCCCTTCTTTACCCAAAATATCCATGCAAAACCTGGTGTTCCATCTCCCACTCTTTCTCAAATCCTTTTCTTTTACCCTTTTCTACCCGCCACATTCTCCCTCTTTTTTTGTCTTCCTCTCTCTCTCTCTTTCTTGCTCTCGCTTTTCTCTCTCTTGCAGGTCCTCCCAGTATCCGGGCCATGCGGAACATCACAGCCGTGGCTGGTCGCAATACTTTCATTAACTGTCGTGTGATTGGTTACCCTTATTACTCCATCAAGTGGTATAAAGACGGGGTGCCGTTGCCAGACAACCACCGTCAGGTGGTGTACGAGAATGGGACTCTGAAGTTGAGCGATGTGCAGAAGGGCATGGATGAGGGGGCGTATCAGTGCAGTGTGCTCATCCAACCACAGCTCTCCATCAGCCAGACTGTCTACGTCACAGTCAAAGGTTAGTGCTTACTACCAATTATTTTGGGTATGTTCATGGCCCCTTAAAAAAAAAGTCACAAACTTTTTAGATGAACCCCAAAAAAGTCAGAAGGGCACTTTACATTTGATTTGGGACCGATTTTTTTATTTTTTTTAAGTGAAAAAAAAAATAAACATCAAGATTGTAAGCAAAACATTGCTCATAAATCCTTTATATCTTGGTTTATTTAAGATTTACTGCAAACTCCTTCATACCAAGTCTGAGGTTTCTACAATACATCATTTTTTATTGTCATAGACAGACAAGAATTCTCCATTATGTACAGTGAATAGTTTCTTTGTGAGAAATTATGATATTTCAAATATATAGGCTATATATAACTTTGTGTTGTTGATTAGTCATTTTGGATTTAGTATAAAATCCTTCACACCTATTTATATATAATAAGCATCAAATATTATCAAATATTGTTGGTCTTTGTTTTATTTTATTTTAATATTATTATTAATCCAGGTATCTTAACTTTGTAAATAATTCCCAGTGGGCACAATCACTGTAAAACCAAACAGATTAATTCTCTAAAACACTAAGCCACTAAAGGCTAATATGGCTATTTATGGAAGCAAAAGCACCATCTAGAGCACTTATTTTATGTACACATTTTTTATTACATAAATTACAATAATTATTATATTACAAAAATTACAAGATTATAAAAAATTATAACAGTGCAATAAATATATATATATATATATATATATATATATATATATATATATAAATATATTTATATATATTTTTTTTTTTTTTTGAGAAAGAGTATCTTATTAGAATTTTACAATTATTGTAGTAATTGTTTTATTGGATATTATGCACCTACTTGAGTCCCATGTTTTGGATCGGGTATCAGCAAATACTCTGTATTTAATGACTCGGATTGGATGGTTGGGACAAAATTTTTTGTAAAAAGAAAATTTATTTTATGATGCATTTATGTCAGTTAGTCCGATTGGAAACCTTTTTTTTAAAGATTGGCAAAAATTTGGCACCAGACTAAATAGTGAATAGTAAATAGTCTTTGTGTGAAACATGTACTTGCTAATACCGTATTATTATGCATTGTTTAGACGCATTAGATTTAGTTTAGTCACTAATGTGACTAAATAATGTGTTCACATTAAGTCTGAAATATTGTACTGTATTTATGCATTTTCATTTGGTTTTATTTATTTACATTTTATAGGTCCTTTTTTTAATTGTTAATATGCTGAACGATTCATTCAGGTGTCCACAGAGAATGAAAAAAAAAGGGTGTAAATCGTTTTAGTGTGAAACTTTATTTGTCATTAAGTAACATTGGATTTAGTGGGACAAGGCTGTCCTGAGAGGATTTTTGGACTTGAGCCTAGTCAGCAGGGTATCTTGATTTTTTTTTTTGTTTTTGGAGGATTTCCAAAAAAACAAAAACAAAAAGAAACACTCCATTTGAGGTTTGGCATTTCTTGATAACATGCTTCTTCAATGAAAGGATGCCCACTGTACAGTACTTCATCTTTTAAATTTCTTCTGAAAGTGTAGTGGTTTATTGCGGCAGAATGAGTGTGTTTTGGTAAATGGAGTGTGTTTTGCATTAGAATGAGTGTATATTTAAGCTGTAGGCGGGTGGTGAAGGTTGGGATGGTCTTTCCCATCCGTTGGCACAAAGACCCTGAGAGAAAGCACACCACTAATAGCCTCTGATTAACAGGATTACAGGCCTTCTGCAGCATTACAACCATTCATCAATTACCCAGTGTACTTAGCATGTGTATGTGTGGGGGTGTTATTTTCAGTATGTTAAATCTAAATAAAAGGGAGGTCGCTCTGATGTTGGGTTTTGAATCTTCACGTCACCATGTGTGTCCATACAAGGGGCTACAGCTCCTGGTACAAAGACAGCGAGGTCTAGTGTGTGCGTTTGCGCGAATGTGTGTGTGTGTGTGTGTTTGTACCGGTACAACCGAACACTGACTCCAGTGTGAAGTCAGTATAGTGTGCTGCTTGTCTTGTCATGTCTCTGATTTAATTAGCTGAATTTTAACGAGCCCCAGATTAAATCCCCCAGATGTCTCCGATGGAGCCCCCCACCTCTGTTTCCATGGCAATGCCATTATTCCCCATGCCAATTGGGCTCTAATTAGAGCAGCTATTATGGGCTGGAGGGGTGGGATGTGTGTGAGCATGTATGTGTGTGTGCATTTTGGGAGGGTGATGGGGTCAGTATTACATTGCAGACCATGAAGGGTTTGAATTTTGATACTGAAGATCTCTCGCTCTGTTCCTCCATCAGTTCCTCCCCTCATCCAGCCCTTTGACTTCCCTCCCACCTCCATTGGTAAGCTGATGTACATAGCGTGCGTGGTGTCCTCCGGAGACATGCCAATCCGGATCACCTGGAGGAAGGACGGGCAGGAGATTGTGTCGGGAACATCAGGAGTCACCATCGAAACCAAGGAGTTCATGAGCTCCCTTCAGATCTCCGAAGTTTCGCTCAAGCACAACGGAAACTACACCTGTATCGCAAGCAACAACGCAGCAACTGTCAGTTCAGAGAGACAGCTCATTGTGACAGGTGAGTTATAGGGGAATCTAGCGGGAAAAGATGCTAAGTGTGATTTTTCGGGACCAGGATTACTGGGTTAGGGTTGGTGTTAAGGTTAGGACAATGTTTGTTTGACAGGTTCCAGGACTGGCAGAATATATCCTTTTTGACAAAACAACTCTATTGGTATCTCCTAACATATATATATTCTTCATTGTAGTTCCTCCTGGTTTTCGGGTTCAGCCCAATAACCAGGATGGGATCTACGGCAAGTCAGAGGTTCTGAACTGCTCTGTGGAAGGGTACCCTCCTCCCAAAGTAGTCTGGAAGCATGCCAAAGGTAATGTCTGTTGTCAATGCATGTCCAAAACATCAATTTCAAGTTTTCATTAGCTGATGATCAGTCACAACCTAAACTGTCTTCATCTTTATTCTGGAGGTATAGGGAACCCCCAGCAGTACCACCCAGTTCCACTGACGGGTCGCATCCAAATCCTTTCCAACGGTTCTCTGCTGATCCGCCACGTTCTAGAGGAAGACCGGGGATACTACCTGTGTCAGGCCAGCAATGGAGTGGGGTCCGACATCAGCAAAAGCATGATGCTCACCGTAAAAAGTGCGTCTGACCACTCATGTACATCTTTACACATAATGACATCAGCTCTGTTCCAAAACCTAGTGAGCTACCTCAATGTCTACAAAGGCATCTATTTTCTAAAGATGTATCTTAACCATAACTTTTGAGGTCCAATGATGGTTTTAAGCCATGAACCAAAGTAAATCAACCATTTTAGAGATAAATTACAACATTGCAACACTGAATACGGACAAATGGACAAGTTTAAATTAACAAAAGACAAAAGTGCAAGGTTGTGTACTTAAAGGGAAAGTTCACACAAAGATTTTGTCATCAAGTTGTTCCAAACCTATATGAGTTTCTTTGCTCTGTTGAACACAAAAGAAGATATTTTAAAGAATGTTGGTAACCAGACAGTTGACAGTAGCCATTGACTTCCATAGTCAATAGCGTCAACTGATTACCAACATTCTTTAAAATATTTTCTTTTGTGTTCAACAGAGCAAAGAAACTCTTACAGGTTACTTGAGGGTGAGTAAATTATGAAAAAGAAATAATTTTTGGGTGAACTATCCCTTTAAATAACTTTAATAACTACTCATCCCATGAAATATTGTGAATGTCTTAATCGAACCAAAACAATAGTACGATTTAAAACTGTAGGAAAATAGAAAGAAAGTACGATGAATAGTAAATCTGTTTTACACTAAAAACCAACGTGTTTAATTAATTAATATAACTTGACAACGAATACCAGTTTGCAATATCAAGTAGCATAACAGACTAAAAGTACCAGCTAAAGTAACTGGAAACGACTGACACCGGAAGCCTTGCACATACAAATGAACTTTCCCACTTTTACATTAAGAATATAGAGTTTAATGTTGACATGTTGCTAAGTTCAAGCCTCAATACTCTGTAAAGTTTAAAAAATATGTAAAAGAAATATTGAAAGAATTTCGAGAGCTTAAAATTATTTAGTTGGAATTAGCAGTACTTTTCCTTGATTAGCATTTTCCTTGATTCCATCCAACAGCTTGAATAAAAATTCTGACATTACATCACTTGTGAAGATACATACAGCACTGCTTTTTATTTTTGGCAAAACAAGTTTTCTTAGAAGCCAACATAATTTTGTTGCCTAATTTTTGCCTGACATGCAGCTCATTAGGTTTCAGGATATAGCTGTAGAATCCTTTGAATATCAGAAAATGTAAGTTAAATCTCATATTAAACCATGAAATAAAAATAAAGCCATATTTTAGGTTCCGTCACAGTAGATTTGAGGAATTTTCAATGCGATTTGACCTGCAGTCTTTGGGGTTGTTTGTCATGGTGTGTGTTTGAGGTCTTTGTTTAAGAACGGCTCTCAGATGGGCTTTCACGTCTCAGACTGATGCCTGCGGGAAGTGTTCGGGATGCTTGAGTGGACACACAACACACCACCTCTGCACTCACACACACACACACAGATGCACATACACCTGCACCTGTCACACTTTGTCACTCAAACTAATGACCCAGGTTATGATATATCAGTCACACTGAGGCAAGACATACAAGAAGCCTTTGACTTTTTTATATAGTAGCTAAAATTGCCATGAGTTACAGTGTCTGTGTGTGTGTGTGTGTGGGGGTGGGTGGGTGTTGTACCACAACAAGTGTACCTAGCTCATTTAGATTAATAGAACATTACAATGGAATCTGTAAGGCCATCTCATGACTGATCGTTAGGTCGGACACACGATCTGTTCTGTCCACATCCATATTATTGATCCCTCACATAATGTAGAGTGCAGAAAACTCCCATCCACGCAACACTGCCCTAGGCTTCAGTTACAGTCCTGACCACATTTAAACAAACCTCATCCACCAGTGTATTCATTAACACTCAGCCAGAACATTCTACCCAGGGTGAAACAAAGAAATGTCTGGGTGGAATTTCACCTTATAATCAAAAGAAAAAATAAGAACATATATTTAAGATGAGGGAGCCTTCTTTTTTTTCATGTCAGTGCATTTTCACCCAAAATGTTAATTCTCTAACGCAAATGAATCTCATTAAATGATGTATTTTAAGTCTCATTATTGTAATTGACATTACATTAACAATAGTATAAATTGAATTTACTACAGAAAATTCTATCAATATATATGCTTACAATTGCACTTTATTTTGTACCTAATGTATGATGCAAAATATATATTTCTCATTACTGTAATGCAAATAATTTATGCAATAATAGCATGATGTATGGCGTACTTTTAAAGACATTAGATATTGGACTACTGATAGAAAGGATAAGTTTAATTCGATTGGATACGTGGTGTTATTCAACAAGAGATAGTATACAAAATGGTTTTAAATTTTCATGCAATGTGGATATCATGCAGCTCTGTTTCTGGCATCCGACTTTTTTAACAGTGGATTTGTCTCCCTCTCTCTCTCTCTCTCTCCCTCTGATTCAGTGTTGGTGTTATTGATTGAATCGTTCCTCTGTTCTGCCTCCCTCAATTCTATCCGTTTCACTCGTTGGAAGGGAGAGAATGAATAAGTGATGAAAACAAAACAGCGGAACCCTCCTCAGATCGATATTGCGTGTGTGTGTGTGCGTGTATGTGTGTGTGCGTATGAGGCAGCACTTGAGAAGAGTTACTCGGGAGGATTGATTGTGCAAAAGAGTGTGAAAAAGTGATTGAGGAGCTGAAGAGATGCACACACTAACGCTCTCTGCCCCGTGTCACAAGAATGCCAGCTGTCGGCTTAAAGTCACACTGACCTCTGCCTCTTTTTAAATTCACTCTTTCCACATATATTTACCTCTTGTCCTCCTATACCATCTTCTCATACAGTTCCGGCTATGATCACATCCCACCCAAACACCACCATGGCTATAAAGGGGCAGAACAAGGAGTTAAACTGCACCGCCCGGGGTGAGTACCCCATCATCATCCGCTGGGAGCGAGGCGACACCGTTATTGACCCCGACCGCAACCCTCGGTACTCCATCACCACCAGCCCCAACGAGAAAAGCGATGAAGTTATCTCCACACTGAAGGTGAGACATACACATATATGTTATGATGTCAGTGAAGGAGTACCTTGAATGTTGAAAGGCAGAGTACTGCCTTAATGTTTCCAGATAGGTTTCCTTTTTTTTTTTTACTTTTTTTTTTTTTTTGCTCTTGCTGTTTGGTGAGGTTTTGATCTTATTTATTTATTTACTCAATTTCACTAAGTGATTTTAATATTCTGACCTGAGAATATAATATATATTATATTGTATATTATGTATATATAAATACACACACATACATAAATTTACTTAAGAAATATTTACATGTATACATGTATATACATTTACATACATTTATATATAAATACATTTATATATAAATACAATATGTTTTTGTTAAATATATATATATATATATATATATATATATATATATATATGCATGTGTGTGTATTTATATATACATGATAAATATACACAGTACACACATTATGTAAACAAACATTTGTTTTGGATGCAATTAATCATGATTAATCGTTTGACAGCACTATTAATTATTCATTCATTCAGTCATTCTTTGTATTTTTAAATTTATGTATGTATTATTATTATTATTTCAATAAATGGTTTTACTGTATATTCTGACCTGCAAATGATTTAAATCTGCATTTTATGTAAAAAAATATTTTTATTATTATTAATTATTATTAATTTTATTATTAATATTGATAGTGGTAGTAGTAGTATTGTTATTAATACTTACAGTTTAGGCACATTAGAATAAGAGAAAATATTTTAACATTGAAAACACTTATCATCGTACAACTACACGAAGTGGCCCTAAAAAGGAGAAAAAGATCTAAGTCATCCCTCTCATATGCTTTCTCTCTTTCTGCAGCTGAAGCCAGCAGAGCGCGGGGATTCCGTCTTTTTCTCCTGCCACGCCATCAACTCATACGGAGAAGGCCGAGGGCTCATCCAGCTGACGGTGCAAGGCAAGACAATCAGCCATGAACAACATGCTCACATCTTACATGATACTCTTTATCTAGAGACACAAAATCAATAATTTACCTCCCGGCCCCTAGCCAACTCTTACTGTTCAGCCTCTCTCTCTCTCTCTCTCTCTCTGTCTCAATCTCTTCCATCTATTTGAAGTCTATTTCCACTTGTTTGGTTCACAGAACCCCCTGACCCCCCAGAGCTGGAGGTTCGAGAGGTCAAAGATCGGAGTATGAACCTAAGGTGGACTCAGCGGTTTGACGGCAATAGCATCATCACCAGCTACGACATTGAGTACAAGAACAAATCCGGTGCGGCATTGCTTTGTTTCCATTTCAAGCTTGGATGAATTACATTGTGAGCGTGCATTAAATATGTATTTGTATGTCAGAAGAACATGTTGCAAATAAGCTCAGACTGCGAGAAGATGAATGGGATGTGAACGGATTTCTGCAGCATTGCGACTCCAGTGTATTGCCTTATTTTGCTGTTTGTACATCTGCGTTCATCCTAGTTTAAATGCATCGCTTGTTTTTCATATCCATACGATTTGACCTGTAAACATTCCTTTTTGCATGCTAACAAACATAATGTTCCAGCACAGTCTGGATGGAGGTGTGATGTAGTAATGTATCCGTTATTTTGTCCTTGGCGTAGACCCGTGGGAGCTGAAACATGCCACCCGTAAGATCTCGCCCACCAACAACCAGGCCAACATAGTGGAGCTCCACCCGGCATCCGTGTACAGCATTCGCATGTACTCCTACAACAAGATTGGACGCAGTCAAGCCAGCAAAGAGCTGACCATCAGCACAGAGGAAGCACGTATGTCTACCGCCTCTGATGTACACACAAACTCGTATTCGTAAAGCATAAAACACTTTGTTTACAACAATAGTTAACCAAAAAATAAAAAATGTACTCACCCTCATACATACTGTTCCGTGGAACACAAAAGATGCATTTTGAAGAATTTCCTGGCCATTCTTTTCCATACTTTTCACAAAATCGGAACAATTTGGTTTTCACTGACTCGATGATCCAGTCACAATGGTTGACAGCTCACTGGAGGGGGAGATCAGTGAATACGACTTGTACTTGGAATTTAGCACCTAATTCACATTGGACACTTTTATTATACTTTAATGGTGCTTTTACACCTTTTGTAAAGCTTAAATGTACCCGTCTTGTACATAAAAAAGCTACGGGGATGTTAAATTTCTCCTATTGTCACAGAAAAAAGAAAGTCATACAGGTTTCATTCGTTTAATATTCTTGTGACGTCACATGATTCTCTCCTCACAGCTCCTGATGGACCACCCATGGAGGTGATTTTACAGCCAATGACTTCTCAGAGTATCCGAGTCACCTGGAAGGTAAGCCTGCGACTTCTAAACTTCAATTTTTTGGACTTTTGAGTTTTAGATTTACGTCTCTCTTCTTTTCATTCCACACAGGCACCTAAGAAAGAGCTCCAAAATGGAGTGATCCGTGGCTATCAGATCGGTTACAGGGAGAATGGACCAGGCAGTAATGGACAGTATAGTATAGTGGAGATGAAAGCCACAGGTGACAGTGAGGTGTACACACTGGATAACTTGAAGAAGTTCGCTCAGTATGGCGTGGTGGTCCAAGCGTTCAACCGAGCCGGAACTGGACCTTCCAGTTCTGAGATCAATGCCACAACACTTGAAGATGGTAATGAAACTCTATCTAATCTATCTATCTATCTATTTATCGATCTATCTAACCATCTAACAATCTAGCAAGCTATCTAGCTAATTTCACAAGTCATATGTATGGAGCGATTTGGCCCATGGTCCTCATCCACATGCGTGTCACTGTCATTGTGGCGACAGTGATATTGATGCTGTTAAGGATAATAGTAATAACAACAAGCATAGGAAAAATAATTATAATTAGCCTGTCTGCCGAGGCCCCTCTCCCTGATCCGTTGCTTTTCCTCCCAGTCTAATTATCTGCAGCTGAGCGCATTGTCTCCCCCTCTCTCTTTTCATCTTTCCTCCAGATCCCTCTCTCCGGCTTTCAACTCCCCTCCTTTCCATTCCCAGTCCTCTCTCACTCTCTCTCAAAACACCTTTCATTTATTTCTCCCTCCATCTCCCAACTTCCCCTTCCACCCCTCCACCCACTTCTGTCCCGCTGTCTTTCTTCTCCATTCTTATTTTTGGAAAGCTTCTGGGTTCTTTGTGCCACCGTTGAGTTCTTCACTTTTTCCCTGATGACTTTGCTTTTACCTCCATTAGTGGTTTTCTTGTCAAGTTTTAGTTTTTCTTCTAAATTTTCCAACCCCAAAAAAAAAAATCCAAATCAACCATGATGGTTTACCAGATTGAAACCAGGTCTACTTGCTGGTATTCCAGCCAATTGACTAACTAAACCAGGTTTGACCAATTATCATAAAATTGTACCAGCTGGAAACCATATAAAGCTACCACTTTAGGGTGTTTTCACTTGCATACTCTATAAAACAGGGGTGTCCAATCCTGCTCCTGGAAGGCCACTGTCCTGCAGGGTTTAGCTCCAACCCCAATTAAACACGCCTGAACCAGTTAATTAAGGTTTTACTTAGCATACTTGAAACTTTCAGGCAGGTGTGTTAGGGTAAGTTGTAGCTAAACTCTGCAGGACAGTGGTCCTCCAGTACAGAGTTTGGACACCCCTGCTATAAAACAAACAAACTCAGACCTAGACTAAAAGCAAACCAATGGCCAGCAGGGGCTTTTGTACCGGAGGAACATTTTCGTAGTTCCTAGAACTAATGGCAGAAGTATATGCTTTTTGGCGTGTTCGCACCGTGAAACTGGGAATGATTTTAAACCTAGTTAAAATGGGTCTAACCCAGCACAATAGGAACAAACAGTGACGTAAGTGTACACTGATTGGCCGAACCCCCGTGAAACACAAGCACCCGCCATTTTATAAATAGCTGTGCACACACACACACACTGCTTATAGCCTAAATATTTACTCCATGAACTAACTCTACGAACATGGAAAACAATGATGGATGGACCTCTCAACCTTTACGCTAAGGAGAAAATCCAATGCGACACTGAGTGGATTAAGCGAAACATTAACCACACGGCTAAACGCCATTTTTATATTATATATAAATATATATATATATATATATATATATATATATATATATATTCTGTTTACTTATACTGTTATACTTATACTTTTTTTATATAACAATTCTGTCTAATAATGTATTAGACAGGACTGTTAAACATGTTAAACAGAAGATGGAGAATGGGAGCACTGTGTTCTCAGGCTCAGCGCCATCAAAATAAATGTCCGGCATGCCGTCATATGTCATTTCAGAGTTCCTATTGGCAGTGCAAATGTAACCAGGACATTTAGTTCTTGGGAACCTCCCTGGTAGCTAGTTCCTATAACTAAATTCCTACAACTATCTGGTGCGAAAGCCCCTAATGTCAGGCTATCGTTGAGGGGCACTAGTTAGACCCCTTTCGGTGGCTTTCCGACCCGTTTGAGCACGTTGAATCAACAACAATGTCAAGAGGGCACACACAGAAGGTTCTTCTCAGTTTATGGCAACATTCGTAGCTTATCCGGTTTCCCTTTTTGAAAGATGAATATGGACTACTGCCAACATGCTGGTATGGAGAGTTATTTCCTCTCATGCAGGTGCAGAACGGTCAGGCTAGATGTCTATTGTCTTTTCTGGGACAAAAAAGTTGCACTTTTTGTCCCAGACACAGGTGACATGGGACGACACCACAGTCTAGGTCGCTAGTTCTTTGATGTCAGTTTGTTCTATCTAGACGTCATTGAAAAGTGGCCCAAAGATGGACGGTTTGGTTCACTTCACAGAGGTCTCTTTGGAATGATTCATTGAAAAGATCTGACTCAAACAAATGATTTGTTCATGAATCAGACATGGCTACTTCTCTAATGAGCGTGCCGAGAAGATCAGTCAAGATTTTCCGTGTGTCATGACTTAAATTTAGTCTGTCACATACAGTAAACCTATTGTATGACTTTAGGAAATATATAGCATACAAATTATATAGACAACTTTCCTGACACTTTTATGGTACTGAGCTCATTCACTTGCATGATATTGACAAAAGCAGCTAGATATTCTTTGAAAAAAAGAAAGAAAGAAAGTCATTCTGGTTTGAATTGACATAAGTGTGAGTTAATAATTATAGCTGGGAGGAAAGTAAGATGCCAATATACCTGTTCAGTGCCTCGGATTCAGAAAGTGAGGGAGGCTTTGCGGGCAGGGTTGAAGAGTTATAGCGAGTTGTGCTTGTGAGCGCTCTGTCAAGCCACTCTACTCTAAATGGCAGTTTTAGTGTGGTCCACCAGGGCCAGACAGAGTCGGACCCTAAGGCCTCTTCAAACAAATACCATCATTTCTCCTCTGCTCTCTCTCCCACCCTCCTCTCACCGTCTCCTTTACTCGATCCTCTTCCTGCGCCAGCTGCAGCTGCTCCCTCATAGAGCCAAGCCAGCTTTATCCCTCCTCTATCCCTCCTTTCATCCTGTCGTCCGCACATGCTTTTTCCCTCCCAGCAAGTCACACAGACAGGCTCTGTGTCCCCTCAATAGCGGCATTATTTATTCAGGGATGCAATTTGGCACATCACCACCACCACATTTGCGGCGCATCCGGAAAAAAAGCAAACGCATTTAGTAGGTGAAACAGCTCAAGATCGAGATAACAGTAACGTTTCACTTCTCTTCAGCTTCAGGACGTGATTGTTCTGTCCTTTTTGAGTGCAGTTACAAGGTTGTTGATGCTCTTGGGCCTCACCAAGTGCTCCAATTGCAGTATATTACTGTCATTTTACTATATCACTGTAATTGTGCTCTTTCACTGCAATTTTTGGTTTCCACTTCACCTATTGTATCTTGTTTCCATTGGTGCCTGAATTATTTTCCCGCTGCTTCCTTTCCTTTTATGTGACCGTCTCTCGTTTTCTTTTTCTCTCGCAGTTCCCAGCCAGCCACCACAAAATGTGCGGGCCATCACGGTGACATCGGACGAGGCGGTGATCACGTGGTCGGAGCCTCCGCGGATGACCCTGAATGGGGTTCTGAAGGGCTACCGTGTGGTGTTCTGGTCCCTCTACCCCGATGGAGGTGGGTGCTGTGGGGGCCAGACACTGGGGCTCAACCAGAGTAATTATACGCTACTACTGTTACTCCCTCACTAGCCGCAGTCCCCTTAGAGCGCCCCCTACTGTCCGCCCCTGTATCTGTATCCCAGCCAGTCCAAACCACAGACAATGTGTATGTGCGGGTGGACGGGTGTATGTGTGTGTTGTCTTTTATATCTAACAGTAACATGTGAGGAAAATGTGGATTTGAAAATAGCTAAAAGTGTGAAAAAATGTACTTAAAGATGAAATTCCTGAAGATGTGCACAGAAATATTGTAAAATTTATACTACCGTTCAAAAGTTTTAGGTCAGTAAGATTTTTTAGTATTTTTGAAAGGCATCTCTTATGCTCACCAAGCCTGCATTTATTCGATCAAAACAATACAGTAAAAACTAATACAGTATATAATATATATAAATTGAACTCCGGTAACCTTTAATATCACATGATCCTTCAGAAATCATTCTAATATGCTGATTTGGTGTTCAAGAAACAATTAGGTCATACTTTAGATTAGGATCCAATTCTCAATATTAACTAACTATTAACTACCAATTTTGCCTCAATAAACTCCCAATTACTGCTTATTAATAGTTTGTAAATTAGTTGTTAAGTTTAGATATTGGGTAGGACTAAGGGATGTAGAATATAGTCACGCAGAGTAAGATATTAATATATGCTATAAGTTCTAATAAACAGCAAATATCCTAGTAATATGCAAGCTAATAAGCAACTGGTTAATTGAGAGAATTGGAGCCTAAACTGTTACAATATTTCTTATCAATATCAATATATATATATATGGCTATACATATCAATTTATGTATATCAGCTGCTTAATATTTTTGTGGAAACTGATATATTTTTTCAGATACAGATTTCAGATTGTTTTTTGAAATAGAAAACTTTTTTAAAATTAGAAATGTCAATTTTTGTTAATTTAATGTGTCTTTACTTAAACTTAAAAAAACTTAAAAAAAAAAAAAAAAAAAAAATCTCACTGACCGCAAACTTTTGATTGGTATTTTGCTTAAACCAATTTGTTTGGACAGTAAAAATGGCTCATAAATGTGCTGAATAATGTCTTACAAGGTAAGGGTATATTATTTATAATTGAAATGTAAGAACAATATGTTTTTGTTGTTGTTGATTTGACTATGTTTCACTTGCAAAAAAGTACTGTGGTGGTAACATGGTAGAGTGATGCATACCATGCAATACATACATACCATGCATTGAATTTTTTTCGGTAGGAATCAAGTTTCCTCAAAGAATAGCATGGCATTTCCATGGTACAGGTCCAAAAATATACTAATCTAACATCTCCAAAGAGCCATGGAAAAGCCTTTTTACTTTTTTGTTTGTTTTGCATTTGGACATAAATATCATTGTCTGCTAAATATAGCTATACAGCAGCAACCTTTTGTCCAGCAAAATAGACTATTTTAGTCTCCGGTTGAATAATACCATAGTACTTTTTTTTTTAAGTGGAATTTGTGTAAACATGGTTCTCCTGTGTTCCCTTGTGTGATGTGTTCTAATTACACCACTGTTATTAGTGAGTATATAAACATGCAGAAAGAGAGTCATTCAGTATTTTTCACATCTCAGAATGGGGAGAGATGCAGAACATCACTACCACTCGTGAACAGGTGGAGCTGAAGGGTTTGGAGAAGTTCACAAACTACAGCATTCAGGTCCTGGCCTACACACAGGCAGGAGATGGCGTCCGCAGCAACGTACTCTACATACAGACCCGAGAAGATCGTAAGTTCACACACACGCACACACATGACCATATGTCAGTGAACTTATATATGTACACATACTGTATTTAAAAATTAAAAAAAAAAGCTTGGGACAGCCCTGCTAAGGAACATCATGGGACATCATTTGAGACCTTGCAGATCTCAAACAAGACTCGTCATGTAAACCAAACAAGAGACTAGACTCACTCTTGATTCCAATAAAGCCTTTAAAGTCAAACCTACTGTGAGCTATGAGGTTGTTGATTGAATGTTCGTGCTTTTGTTGAAGCCGTCAGCCCACATTATTTCAACTTATTTTTTAAATCCTTTTGCTTAACGGTGGAATTCCTGTTGAAAAACCCTTGATTCCCCACAAGCAATTGTGCCAAAATGGTCCAGTGAAGCACTGCGAATAACGTCAGTCAGTTTCCCTATGCTCTCACACTAATTAAATATTTGTGCGCAGATTTTGCAATAAACGTAAAACATATTGTTCTTATCTTGATATCAATAGTCTTATAATATTGTTTTTAATTTGGTTGCTTTAAATTGATTGTATTTTCCCCCTCATTAAAGCCACAGTACTTCAAATCAAAATACTTTTGACTGAAATCAATTTTTTTAGCTGGTTGGTTTGCTTCTTGACTCATAACGCATTCATTTTGAGAATACTTATGGGAAAAATGAATAGGAATTTACTTCCGGATACAAGGCCGCTGAAAAAGTGGGTGGGCACTGATGCAATTCATAAAAATAAAAATACACAGCATATCAAAATACTGGGTAAAATTGTCCATTTTTAATTACAATGAACTATATCTATTGATAACTTTAGGTTTTAAGGAAGCAGTTTTAGGCACTTCTCTCTATATTCAACAATTTTTTTTTCTATCTTCTGATTTTATTTTATTTTTTTACCATAATGCATTCTGAGATTGACTTTGCTATAAACGATTCTGTCTTAGAATGTGGCCCATTAAGGGGTCTTAAAAGACAAATTAATGTTACTGCTTCCTATTGAGCATATTCATAATACCGTAAAATTCTCCCTGAATAGACAGCTTAAACAATAAAACAAGTAAAACAATATATAGTCTTTTATGTGTGACAGATAATTGTGACCCTCCTGTGCGCTTTCAACCCAGACAGTGGAGAACCCGTATTCAAACACACAGCCACATTATGTGCAAGCCACTTCCCTTTTACCCCGACTCTATTCAAGCTCAAGGGTGTGTGTGTATGTGTCTGGATGGGGGGAGGTTGTGCGGTAGAAAATCTTGCCACAAAAACCACATTAGCTGGAGGCAAGTGCTGCATGGTCCCAGTCCAGATGATGCTGGATTGCTTGATTGCTGGATGCGGTCGCCGTGGCGACATTTAGGCTCTGATATAGCATTAGCACACTTAATGAGAATTAAGACTCTAAAGGAGGAGGGGTCTGTAAAGCGGGTATATGTCTCAAAGCAGATCCCCCATCCAACACAAGGAGAAGGATTTATTCTTTGTGGATTAGCTGACATTAATTTTGTGCTTACACTGGTCGGGATAGGATTATCCTATATCTGTCTCTCCGTTCTCTGGTGGGGTTGAGCGGGGATTCGGGGAAATAAGGGGTGTCTGAGTGGTGGAGAATAGGAGAGATGCATTGACCATTTAATTGAATATGATTGATATAGGAGTGTGGGGTGTCAGTTTGACAAGGGGCTTCCTATCCAAAATTTTTGGCCCCCTTTTTTCATCTGCTCATGGCAGATTTCATAAAATCAGAGATTTGGCAGATCATGGAGATTTCATAAAAATAATAATAAAATAATAACAGTAACAGATCAATGTGGTCTCCATAATTTACAAGGAATTATGAAGTTAAATCATGATAAATACCACAAAATATCACAACTGTTTGTATCACCACTTTAAGACCTGAACCCCCTCAAGGATTAACCCCTGTTTGAGTAAATCCTAGTAATGATGATGAGGAATTTTTCTCCAAATCCTTCTTGAATCTTCATGTCTTGCTGAACATTCTAGACACACTAAAATGTGACGTTATTTCTAAGGTGACAGAAGTGTGATGGGGGTTTAATGTATTTGGGGCAAATCCTTAACAAAGTTGTGGACCCCAACATAGTTTTATGTAAAAAGCGTGAGTCATATTAGTTGGCCAGTTTTCTTCGCAGTGTAATGGAAAAGAGCATCAAAAGTCAGTTGCGTGCAAAAGTTCATGTTGGTCTGAAAAGGCACATTAACATTTTCCCTCTGAACACTGTCTTGGTGTGAAGATTAAGTTTATGGTGAGAAATTCTGTACAATAGACTCAAGTTGAAACATGGTTCTCTTGGCCGCTCTTTCTAGCTCTATCTAAAAGCTAGTTTTCTGCCTACCGAGAAAGAATTTGAAGGCAGACATTGACAGTTCCCAAAAGTTGGTAGTATTATAAGATTATAATTTTGGCCAAATTTGAGCGAGCATTGCATGCTTGCAGAGGCTAAAATTAACACTTGCCAAATGCGAGTAAAAACCGGCATTGGCGAGAACATGAAACATTGTCAATAACATTTTTATGAATTCTTACAGTGTAATGTTCTGAGAACTTAAATGTGAACAAACCTGAAAGACGCTCGGGACAGTTGATGTGCCAGTGCTGCATCGTCACAAAAGTTTAAGCCTTGCCAATTTAAATATTCAAGTGCAAGGCGACGCAAAATTCTTCTTGCGCTTGAATAGACATATTCACACAAAATTATGTAAAAAAAAAGCCCATCTCGGCGAGTGGGCTTGGAAACGCAGTCAATTATGGCTTGAGTGAACATAAACAGTTGAGAAAGACAACACATGTGTACTGTATCAGTATATTGGATCCGTGGATTCGGTTTTAAAGTGACAGCAGCCTAATATTTCTGTTGCTGTCTGAGTTTTTAATGGTAATCAATGAAAAAAATCACTCACTGCTCTTGACTGAATAAGTTTTTAAATTTGAATAAGGATTAATCTGTTAAATTTATAATAGAGTGATGACTATCCAGTGTTATTTTACATTTGAAATGAAAGCTGCTGTTTTAAATTTATATTAGTTAGGCTAGTAGTTTTAGCTGTGGTATTGAAATTGGAATGGAGAATTGTGAATTTTGTGAATTGGTATCTAATATTTTGGTGTAATAACAGTTTAAAGGCCGGTAACTAATATTTATAGATTGCAAATTTTCATAAGTCACTGCCCATTGGCAGGTGCGGCAAAAAGTTAGTTTTAGGCCCTGAGTATGTATCCTTCATAAAGAAATGCCAGAATGCATTGCGATGAGGAAATTCATCCAAAATGGCTGACAGAGTTAAAGGAAATTATATTTCATTCAGAACAGAAAAATATGAATAGAAAAAGCTAATTTTACCCAGTAAATCTACATGTTTTGTATTTTTGTACTCATCCCGGCAGAGTGTTAGCTTAGCAACATGCTAATGTCAAACTCTGTAGGAATCGATTGTAAGACAGCAGCCTTACAATCTATGTAGAGATGCCACCAAAGTCCAAAGTATGTTTCAGTTTGACAGTCGTTGCGTGGAGAAAGGTCTTTATCAGTGGTCTCAAAAGCTATCTGTTAGGGGTTAGTTTCTGTTGTAGCAATTCACCTTTCGGCACGCCCATTACTCCGACTTGCAGCTGTCCCTGTCTCCAACATATTGCGACAAACCTTTAGGTCCAGGGAGGTGATATATCCCACAGACATTAATCTAGTTTTCTGTCTCTTTCAGACCCCGGCCCTCCAGCGGGCATCAAAGCAGTGCCATCCTCTGCCACCAGTGTGGTGGTCTCCTGGCTTCCCCCCATCAAGCCTAATGGTATCATCCGAAAATACACAATTTACTGTTCCAGCCCTGGATCTGGCCAACCGGTGAGGCAAAAAAAGGGGGAAAACTTGTTTTTAACATTGATTTTGGTGTTGCCGTTGCATTTTGTTAAAAAATATAGACATACTTGTGGTAGTGTGTTTGTTGAAGTATGCATGAGTGTTTTACCACATAGGTGCTTTACTTAATTTGGGTGTGGGATAAGCATGTGTAGATTTTAGATGAAGTATTTTTTCTTTTAGATTCTATGTATAAATCAGTGTTTAGTGTATCATATTGGCTATTTGCGTCTGGATTTGTGGCGAGTGTATTTTTAATCTGTGCATGTGTGAGGTTGTGCTGCAGTATCAGCGGGATGTGTGTGTGCGTGTGTGTGTAAATGAGAGGCTCATACTGCAGTGTGTGCATGCAAGCTCACCCTCCCGTCTCATTTGCATATCTGCGTCTCATCACGTTGCCTAGACAACCTCATCTGTTCATCAGGGAGGGCAGGAAACAAGCTGACAGCACACACAAACACACACATACACACATCTCACAGGCTCGATCACATTTATAACCACCTCCTCGACAAACACACACACACACACACACACGTAATTTGTGTACTCTCACACTGAATTAATGTACCTGTCCAGATGTACACATGCTCACTCTCTACTTTTCTTTTGCTCATTCACAAATCACTCCTCTCTCTCTCTTTTGCTCTCTCTCTGGCCTCTCACAGAGCACGGGGTGATTACTATGTAAATGAGTGTGAGGGGTGGGGGGAGGAGGAAGGGGGGTCAGACTCAGCGTGCGGGGAGTACTTTTGTTCCTCTTTTCATTATCTCCCTCTATCGCTCCCCGGATCACCGCTATCTCCACACCGGAGGAATATTTTAATATCCGTTACAGCACTCCACCCCTCCCACCCACACCTCCCGTACCTGATTCATGCTGCGAAAGAGAGAGCAGGGGGGAACGTGGAGGGAAAAGATGAATCGAAATGAACCGGGGAGAGAAGGTTCAGAAGCCTAGTGAGCTGCCTACCTAGACAGCATCTTCAGGTATCATAGACACACTCCCGGAAGGCCGCGTTTTTTTAAAACTTTTTGATGCCAATGCCCCCCAAATATGATGATCCTCTTCCAAGGGACTCCTTTTCTAAAATATGAAGCGAAATATATTATCCACTTGTTTGAGAAAAAAAAGGCAAGCATGATATGATAAAAGCAATGTCTGTGCATATGTAGATACAATTTATAAATATAATAATTATTATGATTATTATACATAATTAAATGAATAAATGTTATTAATATTAATTATATAATTTATATTAGATTAACAATAAATTATAATATATATATATATATATATATAAATTCACTATCTCTTTGTCTTTGGCAAAATATATAAACCAGCACCAGATGTAGGCTGTGTTAAAAAAAAAAAAACCCTATCCCTTAAATAGGGCACTATTTGAGAAAACAGACATTTGTAGTGGTGCCTGAAACCATTGTGGACATACATAGTTTCATGACAGAGTTCAAGATAAATCTTTTCATCTTACTTCTGGAGCTGCCAGTTTCCTAAGTTTCAAATAATTATTAAACTGCAAGCACAGACAATGCAAAAGCGGCAGCCCTTCCGGCGCACTCAGTGTCCGAAGTTGCTCACTCGTTTTCATTCACTACCTCAAGTGAACTATATTAGTGGACTAATGCGGGAAATAGTGAATAAGGGTATCGGGGGTGATTTTGGACACAGCCGTAGTCTTCACAAATAAACCTCAAAATGCTTTGTGACAAAGTTATTCCAAGATGGCCGACAAAGAATTTAAAAAAATTCTTGGGGAATGCAAACATCGCGTTAGCATTCCCATTCATCTTAATGACAGTTGTTAGGCTGGCTCATGCTGCCAGGAAGTATGTGACCTGCATGCTGCCGATGCAAGTCCCATTGTAGTGGAAGTAGCGACAGACCTTTCTTCCGTGTTGTGACGCACATCCGAATGAAAAAGATTATCAAAGAAAAAGTTATGACAGTTTGAAATTACAAGGTCATCCACAATAAGTTCGATAGCATGCATTTAGAAAATAGATCCACTTCATGTCTTTAAGCCATTGAGAAAAAATTATGAAACATCTACTATAATATTTTGGTAATTTTTATATATTCATATTTGAGTTTCATACATTTTTTTATTTATATTTCACTTTTAAGATATTACTTGCATGCAGGTATAACATTATTGTAACCTTTTGTAAAGTGTTCCAAAACTACAGATGAGGATTCCATTTCATTCCATTCCATTCTGTTCCAATTTCAGTTAGATGCTGCTTTAGAAGACAGCTGTGTAGGTTGTGTACAGCAAAGCTGCTCACTCGGTTTGGAAAAGAGACATAGTGAAAGAGAGATATTTCTGATGATAAATAGAATATGGAAATATGTGTACCCAAAATCCATTACCCCACTTAAGAAATCAAACTGATGTGAGAAACACCTCATGAGATGAAACAGCACTGTTTATGGGGTGGGAGGTGGTGTAGTGGATGCTGTGTTAGTGTCAGGACCGAGGGGTACGAAAGAGGAGGGCAGCGTTCGGGCGATCGGTGGGAATGACACTGTGCATGTTTGCATGTCTGCAGGCGGCAGACGCTCATCGTGATGAGCACGCGTTTGGACAGCAGACACACGGCTCTCTTAAACACACTACAATTACAGAGAGCTTGAAGCGCAGCCTAACGTCATGTTATTTCTGTGTGTGTACAGTGACACAGTTTTATGTTTTTGTTGTGCATTACAATGAAAGGTGGATATAATAATAGAAATACTCATCATGGAGTGTGTGTGTGTGTGTCTCGCGCATGCTGAGGTGAGCAGCAGATATCTCTCATTAGTCTGCCTCTATTGTTAGTGTTATCTGAGGCTGACTGATCTAGTGTGTCTAGGGGTATTGTCTTTTTACCCTATCATCTACTTGTGTAAGGCCCCCTGGGTCTCTGTCTCTCTCTCTCTCTCTCTCTCTCTCTCTCTCTCACACACACAAACACACAGTTAAGCCTTTTTCACTCACATAAAGAAAAGCAGCAGAAATATTGTGTTATTTAGCAAACGCTATTAATTCAAGGGTAAAGGAAAGAATTGTGTTTGAATAATCATTTTCTCCAGGTGCCACCGCACAAAGACTTACACATTTATCTTCACCTTTAAAGAGCCCAGTATAAATTCCATATAAAAACAAGTCATCGTCTTTCATTTCTAGCTTTAAAAAGCATTTTTATAAGAGCTGAAGCCTAAAGTCAGGCCAGAAACATATACAAGCACAGACGTTAATTCAAGTTCACCTCCGTTGTACATAATATAACATACATAACAAAGCTCAGTACTAAGATGTTACTTTTAAAATGAATCTGTTTTTAAGGGGCAGAATTTCGCAGGCAAAAATAGTTGATTGTCGATGTACTGTATGAAGCACAGCTCACATGAAAGTCACTTTTAAACTAAGCAGCTTCATGTTGGTCGACACAGCAAATTAATGTTGGTAAATATAACAAATTCAAGTGGAACGTGAATTTACATGAATACCTAAGTGAAATCTGTGAGGTGAACTTTTTGCTCTCACACAAAACTCTTAATCGTGCAGATTCCTATTGAAATGACTGGATTTGGCCTCCAAAATGTCGAAGAGCAACACTAGATGTTACCGCACATGTGTTGCGAGCTACAGACATGCAGTTTAAATTCTGTTTCACGAGCAACACCAAAAGAAAAAAATGATGACTGTTTTCAAACGGGTTTCCTGAATAGAGTAGTCCTTAAAATTTTAGCTAAAAGAGCAAATTGACTGCAGAAGAAGACAGTTTATGCTAATATTCGCTATTGGCAGTGCTGAGAATGTGACATACTCCAGTTTCATTATGAACTGCATTTGGATACATTTCGAACTCCAATAATGCATGAAATCGACCTTATTTGTTGAGTCTAAAAACAGCTATTGTGAATTGCTTTTCAGACAGAATAACATCACTGTCCTGTCTTTATCAGCTTTAGCATGTTTGTTCATAACATTGTGTCCATGTGATGTTCTCAGGCACCCAGCGAATACGAAGCCAACCCTGAGCTGCTGATATACAGAATCACCCACCTGACCCGGGGCCAGCAGTATCTGATCTGGGCGGCCGCCGTCACCACTGCTGGTCGGGGCAACATCAGTGAGAAAGTGACAGTGGAGCCTGCTGGGAAAGGTCAGTCCGCCTAGAGTTTAATGGGAAAATAAGTCTTCATGAAGGACGGTGTCATAAATCTTCAATCAGCACTGTAACCACACGCACTAAAAAAGTCAATATCTGATCTCAAAACAGACAATTTGATAGTTTTCAAGCTGGAATCACTGTTTTAGGATTCCTGTCTGAAATTTTGCTTTATTTACTCAGCAAAATTGTGCAATTGCCTGATAAGGCAGAGGACCTCAGTGAGCACAGGGTCATGCTGTCACTGATGCTCTCTTCTCCTTTTCTTTCATTCTCTCCTGATGGATGAAGCTAGAGCCTGTCATTTATTACGTGGAGAGGAGTAAAAGCAACTAAATGAGAAAGAGATGGCAGACAATGACCCGGCCAATATGCCAGACAATGAAGGGGGCAGTTCAATCAATATTTCCTGGGTCAGAATATGAGAGCGAGAATCTGTGTGTGTGTGTGTGTGTGTTCTTTATTATTTAACAACTAGTTCACAGCTAGTTTAAAGAGTAAGATTCCCTTAATGGCCCATTTTTCCATGTATATACAATTTCCATTGTGTGAACTGTTGTGGTCACAAAAATATTTTCAATACACTAAATTTGCTTTATATAAGATGCACATTTAGTCATTTAGCAGAGATTCAAACTGTACAATATATACTTTTTTTTAAAGGGTTAGTTCACCAAAAAGTGAAAATTATCCCATAATCTTCTCACCCTCAAGCCATCCAAGATGTATGTAACTTTATCTTTCAGACAAACACAAAATTATGTTTTATTAACAAAGTTCGGGAGGAACACGTTCAAATGATCTAACTAATCATCACATCACTCAAACCCGCAGTCATTAATCAGTAATCATCATGTCTGCCCAATCAGCATGAGCGGAGACCTATATATATTAACGCAATAGACTCACCTATGCTTTTGGACAGTTTTCAGCATCCCTCCACCACCCCGTCTCCTCACACTTGCCTGGTTACTTCCTAAACCAGAATACGGGGGAAGTACTCTGGGCTCGGGCCAAATACCGAGCTCGGAGCCCTCTCGGACAGCACGCCAAATATGCATACTAATTACTCTATCTGATTATTTGTAAGTGTGAACTCGTGAACGGAGTTATATTTAAAAATATGCAGCCTTTTCCAAGCCTTATAATGGGAGTGAATGGTACCCAACATTTTGAAGCCCAAAAAAGCACATCCATAAACGAGAATTTTTAAAGAGAAATGGATTTTGATATAAGAGCTTGAGTTTGTTGCCCAGGCATCTACTCTTACCTAATCTTATGCTACAACATGTTTTTGCATTTAAAAACAGGAGGTGGAGGGCAGTGGAATGGGCAAAAACCTCAAGGTTTTGTGACGTTTTTTTTAAAAGTTGAACTTATTTTACTTTTTAGAACACTGTTATTTGCGAGACCCTGCAAAAAATGTGAGACAAAAATGTCCATCGTTTTGACTCAACAAAGAAATACATTTAGTTCAATGTTTACATATAAAAACAATGGAAAAGCAACAGCAGTGGAATGCATATGAACGGCCTCTAAAACCCCTTCCCAACCCTTGTTTTACTTCCTTTGGGGGGTCCAAACCTTAATTAGGAAGGTCAGACTATTCTAAACTCAGCATCATTTGTGCACTGGTATATTAATATATGACTCTTTGTTTGTCCTACTCAGCTCCTGCTAAAATCCTATCTTTTGGTGGAACGGTGACCACTCCTTGGATGAAGGAAGTCCGGCTGCCGTGCAGCTCGGTGGGAGAGCCGACACCCACCATCAAATGGACCAAAGACAGGTCTGGAATCAGCTTTCGGCACTGAAAGCACTTTTCCATGAGTTTTTGAAATATAAAAGTGACAGTTTAGTTGTACAACCCCAAATTTCTCTTTTTTTATTCCTAAATATTCACCTCCTGTTTATTAAAATATTAAAAGGTCAACATGATTGTGATTTAATACTCACAGTGAGGACACCGCCATCCCAGTCACTCAAGATGGTCACCGGAACATTCTTTCAAATGGTACCCTGGTGCTACGCTCTGTGAAAGCCGAGGATTCTGGGTACTACACCTGCACAGCCACCAACACGCTGGGGTTTGACACAATCATCGTAAACCTGCTGGTACAAGGTAAGGAAGATTGTATTTCCACACAGTCCTGTAAAATGGTCCTGGGTCAACTAGCTTATTGGTCCTGGAACAATTCCTATCAACCAATCAGAATTTTAATATGCGGTCAGATTGGTGAAATTTTGTGTGTCAAAAAAGGTCCGTTGTCCAATAGAGATGTGTGATGTTGATGATGTTTGAACATTAAGAGGAAGATTTCGCACCAATATGTGTGTGTCCTGTGTTATAGTGCCTCCAGATCAACCACGTTTGACCGTTTCCACCACATCCACTTCTTCTATCACTCTAGCTTGGATTCCTGGAGACAATGGAGGAAGCTCCATTAGAGGTACAAGCTTTTGTCCTGCCTCTTTCTGGTCAGCTCAAACAACAAGTCTCTTGCTTTATCTCCCTCCCTTTTTCATTTTCTTTAATCTCTAAAGTTTGTTTTATTGTGTTTAGCACATTGTCTCTTTTTCTATCTCTGTCTATCTGTATTTCTCTCAGGCTGCGCTTAATCTGTCACCATGTCACATGTTACTGTCAAACTGCTTGCACCTCACAGTAAATTAGGTAAAAACATAGATATCTGTGGTGTTTGTGTGTGGAAAAGTGGGAGGAGAATAAGGAGCACACCAGGCTGTCAGTGGTAAATCCTTTTGATGTGGCGCCCTTTATTTTACCATCTGCCAAAGCCAAAGTGAGACACCAAATCCGTCCCGCTCCTAATGATGGGCGACGCCATATTGTGCATCTATTTGCATAACTGTGCAGTCAGCATTTTTTTCTCTCCTTCTCTGGGTAACTAATGGAGGTTTACAGCCATCTGATCAGCCCTTCATCTGAGATTGTTACTCTGTGATTAGTCTGTAAGGTCAATGCGCCATCTAGTGGTGATGTTAGGAAGTCTTAATTACAGTGTCCTGAGTAATGCTTGCTATGTCAGGAATTGGCATGAACTAAAATCATTTTAAAAATTATTATTTTTTAATGTAGTGCAGTATGCAACAGTAAACATTTCAAATTGGAATATGATGCATTTCAATATGTTCAGTTTTAATCTTATAAATAAAAGTACATTTTTATTAGTTATTAGTTATATTTATTTGACAGCATTTTGTCAGTCTGCTCAAATAATGAGTAATTCAATTGGCTCAAATTGTTTCTAGTTAAAGAAAATGGGAAGCCCAGTGATGCACATTGCATTGTGGGATACAGTATCCTATGCAGTGCTATTGCAAATTTTGGCAAATGTAGTAATTTAGGTGTTTTCACGTCTAGAAAATGTGCATATTTTACACAGCATACGTACTCTACGAGCAGTAATGTATTAGTATGCTATTCGAACATGTTTTTAAACTCAAATTGTTAGGCACCCTTTTAGAACAGAATCCTAAAATTCAAGCAGCTGTCTCATATTGCATATGTGTGTGTGTTCAGGTTTTGTGCTGCAGTATTCAGTAGATAACACGGAGGAGTGGAAGGATGTCTTCATTAGCTCCAGCGAACGCTCTTTCAAGTTGGACAACTTGCGCTGTGGAACCTGGTACAAAGTCAAACTGGCAGCAAAAAACAGTGTGGGAGCCGGTCGCATCAGCGAGATCATTGAGGCCAAGACTCACGGCAGAGGTGAGAGGCTCTAGCTAGCTTATTTTCTTCCCTGAAGTTCACTTGTACCTTTTATCAAGGTTCTTGCATCAATAATAGTAATTGTTTAATTCCTTATGAACATTTTCCTCATTCTTACTAACCCTTAGAATTAAATAGGCTTGTTTTGCTACTGTACCTTTAAGACAAATGTCAAATTTTATGATTGGTCATTTGGCATCGTTCATACTGGAAGATCATTTTTTTTTAATTCATACACACTACTGTGCAAAATTTCACATTCTGCAAATATTCAGTAAAAACAGAAATAATCTAAAATATTATTACAAATTAAAATAATTGTTTTCTATTTGAATATAGAATATGTAACTGATTCCTGTCATAGCCATTACTCCAGTCTTCAGTGTCACATGATCCTTCAGAAATCATTCTAATATGCTGATTTGCTGCTCAAAAATATTTATTATTATTATCAAGGCTGAAAACAGTTACTCATCACTGTAATGTGTCCTGAATAAGTTTTAATTTCTTAAAAAATGAGGATTTAAATGAAATTCGAGTCTTGTATGTAACATTTAAAAGTAAAAAGTAGACCTTCATAGGTTTTATGACAACCAATCTATTGAATGAACACATCACATTAGTGTATTATAGTATTACTCAGCCAATCATTGTTATAGATTTTATGACTTATATTGTAATCAATCTATTGCATCAACATAACTTATTAGTATATTTTAGTATGAACTCAGCCAATAATTATGATTGTTTCTTGTTTTACAGAGCCACAGTTCAATAAGGACCAGCCCCTGTTCACTCACATCAACTCCACTCACGCCCGCCTCAACCTGCAGGGCTGGACGAGCGGCGGCTGCCCCATCACTGCCGTCCTTCTAGAGTTCCGCCCGAAAGGCACCTGGGCCTGGCAGAGCGTTCGCACCAATGCCTCGGCTGACATCTTCCTCGCCGAGCTGCGTGAGGCGACCTGGTATGAGCTGAAGATGAAGGCGTGCAACAGCGCCGGCTGTGGGAACCAGAGCTCCCAGTTTGCCACGCTGGATTATGATGGCAGTAAGTCCCAGTACACAAAGCATTGGCTATGCCAATGGCATGATGTGAATGCACCATGTCACTCGATTGTCATTCAATACTTTAGTACGGATGTACAAATATATTTCCGCCAGGGCATGTAATACAGGACGACACAAAAGAACATGCACAATTAGCAGCTAAATCAATTAATTAATCTGTTTTTAGGCCTGAATTTTAGCGATAAGAGCCTTGACATGAGCTTTATCTCGACTTCTTCACTTATCTCCATTTCCTCTCCTCCGCAGGCACTATTCCGCCTATTAAGTCAGCGCGAGGGGAAGGGGACGATGTTAAAAAGCTTTTCTCTATCGGCTCCCCTGTCATCCTGGTCACGTTGGGCATGGCGCTACTCTTCATTATCCGTAAGAAACGCAAAGAAAAGAGACTCAAGAGACTCAGAGGTGAGTTAGAGAGTGAAAGAGGCGGGAAACTGTATATATATATATAAATTACATAATTTTACGGGAGTGTTAAATAACTCTGTTTGCCTCTGTAGATGCTAAGAGCTTGGCTGAGATGCTTATCAGGTAAGGATATAGTCTGTGCAAAGACTAAACTCCAAAATTAAAACATTAATCTCATGAATTCCTTATGAAATGTGTGTTTAAGAAAGTGGCAGTGGCAATACTTTTTGTGTGTGTGTGTGTGTGTGTGTGTGTGTGTGTGTCTGTCTTTGGTTGTTTTGCACCTGGAGCAGTAAGAACAATCGAAGTTTTGACACTCCAGTTAAAGGCCCACCTCAGGGACCCCGACTGCACATAGATATTCCCCGTGTGCAACTGCTCATCGAGGATAAAGAGGGAATCAAACAGATAGGTCAGTGTGTGTATGCATGTGCTGTTGAGTCATATGTAAGTCATGGCAATATTCCTGTAAAACATATATTATATTATTATGAATTAGCAAATAATGGTGTATTTAAACGAATGAATCCTTAACTTTGAAATCAGTATGATAAATTTTATGCCTTTTACAAAGAAAGGTTGGATTCAAAATATAACAAATATCATAAATTACTCTTTTAAATAGCAAATGTAAACAAAATATTAACAGGTTAATGTAACACTGCTTATTAAATTATTTAATTATGTGTTTCGGGAATGACAAATTTGGGGAGAGGAAAAATATTCCAAAACTGTAGCTTGGATATTATACAATTTGCATGCTTACAAAATTTGTGGAAAAATAAAAAATTTTCCGAGACATTTAATATATAGTGAAAACTTTGCCTCCTTATTTCAGAACACCACTGCACGCCATTGTTTGAACGTTAGTGCATATTAATTTTAAATTGCTAATTTTCTCACATGTATTTTTATATATTCTAAGCAATTAAAGAAATCAAAATCTGAGACAAATTAGTTTCCTGAATGAAACCTGGCCAAAGGACTCCTAAACTATGAAAGTACAAATGATTTGTGTGCGATAGGTGAAGACAAGGCCACCATCCCTGTGACGGACACGGAGTTCAGCCAATCAGTGAATCCTCAGAGCTTCTGTACGGGCGTGTCTGTGCATCACCCCGCCCTCATCCAGAACACGGGCCCTTTGATTGACATGTCGGACATCAGGCCTGGCACCAGTATGTCACAGCTCGCGCACTCATTCCATAAAAGAAGGTTTCATTTGTGAATGTGTCATACACTCTCTCATTTTACCTTTCTCAGATCCAGTATCGAGGAAGAGTGTGAAGTCTGCGCACAGCACGAGGAACCGCTATTCCAGCCAGTGGACTCTGACTAAATGCCAGGCGTCCACACCTGCTCGCACGCTTACCTCAGACTGGCGGACAGTGGGTTCCCAGCATGGCATCACAGTCACAGAAAGTGACAGCTACAGTGCCAGTCTGTCCCAGGACACAGGTCCACAAACTCACAAACACACACACACACAAATTTCAGGTTTTAAAAATATTTATGATCTCATTAGCCATAAACTGCCCACTTTCAAAGAAAGGGGCCGTATCACCAACATATGAAGTGATCGACCACAGTTTAACAGTGTGTTCACACTAACTCTGTTTTCTCCTGTATTCAGATAAGGGACGTAACAGTATGGTGTCCACCGAGAGTGCGTCTTCCACATACGAGGAACTGGCCCGAGCGTACGAACATGCTAAGCTGGAAGAGCACCTGCAGCATGCCAAGTTTGAGATCACAGAGTGCTTCATCTCGGACAGTTCCTCCGATCAGATGACCACCGGAACCAATGATAATGCAGACAGCATGACCTCTATGAGCACACCATCTGAACCAGGCATCTGTCGCTTCACTGCCTCCCCACCCAAACCACAGGACTACGACCGCGGCAAAAATGTGGCAGTGCCCATTCCCCACCGCGCCAACAAGAGTGAGTTGATGACACATCTGGGTGGTTTTAAAGGGTTAAACCATGTTTTGTTTTGTTTTTGATATATATATATATATATATATATATATATATATATATATATATTTATATATATATATATATATATATATATATATATAAAGATTTTATTATAATTTAAGCCAACCATGTTTTTTTTTTTTTTTTTAAATATAATCTTTGGAAAGTATTTTATATAATATGTTTTGCATATGTACAATTTCAGTGAAAGTTTTCTGATATTTCTGAGGGTTCAGTTAAAAAACAGGTATAAAAATATTTGTATTTTTTTTTTTTTCATTTTTAACTATATTTTATAATTTTCTACAAATTTCTAAAATATTTTCTATTTTCTAAAATTTTAAAAATTTTAAAAAAACGTTTAAAAAACAAATAAAGAATAATTATGTTTTGTAATTTTACAAATAAATATAATAAATGCTGTTTGTTTAAAAAAGTTAAAAATAAATATTTACAGAATTTTATTTTACATAATTTCTAATTTGATATTATAAAAATAAATATTATAAAAACAAATGAATAATAGTTATAATGTATGATCATTTGATATTTTTGATGGTTTACATTTTAAATGGGTCCACAAGTATGACACAGCAGGCCTGTGTTTTGTGTATTGTTGCAACAAGTTTTCTGCATGCCAATACATATTCATTTCAAAAACGATATCTATAGACCGGCCTCCGACTACAGAGGCTGCGATTTAACTGACACTTCCCTCTGTCCTGCAGGTGAGTACTGTAACCTCCCCCTCTACATGAAGACGGACCCTTTCTTCCGGAAACAGGCAGAGCTGCACGACCCCTGCCCTGTGGTCCCACCACGCGAGGCCTCCATCCGGAGCCTCGCCGCCCGGGCCTACCACACACAGGGCCGCCACATGACATTAGACCCCTCCAAGCAGCAGGCCCTGACGCTGGGCCACGGCGGCCTGAGCAGCCTGACCAGTTCAGGGGCCTCCGGTACGTCGGGCCCAGCCTCAAGCGGGGCCGCTGGGAGCTCCAGCATCAGCTCAGGCACGGCCACCCTGCCCCAGAGGACTCTCACCATGCCCAGCACCTCCTCCACCTCCTCGGCCCCAAGTGGGGCGGCCGCCGCTGGAGCGGGAGCCAGTGCAAGCTCCACGGGAGGCAGCGGCCCCACACCCGGCAGCTCCAAGGTCGGGGGATCCAGAGACTCTCTGCTAGAGAGCAGCTCGTCCGGCCTGGGCAGACTGCAAAAGCAGAATGCTGGGGCGTACTCAAAATCCTACACTCTGGTGTAGCTCACACGTATATACATACAGTACGTTCACACACACACCTGGAGTCTGGGCAGGGGCGGAAACGAACAATGGCGGGACAGGGGTCTCTCTCTTTTCCTCTCTTTTACCTTTATTTGCTTTCGTTTTTTTAAATTCTTCTGCTCAAGCTTTTTATCTGGCCTTCTCCAGGATTAAATATGCCAAACCCCCGGACCCTTTCCCCTAATTTTGCCTTGTTTTTGTTTTAAGTTGAATCCTTCCCCCCCACCTCCCACTCCTTCTCTCTGTCAAAGACACCTTGGACCTTATGCACGAAATGCTTTCCATGTGCACTTGTTCATTTGATTTCTCGACTTCAGAAAATAGGAAAAAGCGGTTTTAAGAGATATATTGTTTCGCATTGACCCGTCTAGATGTTTTTAGGCTGTTGAAAATGTGTCTCTTTTTTATGTCTCTCGCATAGCTTCATACTGCAACGCATTGCCTCGGAAAGCTTATGCATAAAAGAATCCACCACGGTGTTCACCTTCCGCCCCTCCTGATCCACATCGGTCTGGAAAAACAGCTTGAAGACGAAAGTCTCAACCGCCTGAATCGAGTCTTTGGGATTTTTTTTCATGCAATTGATGACACAGTATAGAGTGTTATTGACTATTTTGTAAACAAACAAGAAAAAAAAATCAAGAAAAAAATGTCTGGAGCCATTTTCACAGCGGATGTATGGTTACTGTACTTTTATTTTTTTGTTCGGTTTTCTGTTTTCGACATTTTGAACTTTAGCACTAAGGAGGGCCGGGTGGCTCCACTGAGCTTTCTCAAGCTTGTGTATGTGTGGTGTGTGTGTGTGTGTGTGTGTGCATGTGTATGTATATGTGTAAATATATATGTATACATGTGGCAAGCACACACCTCTCAACCAGGCCTACACGCTTTGTCTCTCGGCATCGGAAAGGGATCGGCTTGGAGACGCCAAGTGCCACCCATTGAGCTACATGGTCTAGAGTTCATCTGAAAGGGGGACAGGATATAGGGAGTATGTAAAGGGTAGACGCATCTCCCTTCTCATCTCTCTTGGCTGCCTTCAATATGAAAGAAAGGCTGTTGTTTTGCTGTTTGTTGGTTGGTTCGTTCGTTTGTTCGATTGTTTGTGTTTGATGCCATATACTTATTACCCCTCCTTCCCCACCCAGACCTCCCCCAAAATGTCACCACTTCCTCTGTCTCACTGTGAACGCCTAACAGCCTCTCCTGAATGGACCGAGTGCAGGCAGAAAGGCGGGAAGAGGGCAGAGAGGTAGGGAGGAAGTAGAGGCAGATGGGCCCGTGAACAGAGAGGGAGAGATATCTGCCGTCGCTGTGTAGCTTTTCTGCGTTTGTTCGTCGTTTCTCTTTATTCTTTGCTTTCCTTCCCCACACGAAGACTCTAGCGGTCATTCCTATTCGAAGGTCTAAGAGACTCTAGCTTTAGGTAGCGCAGGGGTGGATAAAGGAGGGAATGAGTGAAATGTAGGAGGGGAAGGTTTCATTCAGCCCCTAAATGAATCGAATATCCTCTCAATCCTCCTTCGTTCACTCAGTTTCCAAAGCAAAGCCCCATCACAGAGAAACTTCCAAAAATCGACAAACTCTCCCAATGATTTCAATGGAAAAAAGTACTACATCAGGGCTCCTGCAATACAAAAGAAGAAAAAAAAAAGAAAATATATTGCAATGTTTGTTGTCAAAATATATACATATATATTTCTATCTAAAGATATAGTAAATATATACGTGGTGAGAGCAGAGATTTAATGCCATATCTAATTGAAAAAGAAAAATTTTATTTTAAAAAAGATTTGAAGACAATCGCTCAGTGGGAGGTGCAGCAGTAAGCGAGAGGATGTGTAGATCACGAAACGCTGAGACAAACGGGTAACATAACTAAGAGAGATTGAAAAAGAATGGCAGAGGTGTGTTTCGACATGCCGTAGCGGTTGCCGTTTTGGGAATTCTGGGAAAAGACCTTTTGAGATTCCCAAACTAGCTTCCTGTCATCGTTATAATCAGCCGGGCTGCATAGTGCAACATGCCTGTATGGTACGAAGGAGATATTTATGGACATTTCCCAACACGCTCTCTACAGTTGCTTGGAAACAATGGAAATTTGCCACTGCAACTCCAGCTCGTAGATGGACCCACGGCATCTGCGAGCGCCATCTGAATCCATGCACCATCTCTACTGCCCAAACGAATAATATAAAATACCCACAGTCCTTTGAGAGCTTTCCGTCAGGCCCTTAAAGTGACCGTTCACCCAAAAATGAAAATTCCGTCATCTTTTACTCACCCTCATGTCGCTCCAAACCGGTATAACTTTATTTCTTCTGTGGAACACAAAAGAAGATATTTTGAAGTGTTTTTTTTTTGTTTTTTCCATAGAAATAAAAAGGGGGAGATGCAATATACGGGTATTGATGATAACCAAAATATAATGTTAATACTGCACATAATATCATAAATAATCCAATGCCTGGTTGACTCTCCAACTTAGTAGGTGGCGATATTGCACCTGATTGCCACCCATCATTAAATGGAAAAAAAAGTGCAGTGTGTAGCTACTACAGCTGCACAAAATCACTCCACCAACAAAGTTATCTCACCATTTTTGGAGTCTTCATAAAAAAAGATGACCCAGTCTGCAGGTCTGAGTGATTCATTGGCCAAAATTGATGAAACATAAAATAAAGTTAATTACATTAGGGCTTTTCACACTGCGCTTAACCCTGGGTTATCGTCGTTCTAAACCAGTGGTTCTTAACCTTGTTGGAGGTACTGAACCCCACCAGTTTCATATGCGCATCCACCGAACCCTTCTTAATAGGAAAAAGCGGGGCGTGTCATCACGTGTGTCTTGACCTCCGCCGAACCCCTGAGACTGACTCACCGAACCCCTGGGGTTCGATCGAACCCAGGTTAAGAACCACTGTTTTTTAACCCCGGGTACATGTTTCGCACATATAATTTAGAAGCGTGGTTAGCACCTCTTTTTACCCAGGGTTATGAAATCCTGCTCCAGAGCAGGGCTAGCAACACTTTTGTGGCATTAACCCCGCATTGCAGTGCAAACTTGTACAGTGTGAAACAATGCAGTGTTACAGCTAGACTCTTAGCAACCAATTGCGTACTCATAATTGCCCGCTGCGGATTGTATATAAACAGTAAATTCAGCGTTTGAGAGGAATAATATCAAATGCTGAGAGAAAACACAACAATTTGAGTTCCATTCAGTTTAAACTTGATAGTACAGTCGGCAATATGAGGATGTGCAATGCTAAAGCTGTGTGAACATGTGCTGCATTCATCCAATCAATGACACTGACACCGCAAATATGCAAATAAAACTGTTAACCCAGGGTTTAGGATTGTGCAATGTGAAACACCAGTTTAGGAATACCCAGGATTAATTGTTAACCCCAGGTAAATTAGTGTGAAACGTGAATCAAGATAACCCAGGACTCCGTTTACCTGGGGTCTAGAATGATCCAGGGTTCACTATTTCGAGTTTGAAAAGCCCTATTATTTTTTTCCCCAAATTTCTAGAGATAGTGTAATAATATTGTTGTTGTGCAACAGTAATCGTGTAGTGGAAATCTGATATTGTGACAGACCCAAATGAATAAAATTTGAATCATTTTTCAAAATATCTCCCATGTGTCAAAGAAAAATTAAAGTTTAGAATGACATGGGAGAATAACTTATTACAAATTAAAATTTCTGGGTGAACCGTCCATTTAAGGTGAGATCGCTCCCGTGATTTTAAAAAAATCGAGCTTTCAGCATGTCTGAAAGGTCAAATCTCATCTATCAGGGGAAAGATCACTACATTTATGTACTGCATATTTATTGGTGACTTTGAACACGCAACCCCTGCAGACATCAGCACAGGAAATATAGCGCACATTTATAGTTTGTTCAACAGGATTCATATGCAGCCGCCTGAGCATATCTCATGTTAGGAAGACTTGACACAGCAAATCCTAAGGGACAGAATAGGGGCATGTCGTGTTGGGTTTAAAATTGAGTTGATTGAACGATATTATATCTGTTTTTGGCATATGAAGAAAAAAAAAATCTGTTTGACTTACCAGGAGATGTTTTATTGGTGGCTTGATAAATTAGGATTGTTACAGTGTAAGATAAATAAATTTGATCGCCCAGATCTAAACCAATCTTGAGACAGAGTTGCGAAGAATGTGGACTTTGTTAAAAACAATGAAAGAAGTATGTGTTCCTCTTATTGCTGCTCAAATGCCCACTGACTGGGTTTTGTCTGTCTGTTTAATGGCAGACATGCCCAGTGCATTTTGCCATGAACGTTTCATTAGGATTAGACCAATATCTATATCAGTATTCATGCCTGTTCAGGTGAAACATTTTGTGAAAATATTCCCTTGACCACCCCAGAAAGCCCTCACGTCCCATGATTTTTCACATTTAAAAGACAGTTGCTGACTTTAATTAGATTTTTTTTTCTTTTTTTGCTTTGTTTATGAAAAATATATGTATCCAACTTAGTTCTTTGTTTGATTCTATGAGGATTTATGTTGAAAAGAAAATGCAGTTGTGTTACGCAATGGGGCAGGCCTGTTTAGCCAGTCGAATCAGGGACCTCAAGCTCCAACCAATCACAGGAGAAGCTGTGTGAATACTGGGCGGAGTCCGGAATTGAACTCCAACCCCACACGCCTGTTTCCCCGCCCAAATGATCCGATTAGCCCCTTTTCATCAACCAATAAAAAAATCCTGCTATACCCAAGACCTCCCTGTCAGCATAATTTCTAATCTACAAATAAAGACTCTTGTATATATGAAACTGTTTTGTATAAATAATTACTATTTTCGACATCTCCATTAGCAACCAGGGCACAATTGTAAGTCTGGTTAAAGGTATAACTTTAAATGTGAGGGGATTAAAAAGACAAAAAAAGTATAAAATCTAACAAAAAATACTTTACACCTTGAGTTTTGAATGGGGCACATAAACCCAGACCTGATGTCTGGAGTTTGATTTATCTTTTCCTTTTTATAATTTGTCTTATGTTTTTATTCATTTATGTTGTTGGTTGTTTTGTTTGTTTTTACTTTTGTTTGGTTTCTACCTTTTGGTTAACTTGACGAAAAATGGCATTGCATGCTCTGAATATTTTGCTGGTTATTAAAAGAAAAAGGAAAAAGAAGACAAATAACTAAAGGGGAAAAAAGTTTAAAAAATGCGGAGGGGATTCCTAAACTTTTATGGAAAAGTTGCTTCAATTTGCAATTGCTTGTGTTTAAATATACAGTTTTTTTTCTATGAAAACAAAACAAAAACAGAAAAAGAGTACTCCAACACCTTGTGCAATAAAGCTATCTTTCTATGAATGGTGCCTTGACCCTTGTGTGATTTTTTTTTTTTTTTTTTTTTTAAGGATATAGAATAAATGTTTCCTGCATCACTTCTATCCATTTATCCATCTATTTATCCATCCATCCATCCACTTTTAGAAAACAAAGAAATGGAAAGTAAGTCTTTATATTCAGATTTAAGACACTATTTCTTGTTTATGTTGTTTTCTCTACAATCTTAAGTGTGGGTATCTGCAGGTTGGAGTAATATGCGTGACGAAAGCTTTTTATAATTGGTCACAACACTGTCTGTCAGGGTTTGGGGTGGGATCAGGGGTTACTTTCTGTTGTGAGTTTTTCACTTGCACTAGTTCACCAGCAGAGGGAACAATAACTACATCTAGACTAGGAGGGAGAACTTGGGGATTGTAAAATGTTTATTGAATATGATTGTACATTGCCATTGCAATTTATAATAATCACTGATACGTTATCTGTTATTTCACAGTTGCAAAACACCCATTGCTCTCTACAGACTTTCAAATGACAGATTTTCCCATTGCTTCCCACCTAGGCACATCCAGACGTGTTTCCTACGAGGAGGTAAGGGAGGCAGTGTCTCCTCAAAACAATTGAATGAGAAAATAATATTACAATAAAAAAATATGCAAAATGTTACATTAAAAAGGGTATACATTTTTCTAAAGTTACACTGTCCAACAGCAACAGTTGAAGTTACAGCGGGACACCACGACTCTCTTGCCTCCTCTGAACCCATTAACTTTTAATAGACCCCCAAATTTTGCACAAAGCAGTTTCCAGATTGGAAATGTCCAAGGACTGTACCAGTAGCTGGAAATTATATGTTTGAGAGAAATATATATATATATCATACACGAGTCACACTATACAGGTATTTATCTAGAGCAGTGCTTCCCAAACTGTGGGCCGCGGCCCCCCGGAGGGCCATAGTGGTATTGCAGGGGGGCCGTAGCTAGTCCAAATCAATATATTAAAATAATTAAAATATTCCAATTGTTCTAAAATTAGATTTTTTTGAAAGTATTTAAGTTTAGTGTTATGGATTTAAATATATTTGTAAAGAATGTTGACATCATAGCTCTCATAATTCACATACAAACTTGTTAATAAATGCATTTGTAGGTAAATGTCGGTATATATTTTTTAACGGCGGGGTCGTGGAGCTTTTCCAATGTTTTTGGGGGGCCTTAACCCTCTTAAGTTTGGGAAGCTCTGATCTAGAGCAACAACTTTTTAACATGACCTGCAAATCACCACAATAGATAATAACTAGGTGTACCTTAGTGGGGAGGTCCAAACTAAGATGTAGAGACGGTCCTTCTGCAGTATAGATTTGATGTTGTCATGGAAGTATTTTTTTGACATCCTCCCGCATTCTTAAAACACTCTGAGGTGAGCATGAGCCCATGTCTGTGATGAGACGATTTAGTGGCTTTGCTTTGATGAGGTTGACTGAAGAAAACACGGTCACGTGACGCATTTGAATAGGGAAAGACGAGAACATCAAGGTCGAACTTTCTCAATTCGCCGAACTCATTTTCTATACTTTATTGCTAAACTATCGACCTCAACTTGGAAACAACTGACCTAAGCAAGAACTTTAACTTGTGCTCGTGAGAGAGAGTTATTCTTCACGATGATTGGTCGAGAGATGAGATGGAAGGTTCTCCTCACGATCGTGACGGTAGATTTAGCATTATTTAATGTGTCACAGAATTCTGAAATGATCGTACATTATGGGATTTTTTCATTATTGATCGTACAGAGCTCTCATAATCAATGTATAAATATGATAATCGTACATCTGGCACAAATGTTTGGTTTGTGCGAAAAATCCCGCCTCTTGTTTTCGTGCGTGTTCACGAAACGGCCTGAATGAAGAAAATTGAGTTAATGGGAAGATAAATTAAAAAATTAAGTAAACAGCTCACCCACTTAGATATCACTGCTTAATATCCCGTCGAAAACTTGAAATGGCCTGAAAACATTGTGACTGCAGGTTTTACTAATTATTTTGGAATAAATGTAAAAATGCGTAAAAACACTTAACCTGAGATTTTTACTTAGTTTTAATGGTAACACTTTACAAAAAGGTTCATTAGTTAACATGAAATAATAATGAACTGCTCTTATACAGCATTTATTATTCTTTGTTAATGTTAATTTCAATATTTACTAATACACATTACTTGTTAACATTAGTTAATGAACTGTATTTTCATTAACAAAGATTAGTAAAGCAACAAATGTATTATTGCTCACGGTTAGTTCATGTTAGTTAATACATTAACAAATGAACCTTATTGTAAAGTGTTACCGTTTTAATAAATTGAACATTAATTAGGCTACATAGTGTAAAAAGACACAATAGAACTGTATTTGGTCTTTATGTAATGTTTATTTAACCTGGAAAATGTGACAACAATAAGTGTAACAGGGACAATAATTTACATATGATTAAAAAAAAAAAAAAACAGTAAAAAAAAAAAACTGAGGACTTTTGCCTCATTTTGAAACACCACTGCGCGCCACTGGCACATGCCCACATAATATGGAAATGTTACACAACGTAGATTAACCTAAAATGATTTGGTAAAAACATAAATGTGTGTGTGGGTTTATTTACTTTGTAACAGCGTTATGTAATCAGTATAGAAAAAACCGGCAGACCTAACTGTAATTCGTTACAGTTATGTCAATAAACAAAGTAATCAGATTACAGTTACAATAGTTTCAATAGTTTTATTTAAACCTAAATAAATTAGTATTTTAACATAATAACGCTATATTCTGTTGGCAGTCATGACTCACGTGAGTCACCTACTGGTGCACGCGCAAACAACACCTGTCTCCAATCAGTTTCCTTGGATGTCTTTCATTATATATGCAAAATCCTGCCAACAGACTAACTGCAATACCTGACAGAATTACACGTTGCAGTAATTTTGTACCCTACAATATTTTTTTTATCTTTGTTTAATTAACATAATTCAATGCATCTGTTCTTATGTTTGCTTGAGAAAAAATTTGTATTCTGTATTTTTCTGTTGCCGAAACATTTCTATCGTGTAAAAATGCTGGTTTCATATATTAGCAGAGGATTTAATTGCAGCATAGTTACAACTAAATGGCATTTCCTTAAATATTTTTTTTATTTTGCATCACATATTTTATATTTGCATCAAATCCTTAATAATTAAACGTTAGAGTTTTACTTTATGACTATTTACATATGTGAAATTGATGGAATCCAAAAGTAATCAGATTACATTACATTCATATTTGGTGCTTGGATTACACTGAATACTTTTTAATGAAGTAATTTGTAACAGTAATGGAATACATTTTTAAAGTAACCCTTTCAACTCTGCATTCAAGGGCATCCTCAATTAGAAAAAAATATATATTTTTTCTTTTAATATTAAAAATACTGAGTTTTTTAGGGTTAGTCTATAAATATCTTAATATACAAATGAAAGAAGTCTATGGTTTGTCCTCATTTACGTAAATGTAGATTCCTGTGATATTCTACTATATATTATTGTGCATGTAATCTGCATGTTTTGTGAACATATTGTCTGCATAGAACTTAAAAATCTGTGTGTTTGAGTCTGAAGTTTGTGGCGTCTTTTATCAGCAAATGGTCTGAAATATCTGTCATTGTTTGAACGTTTGTTTTTGTGCAGCTATCTGTAAATCAGAATATGTGACTGCGTCGCTCAGAGGTCGTTCTTTAACGTTGATTGTGAGCAGTTTTGTGTGTGAACACTTGCTGGAGTTGTAAGGTTCAGACAAGAGAATACTGGGTCTTGATCAGCGTGGAATGGACACTTCAAATGCTGACAGTTTGGCCATGGTCGACCTTTCATTTGTGGTCTTTCTGCTTCTTCTGCTGGTACTTCCTGTACTGGTTCTGAATGGTAGACGCCGCCCTCTCGGGAGAGGTTCCGGTGTGTCCATTACTGGATGAAGAGTCTAGAAATGGGATATTATGTGATATTCACACACAAACACACACATATATTTATATATATTGTAGATAGATAGATAGATATACTGTAAACATTTTTTTATTTTACAGTATATGTTACAGTTTTTTTATTTTAGAATACAATTTCAATACTTAAGGTAATACTTACGCTTTCTGTAAACTCCTATGCTGTTCCTTCTCTGGCCCTCGTACTGCAAAGCAAATAACACACACAAAAAAGCTGAAGTGTGTATATATATATATATATATATATATATATATATATGTATATATATATATGTGTATATAAACTATGAATGAGCCATTTGTAGTTTCAGTTCTCGGAAAAGTGTGGTGGTAATCATTGTGATGCTATTTTAATATTGTTTTGTTCTTTGTGCATCCGGACAGGCTGGCATAGCAACAGTGTTTGAACCAATGTTGTGAGATTGTGGGTGGGACTATCTATTTTTCAACCAATGGCAGATGAGGGGAGTGTTTGGGTTTGAAACCTGTTGCAGTTTGGTAATAGTGCATTAGTGCCAGCATTAGTTTTCAGTTGCATTGGTGTTTTCCATTCATTTTCCCCTTAGATATAGGAAAAAATGTACAATTGGTAACACAATAAGGTTCATTAGTTAAACATTAGTTAATGTATTAACTAACATGAAGTAACATAACCACGAGAAATACATTTGTTACTGTATTTTTGTACTAATCTTCACTAACATTAGTTAATGAAAATACAGTTGTTCATTGTTAGTTCATGGTGCGTTAACTAATGTTAACAAGATTTCAATAATGTATTAGTAAATGATGAAATTAACATTAACAAAAACTAATAAATGCTGTATAAGTGCAGTTCATTATTATTTCATGTTAACTAATGAATCTTATTGTAAAGTGTTACCGTATAATTTATAAAAAAAAAAATACCAATATTTAACACTTATGTTCTGTATGAATAGCAATTATAATTATAAAATAAACGTTTTTTCTTGGTAAATATCTTTTACCATTCATCCTGAGATTATTAAATTCATAAAATTTCAATAAAACACTTTGCAATAAGGTTCATTAGTTAACATTAGTTAACATGAACTAATAATGAACTGCACTTATACAGCATTAATTCATCTTTGTTAATGTAAACCTAACCCTACCATAACTTATCTCTAAAATCAGAGGGACATTTTAGATGAATGACACTGATATAGAAGCATCTAACCCTAAACTTGACGTAAACTGTAAAATTGTCCCTCAAATCTGATTGGTTGATTGGAATGTTGTTCCAGGATCAACAACGACGCTGATTCAGGAACATGTTGTATTTGGTGAAATCATGTTCACCCTCTGGACTGTTTTTAGTTATCGTATCAATTTCCATATGGAGAAAATTAATGGAGATTTTACTTTTTGAGCCACTCTATGCCATCTGCACAGAAACTACACACTTTAAAGGGACAGTTCACCCCAAAATGAAAATCATTTACTCACCCTCATATTGTTCCAAATCTGTAGAACTAACTCTCTTATGTGGAACACAAAAAAGACTTTTTGGAACAAAGTTGTTCCAAGTTTGATGTCAGTGGTTATTGTCTGTCTCCTGGCTGACCGTCATTGATGTCAAACTCCATATTTGAAAGCATATAAACTCTATTGCGAGGGGAATGATTTTAATTTTTAGTCTGTTGCTCACATTAGCTATCATATGACCTCAGAAGACTGGGATATAATGTCATATGGAACACTTTTATTGCCTGTTTTGTAATTATAACTCTCAACCTTTCCCATATAAACTTTTTCACCATATGAAAAGAGGGCATTATGCAAAAATGTAACTACATGAGGGTGAACAAATAATGAGGATTCAAATATTTGGGTGAACTATCCCTTTAACAAGATTCAGAAATTTGCACAAAAAAACCTCATTCTCAACATTCTCAAAAATGCTTTTACACTTTGCTTTTCCATCACTACTCTGAGGTCTTCAGAGGTGTCAGTGCGTCCTTTTGTCCTTGAACGCACAAAAGCATCAGCCATGACAGTCTTATCACAAGTGTCGCCTCCGTCTTTCCTGCTGGAATGTGCGAGACGTGGTGGCCCAGACAGATCACGCAGGTGTGAGACGTCTTTGCCGGGACATTCCACACATGCCACTGCAGCGGGTTACTGTGCGACTCGATGTGTTCGTGTCGTTGAGGGCATGTCACGGTCCTTATGGCCGCTCTACTCCGTGGACTCACAATTATTCTCTCGAAAATAGACCATGACTATTCTCCGAAAAATTCAGTGTGATAGGAAATGTGCATGACAGTGTCTGAGAGTATTTCCTGGATGCTTCTAATTGACTGATTTCCCTTCAAAGGCACTGCATGACCCGTAAAAAATTGGTTAGGGACAGTGTGTCCCCAACATAGTTAGTACATTTAATCAGATTGTGTATTTGACAACATATTGGATGGCATCTGGTAATGCCATATATATATATATATATATATATATATATAAGCATCCACACCAGCTGTTTATTATAAGTGCATGCTGAGTTTTCTCTTCTGGTGTTTAAAATGCTCAAGCTATTTAAAGCAGGATGAATTCTGATTGGCTGTCATTGTTTTTATCGCTCACCAATGATATCGCACCTCTGTGTCGTTATCATTATAGATGTGGTATGAACTCTGCTATTCTTTTATATTTAGAACGATTTTTAGAACTATATCGTTATCGTTATCATTATATTTATCGCTCTTGGTGTGAACGGGCCTTAAAGGATTAGTTCACTTCAGAATTAAAATTTCCTGATATTTTACTCTTCCAAGATGTTTATGTCTTTCTTTCTTCAGTTGAAAAGAAATAAGTTTTTGATGAAAACATTCCAGGGTTTTTCTCCATATAGTGGACTTCACTGGGGTTCAACGGGTTGAAGGTCCAAATTGCAGTTTCAATGCAGCTTCAAAGGGCTCTACACGATCCCAGACAAGGAATAAGGGTCTTATCTAGTGGAACAATCGGCCATTTTCTAAAAAAAAAACAAACATTTTACATACTTTTTAACCACTAATGCTCATGTTGCACTGCTCTGCGATGCACCATGCATTGTGTAATCACATTTGAAAGGTCACGTGTGACGTAGGCGGAAGTACCGCGGTAGGGTGAAACTCATTTTCTGCTCCAACTCCAAAATTGTCCGACATCGTTGTTTTACATTTTTTGTAAAGGCCGTTTGAGTATTTGCACGTTAGCTTTGGCGACACTGGATCTGTACTTCCGCCTACGTCACGCCTGACCTTTCCAATGTGATTACATAATCGCAGAGCAGTGCAAGACAAGCATTTGTGGTTAAATGTATACAATTTTTTTTAGAAAATGGCCGATTGTTTCGCTACACTGTAAAAAATAAAAAGTCGAGTTAACTTAAAAAAATAAGGCAACCAGCTGCAAAGCATTTTTGAGTTTACTCAACTTCAGTGGTTGAAGTTGTGCCAAATCATTTTTTAAAGTTCACTAAACTTATTTGATTAAGTTAAATAAACCTGTCTTAGTAAGTTCACCTAACAATCAGTCCAACTCAAAGAATTGAGTAAGCACAACTACAGAGGTCCTGAAGTTCAGTAAACTCAAAAAAGCTTTGCAGCTGGTTGCCTTAATTTTTTAAGTTAACTCAACTTTTTATTTTTTAAAGTTAATTCAACTTTCAAACCTCCCACTAAGACCCTTATTCCTTGTCTGGGATCGTGTAGAGCCCTTTGAAGCTGCATTGAAACTGCAATTTGGGCCGTCAACCCGTTGAACCCCAGTGAAGTCCACTATATGGAGAAAAACCCTGGAATGTTTTCCTCATAAACCATAAATTCTTGGATAACATGGGGCTGAGTAAATGATCAGGAAATTTTCATTCTGAAGTGAACTAATCCTTTAACGCAAAGAAAGTGCACTGATGTAATCAGTTGGTTAAATTATTAAATGTAAATCGCTCGCAGCCTGATTTGACCGTTTTGACATGCCAAAAGGAAAGCGGCTTTGCTCTCTTTAGTAAGAAGACTTTTATAGGGGATTGTCCTTGTGTGTTATATGCTAAACACGTAAGCTAAATGACTATAAACTCTCTACTCTTTATATCATTTGAGAAAGTTAAGGATCCAAATGGAAATGAATTCATTATTAGTGAAATTTTAATGTATTGAATAATTAACCATTGATTTGTAAATGTATTAGGTAGCTGTTGTTAAAGCAGACCCTCAGGGCTTCTATACAGACTTCATTTCTAGTGACCATACTACATTAAGACAAATCCTTCTCCATTGGATTATAGGCACCTGAGGGATGTCCAAGCCTAGATTTTCTGAGGTGAGGAATATCCGTGCGCGTGTGTCGGCCTTGAACGGCACCCAGTAATGTCTGACAATCACTGGAATTACGACTAAGACATATTGCGCAACTTCAGTAGAACGATATAATAGGATGCAACCGCTAAGGATGTAAGGTTAAGTTTGCATGGAAACTAATAGTGAGGAACTTAAAAATGAGACCAAAGCATTGAGCAAGGGCCACCCACATACATAAGGGCAATATTAAAATTCTCATCTCTTTGTCCACCCACCAGCATTGCCCTCTTTCACCTTCACCCTTTCAAAAAGATCTTCTCAAAGCACAGTGCAACTTTTTGGATGAATCTCTTGAAGATAAATTTCCCCTCAAAATCAAGACAAATATTTTCCATAAAGAATTTACTATTTTCATGATGATTATTAGTGTTTTATTTTTACTTTGTAACATTATTTTCATGTTTTCCTCTAACTTAAGCTGCTCCGAAATATCTTTTCTGGACATAAAGATTGCTTTTTAAAAAGTAGCATAAATTTATTTTGGTCATGGCAACTCTTGGAGAGATTGACATGCTATGTTGATGTATTTGGTCTCGATAGACTTGCTACTGCCAATTCATTCACAGACATTGCTATGAGCATGTGAGACATGTTGCTGCTGCCGCACATACACATGAAATAACGCCTGTAGCAGATCTACACAGGTGGAGCTGGGGAGGAGGAGGGTTTCAGACTGCTAATAGCAAACACTACCTATATTTAAATGTTGAGCCGCAGCTCATTGGCAACTAATGCAACAGCGACTAATGCCTGCGCCATCTAGAGTTTCATGACAGAACTAGGTATTTAATTTTATTCAAATAAATTAGCTCATTACACACACATAATGTATAAATACTTTTTTGTTTATTTATTAGCATTAATGAGAATGAGATTTTTTTGACATGACTATATAGTGTTTATTGCAGGCTTCAGTTTCATTATGCAATCTTTTTTTTTCTTTTGATTAGGTGATGAAATATGACTTGTTCATGTTCTTGGTGAGATGTATCGTGAAGAAAACGTACGTTTTTTTTTTGTGTGGCTGGGGGTGTTAGGCGGTTGTGTAATGTAGGGACAGTAATAGTTAAGAAATAGTCAAGTATTTCACCTCCTCCTGACGGCTTCCTCTCCGACTATGGGAGACGCTGTGGACCTGCCACGGCAGGGGCTGAGACACCATGTACGGAAGGGGCTCCTGTTGACGTACCCACCGAACACCCAGCTGAAATAGACACAGCTAGATCAGTGTGTGCATGTGTGTGTTGCATTATGTACTGTATGTTGTGGGTGTCTGTGTGTATGTGTGTGCGCTTTTTCATTTGAGACAGCATTTTGTTTCTTTAAGGTGACGTCAGGTCTTTTGGTTTGACTTATGTGTCATGATCTTGCATACTAAACTGTCATTAAAAACCATCCATCTTGTCCCCTGTGAATTAAATCAACTCTTGTGAACAGAAGTCGTGTCAAAATTTAAGTGATCTAGTTCCTGCAGTCTCATTCTCATTATTTATCAAGAGTATTAAGGCCCTGAATTGCAATGTTGTGCACCTTAATACCTTCATTACTGAGATTGGAGAATGTTGTATCTTCAAACCCGAGATGAACATGCAATGAAGACTCTTCATAAACACGTGGCAATATTTTTTTTAAATGCTTATACATGGTACTAAAAGGGTTGCACTTTATTTTACAGTACATGTACTTACAGTGTACTTACCTATGAAAGTATTGGTTAAGGTTAGGTTTAGGTGGAGATTCAGGGTTATTACATAGTTATTACCCAGTTATTGCAATTACTAAGTACATAGTATGTACATGAGGAACAAGACTGTAAAATAAAGTGCTACCACTAAAAAATGACAATAATGTACCATGGTATTTAAGGGTGTTTCATCAACAACAGGCACTTTTGTGACCCAGGGGTTGATTTTTGTTTAAACTATCAGCTGAAACCATTTTACTTTTCCTTACATAAAACCTTTTACCATGCCTTCATTTATTCTTGATGCATTTCAAATGCTTTTATTTATTTATTTTTTCTTAAAATGTGAAAATTCCTCATAAAATATTATTACATTTCATGAACTATTGGAATTCAGCATTTACTTTTCATTATGAATGTCACATTATAGCTGTCATTGAACCCTTTCACCATGCCTTCATTATTGTTATAATTATTTTTCTTTTCTATTTATTTTAATCCAATCCTAAAATGTGAAAATGCCTTAATACTTTATTATTTTATTTTCCCAATCTTAAAATGCCTCATAAAATACTATTACACATCATGAATAAACATAAAACATTTTGTTTTAAAATTATAATTTTTTTTTATTATAATTATTATTTTTTCCCCCAAAAAATTATGACTGTCCCTCAGTTGTGACATCATTTCCACCCTGACCAACAACAGGGGAGTTATGATAATCCTCTCGTGATGCATTCTGTACATTTACATATTAAAGAATGTTTTACAAGGGCCAAAATGGCCAAAGTTGAAGAAACACCCTTAAAAGTTGCCCATAAAATGTTTTAGCACTTTGTTTTTAATGTTACAAAACATTTGAAGTGCATGGGTACTCTCTCATTTCCATATAGCCAATGAGATAAGAACTTATTTAATTATAATTGCGATATTGTCCTCTGTGGAATGAGTATTTTCATCGTATTTGTCCATCTAACATTTTTGTCATCTGGCGTACGAAACAACGACAAGAATCTCAGTCAACTGAATGGTTTTTGGCTGGTATGTTGACGATTGATGACAAATGCATGGAGATGTAATCTAATGAGTTGCCTTACCTGTTCAACCACTCTCACCAACATGTACATGGTTGTTAGCATTGTCACCAGCATTTTGAAAGCCCGTTCAATGTCTTTCTTTGTATTTTTCTTCAGGTAGTCCTGGGCAGAGCACGTCAACCGTGGTGACACTCAGAGAAGTCAAGGATCTAGAGCTGCATCTTACTGTTCAGCCAGACACACTCACTCGGCTAAGTCATTTAAAGAGCTTTGCGTTACAGAAATAGGAAGCATGTAATCTTTTCCTATGCGCACATGAGCGTTTATCCCTCTGTGTAGAGCTTTAACCTCATCCTGAGCCAGACATTACACTTTAACGTGAATTACTTGAACTTGACTTAAGAACTACACTGGAAAGTGCTAAAAACAAAGACTAGTTTCTTCAGAAAATGTAAAAGGTAAAAATTTCATATTAATCTACTCTAATAATCTAATCTAATCTAATAATTCTTAGGATGTCTGTATTTTCTTTATTATATGAGTATATTATTATTAAATACTATTGTATTCAAAATTTTTATATAATTGTGAATAATATCATATTCTCATAATTTCAGATTTATTAAAAATTTCAGTGCTGCTGCATTGTCTTACAAAAGTTTTGCATTTCCCAGACAAACTTTCTCATGCAGAAGTATTGCGTTCCCTGAGGAAAACTGCAAATTTTCAATGAAAATGCATTGAAATTCCTCCCACCTCATATTATTTTCATCATCATTTCTCAGGAAAGCAAAAATTTTGAAATATAATATTTACCTTCACCATATCCCTTTATGTGCTCCGTAAAAAGTTTTCATTAAATCAAGACAAGTCATTAAAACTTTACTCTTTCACTTCAAAAATCACAACTGTAAACATCTGTAAATCATGAATGAATGTTCAGAATCTTTTCCACTAATCAGACTTTAATCAGTCAGTAACTGAAGGTGTGATGTCACTAATGAAGTCCTCAGTCCTGCATGAAAGCCAATCATGTTTACAACCACAGCAGCACAATCCTAATCCATACACCATAAATACATTAAAAATGAACAGCAATAAAACTAGATTTTTAAATACTTGTCACAATGTTTTGAGTTCCCAATTTTGCTAAGCTGTTTTTGAGTGTCTTCTATGAGAGCACACCATCAAGTCGCTGGATATGGCTTAAGAATCTTTTTTAATGTACTGTAAGTCTGTAAGATTTATTGTCTGAAATTCAAAAACATCTGCAAAAAATAACGTTTTCTAAGAGCCAGCTTTTCTGAGGAGTTCGCACAGGTTTCTATGGAAGCCCGTTCCCGCCACTGTTGAGAAAAAAAAAATATTCCATAAGTCATAATCATGAGAAACTTTCTCATAATTATGACTTAGTATCTCATTATATTGAGAAACTTTCTCATAATAATGAGTTACAAAGTAATACTATTCAGAAAAAATAAATCTCGTAATAACGAGAAACGTTCTCATAATAATGACTTAGTATCTCAAAATAATGACTTAACATCTCGTAATAATGACTTAGTATCTCAAAATAATGACTTAACATCTCGTAATAATGACTTAGTATCTCAAAATAATGAGAAACTTTCTCATAAAAGTAACTTGGTATCTCAAAATAATGAGAAACTTTCTCATAATAATGACTTAGTATCTCATAATAATGAGAAACTTTCTCATGATCGTGACTTAGTATCTCAAAATAATGACTTAACATCTCATAATGACTTAGTATCTCAAAATAATGAGAAACTTTCTCATAAAAATGACTTGGTATCTCAAAATAATGACTTAACATCTCATGATAAAGACTTAGTATCTCATAACAATGACTTAGTATCTCAAAATAATGACTTAGTTTATCATTATTTTGAGATACTAAGTCATTATTATGAGAAAGTTTCTCACTATTTTGAGATACTAAGTCATTATTATGAGATGTTAAGTCATTATTTTGAGATACTAAGTCATTATTATGAGATGTTAAGTCATTATTTTGAGATACTAAGTCATTATTATGAGAACGTTTATCGTTATTACGAGATTTATTTTTTCTGAATAGTATTACTAGGTAACTCATTATTATGAGAAATTTTCTCAATATAATGAGATACTAAGTCATAATTATGAGAAAGTTTCTCATTATCATGACTTACGGAATATTTTTTTCTCAACAGTGGCGGGAACGGGCTTCCATAAGTTTCATAGCAGATTAACCAAATGTTTTTGTTGTTGGTTTTTATTACATATTTAACAAGCTTTTTTGTGAAATGTTTTATATGAAAAGTCTATTTATGCTTAAAAATAAATGCCATTTTGTTTGATATTTTGTGACCAAAACTAATTTATAGAAGTGTTTTAAATGATCACACATCGCATACTAGGAAGTTTGTTTGGATTAATTGGTACTTTTTCTTCTGCATGGGGGGTTGTTTTGATATGGGAGTGTGTACGTGATCAACAACCTTATGTGCGTACATACCTACTGAACGGGGTGGGGGAAATTCCACAAAAGCCGACCTTATCACTCTAAGGTCTCATATAAGAGCTCAATGTTATGATCGTGTCCATGTCAGTTCAATCTAATGACAGCACAGCACACAGCTAACAGAACAATCAGGTCAGACAAACTGATTTTTTTTTTTTTAAGAGAAATTGCTTTCATTTTGCTTTGTTATGATAGTATACATTGATTTGTACTTTACATTTGATTTAACATAATAGATTATAAGTGATGTTAGTATGTGGGTCTGTGGTTAATGAATTATTCACTAGTGACTGGATAATGCTTGCTGAGGAATGCAAAGGCATTGGTTTTAATGAGAAATTAGTCCTCCATCTGTGTGGCTTGTGATAAGCATACTTATGACTCTGGAAAGCAGGGAAGAAGAAAGATGCATGTTAAGTAGTTGTTGATGTATGATTTTGCTGCAAAGTACATATGGCATTGCTTGTATTGACAGTTACATTTTAAGATGATGAAAGAAAAGCCAAGCTTTGTCATATTAATATAATACAGTACGCATAGTTAGATATCTAACCAGTATTTCCCCAACAGTGTCAAAAATTAATAAGCAAAGTATGATTTCCATAATTTAGTTCCCCCAAGGCAAAGTGTGATCAATTTTGTTGCATTGTGTTCCTCAGATGGATGCAGTTTAGAAATGTCTGGATATAATTTATCCTCCATCAAGGACATGAAAATCTACTTTGACCTTTTTAGGACAGGTACACACTTAATTAATCTTTAATTATTTCTAGTCTGGATGAACTCTCAAGGTGTTGCAGCAAAAAATTACGTTAAGTTTAATAAAAAGGGTAAAACAACAGCATTGTTACTTGACAAAATGTATAGTCAATGCTAAAACATGCATTTTGAATTTGCATTGTTTATTTATTGTGTAACTGTGTTTATTTGTTGTTGTTTTTTCCAGTTCTGTAAGCGAAGAAACGGACACTCTTTAACATTGTTGTTTTTAGCTGGGTGGTCAATGTGATCCTACAAATTATAACTGACAACCAAATAAACACTCTAAAACAATGACTCTACATCGGAAGATTGTCCCCGACCCGGGGCCTCTTACTACTGAGATAGGTAAGCGTTATGCATTAAACTTCAGCATCCAGCATCCCATTATTAAACATGTTTTTGTTCAAACTTCTTAGAAATTGTTAATATCATAGCTTTCAGTAATATTGCAGGATTATTGAAAAATGTGATATTACTAATATTACACTGACACAATGGATTTTTTTTTTTTTTTACATCCGATATATCTCTTCTCTAGTGTCTGAAATTGATAGGGACAAGCATACTTTACTTTATATGCTGGACCTGCACAGGGAAAAGGTGTCGCCTATGGATCTTACAGAAATGCTATATGTAAGCACTCCATGCACTGAAGACGACTTTCCACAGGACCCAACAGAGCTCTCAAAGGCATTCCTCCGGCGGCTCTGGCTACATAATCCCCAAGCCCGCAGCACTTGCAGCAAGAAACCTGTAGGAGTCTACAGTTTGGACATGGACGAGAATTCACAATGTGCTATCAATCCTTTAGACTTGGTTGCTGTCATCTACATGACAACAAATAGTTTCCTACAGCAAGAGATCACCCACCGAATGTTGCTGTGTAACTTTGCAGTGCCTCTGTATCTTCCACCTGTTTACCCAGAAAAGAAGGGGACCATGCTTCTGTATCCATTTAGAAGTGTTCTGGGTCAGTGGAAGTCACCTTCTGAGGGAACTCTCGTGAAGAACATGGCCAATTCCAGGATGCCATTTCTCTCCGCAGTTAGGCTAGGTCAGTGCAGTGTCTCAAAATCTCGAGTACTCAACCGTGTTCTTGGGGGTCCTCACAAGCTCAATGAGTGCTTCATAAACTGTGGTATGGATGGAGGGCAGCTGCCTCGTGTTCTCTCAGATGGTCTGGTGGAGATGTGTTGGAACTTGCCCTCAGGAGATCATCATGACAGTGTCTTCCCTCGTCCTGTGCTAGTAGCCAATCTCCGTGGAGATGCGGCCAGCTGCGAAAAACAGATGAGTCTGCTGTGTTACACATCTGCAGTCCTTATAGTGTTCTGTGGAAGCTTTGGTGCCAAGGAACAAAAACTGCTTGCCTCATGGAGGGAGAATACAAGCCACATGATTATAGTTGACTGCTCAACATCAGTAGAGAATGGCCAAGAGAATCATAATGAGAAAATTAAACAAAGGCTGATGAAGGATTTAGAAATGCCTGAAGGAACAATGCTTAATGGTTATGAAGGTAATGAGGAAGAAATTACTGAAAGCTTAAGAGATGTTCTTGATCGCTTTATTCCATACCTGCACACCACAAACCTTGTAGGTACAGCTGGTATGGCCAGTGACCTCGACATTAATGTTGATGAAGATGAGATCTGTCGAATGGCATTCAGAGAAGTTGAAGAAGTCCTCAGTGGAATTGAAGATGGAGTGTCCATCTATTTGGAGAACCAGTTGCCCCTGCAGGGTATGGTATGGAAACAGTTGTGTCAGCTGGAGAAAGAGGAGGCACGTCACCAGCAACATACAAGCCAGAGCTTAGGAGGGGAGAAGGAAAATCTTATAAAGCAACTGCTTGATTATAAATTAACAACAGCCATGAGAGCTTTTATTGCAGCTCTCTGTTCATTCGACACAACCAAGCGGGCATTCTTCCTCTCTTGGATGAAGGTAAAACTTGAAGTTACACAGTTGGATAAACTGTCCCATCTTAGGCGAACAAATGAGGAACAGATGCAAGAACCTTGCATTGGACTTGAACATTTACTTCGAGAAATGGGATTGATCTACGAACGATACTTCCGCAGTCCAAACAGTGACTTGTATGACATGTTCCGCTTACCGTATGTAGGTGCTGAACTAATTTTGTACGGAGTTCCCCTTGAGCTCTATGATGGGGATGCTTCAGTATTTCCCATGAACTGGGTATACAGCGTTCTTTATGAGGTATACAAGCAGCTGCCAAAGTTCAGTCGAATGAGAGTTTTGACAGTCTTAGGTTTCCACAACTCCAAGAATGCAGAGATCTTATCTGCATTGTTTGGCGCCAACTTCCCAAAGTGTGGTAGAAGGCATATCAAAGGGGCGTACATGCTTCTCCTCAGCCTGCCTGACAACTTAAGAATGGAGATGGACTGTGAATTTCTGATGTTGATTGACACAGAAGGTTTGAACCGCGAAGCAGGAGCAAGTCTTGTGCATGACATTGAACTGGCTACCTTTGTCAGTGGACTGAGTGATATTACTCTAGTAGATTTACCAGCTGAGGGTCAGGACGAAACAAGAAGCAACCTTCAGATTGCTGTCAACGTTCTTCTCTGCACACAAAACTTGGAGAGGAAGACTACCTTTATGGTTGCATCAGAGGGAGCAGGAATGGATGGAAAAATCATGAGTTATGCAATTGATGTGCTTACCACAGGAGAGCTCCCAAATATATCTCAAAGAGAAACACTTCTCACAAGTGAAACAGGGGGTGTAAGCCATAACCTGTCCAACTCATGGACCAACAACTCTGTGATTTCACAAAATAATCAAATATACAGTGATGCAGTTCTCAGGCTAAAGAAAAGCCTGTTGATGATGTTCCATGAAAAAGCAACAAATGGGCAGCCAACCTGCTTAGGCGCATTAATGGAGTATATGTGCAATCTATGGGAGAAAGTGAAAAATGGAAATTTTGCCATAGATTTTGGAGACACAGGTGCAGCTGATGCCATCATTGGCCTCTGCACAAAACTTATACAGGGAGAGAAGCAGCTCAGTGGTCAACTGGATCTTTGGCTTCAAGGGTTGGACAATCACATAACAGAGTTAAAAGAATCAGCATCACAAAATGGACAAGGTATGGATTCAGAAGGCGTACTCACAATTTTGAGGAATGAAGCAACTACCCAAATCAATACAGAGAGAGACCATATTAACGCAAGTCTTTGGGACTACCTTAGGCAGGAGAATATTGATATTGCCCTTGTGGAAAATTACAAAGTAAGCCTTCTCAAAAGAGTAGACCTCATTCAAGAGGAAATGACATCTGATGTTGCCCAGAAACTTGAGTCTGCTACCATTCGCCATGAAATGACAATAAAGATGCAAGCCTTATTGACATCACTTGAAGCAGCCCTGGAGGTAAGGTTACGTTCACTCTTGAAGACCTGCAAGAACAGTGACACTGTGATTGAGGACAAGGAGCTTGAACGTGAATTTGTTAGTGTTTGGGAAAATATCCCATCCAACTTGAAGGATCCTCCACTAGAGACACAGGAAATCTCTACAAGGATGGTGGAGCAGCTAAAGAAAAACCTAAGCAATCGTGGTCTAAAAAAGAAAAACGTTAGACTGCAAAATCCAAACCAACTCAATGGCTTTAAAGTGAAGACTAGCCATTTTGCTTTGAGTAGTAAGATGAAGAAAACAGTGAAGAACAACAAAAAAGTTGCACAAAGATTTACCAATAATTTGATAGAAGACTGTGACAAGAGAGTCTCAGAAAAACTGAAGCACAAAGAGTGCTATTCAGACAGTTACATGAAGGAGTTGCTTACAATTGTGGATAAGGGTCTAGAAGTTTTAAAAAGTGAGTCATTCACGATGAATCCCAAATTTGAAGTGGACATCAAAGGATACATCTGTAGCAAAGCAGCGGAATCTTTTCAAGAGGTGCAGCAGTTGCTCATAAAGGAAAGAGAAACTAAAGAAAGATTTCTAAATGAGACCAAGAACAGGCACATGTTGAATTTCATATATCAGTTCCGAAAAAGAGACCAGTGTCAAAAAGCTGCACAGTCTTTCACCAACCTGTGCCTCAAGCCAACAGCCAAAGACTTCATTTACAGCAGTTTGGAGAGACAGATATTTAATGATATGCTCCAGAACAAAAATGCACAGCTTTATAGCTCACCAAGGAAGTTCCACTACGGCCTACTTAAAGAAATGCTGCTAAAGGACAGCTTTGAGAATTTTCATGAGTATCTTCAGTCCCATGAGAGCTTCAGCCGGAAGAGTATTGATAACTTCATCAGAGCTCATCTGTCAGGTTCTTTAATGATCGAAGACCGCAGGGAACAGAGAATGCACCAAATCTTTGATTGGGTAAAGAGGTGCATTAATCAGGCATCAGAATCTAGTAGTGGGAGCAATGTTAGACTACTACTTGAGAAAGTTTGCATGAACCTGGAGAGTCTGGGAAAAATCACTATGCCAGCTCAAATCTTGGAAGAACCTTTATTTGACATAAGTACACATCGTGAGCACTTCCTTGCAGACGTACAAGAATCAGTCTCTGAGTTGTCCTCAGCAATTGCTCAGGAATTTATGGAGAATGAGGACGTCATTGAAGTCCCAGATGACCTCCCTAATAAACTTCAGGACATGTTATATGACAGAGTGAAGGGGTGTGAAAAGCGTTGTCCTTTCTGCAAAGCTCCGTGTGACCTGGAAGAAAAACAACATCAAATGCACGAAGCTGTTGTGCATCGACCTAAAGGTCTAGTGAGTTATACCAATGCCAACTCCACCACTCTGTCCCACAACACCTGCTCTGCAGATATTGCAGGACAAAACCAGTTTCAAAACAGACATACAGGGGGCCAGTCTCTGCCCTTTAAGGAGTATCAGTCCATCTACCCAGACTGGAACATTTACCCAGAAGATCCTAGGAATAATGGGGCTGCAATCTACTGGAGGTATGTGTTCATGAGGCACAACAGCAGGTTTGCTAAAGAATATCAGTGTGCACCTGCTGTATTGCCTGAAGCATGGGGGGAAATCACTAAAGAGGAGGCGCTACAGAGCCTGAGAGAAGCCTTTCACATTACAGAGTGATAGTGCCCTTCACCACCATTATTATATCCATGATTTCACTTCAGCTGATAAAACAATTTTCTATTATAGAACTTTTCTCTAAAAAGACAGAAGGTGAAATTCTGATTCATCACTTACATGCCAGGTGATGAAATATGTATGATCCTTTTTTCTGTAAGAATGTGTTGTGACCATTTCCTGATATATTTACTCATTTTCAACCTAAATGTTAAAAGAAAAAGCTACATTTAATTAATCAATACTCATTATCAACATAATGTCTTCTGATACTCTATAAATGAGATGTATTCCAGTTTGGGACTGTTACTCTTTCTTCATTAAAAATGTTGCTCTTTCATTTTACAACTAAAAACTATTTTAAAATCTACTTTGTTTTCTCCCCCTCATTCTCATCTCTATTCTTCATATTTGTATGATAGATTTGCATTTTTATAAATGTTGTTTAAACAATTGATTTTTCAATGTTTTGTACAAATATTGAGGAAATTTCAAAAACATTTTTTTAAAATGAAAAGCTCTCAAGTTCTAAAAGGTCAATGTAACAATGCACATATTTTGTATGTAAAATACTCCAGATGATCCATGTTGATCTCTTTAAACCCTCATATTATTCACTCATGTGATGACATGGAATTTACAGCATGAGAATCATGGGAAATGTAGTAATGTTTCACAAGCCACTCCAATCATAAACCTTTTAAATGGGCAGTATATTCTGCCAAACTTTATTGCTGTTTTTCATCAGCAGACGATAAATGCATACAAAATACCTTTTTGTGGTAGGCCGATGTGGGTTGAAATTAAATAAATTAATGCTTTATTAAATGTAATGACATTTCTAAACTTTAAACTGTCCCTCTGGCACTTTTTTACACTCATTTACACCAATTTTTTTGGGCTGGGAAAGCAATAACTTTGATCTCTAAAATGCTTGGCATTGAAGACATTAGTATTGAAGACAGTGATTCTGTTTTTATTAACAATATATGTTCACATAAATGCGTAATAATATGAAAATGTAGAATTTCCCTGATTGTTTTTTATAGATTGCTACAAGCCACATCTCCTAAATTATGGAAAAATCAAACTTTCTCTAATTAATTTCGGGAGCAAAGCAAATGAAAATTTTAGGTATGTGGAAGTTTTTTTTTTTTTCCTTTTAAAGTTCAGATAAAAATTTTCCACTTCTTTTTGAAAACTGAACCAAAACGACCGGAAAACATCTGATTAAACAACCTAAATCAACTTAAATCTTTCCCAGCGATTGAGCAAATTCACCACAAGAGGTCAGAATAATCATGCATTATTCATAGCGCGTTCACTCGCGCACACATACACACACAAAGTACATGATATTACTCTGTACAGTCATCCAAATAAGGGTAATTTTATGCATTTAATATCCACATTCATGTGTGTGACACACGAATGCAAAGTCATTTTTTTAAGATATACACATCAAGAAGCATTTTGTCTTAATGTTGCAATGCTTGAACTCTCAGAGCGCCTCCAGTAAGATCAGCAGCAGAGATTGGCGCATTATGACGCCATAGTTAAGATGCGCATTTAGAGTTTCAACTGAGTGAAGCTGTTCAGATCAGTCCAGCAACTTGTGATCGCCATGAATAGGTAAGCAGTAGCACGAGATTGATTGCATCTTAATGGATTCTTCTATTTTCATTTTTGTTTTAACGCTATATTATGATATTTCATGTATTAAGGATATGTTGTGCACTGTAAAAATAATTTTTATGATTAAGAGAATCTATAGCCTATTCATAAACTTATTTGCACACTTTAGAGTTTTCTAGAAAAACAAGGGTACGTACACCTTATACATTTTTAAGTTAAAATAATTAAATACATTTCATCACAATGTTTCCTTAGCCGAAAAAGCAAGATGTTGACAAGGCTGACCTTGGCTCCTACTTTAGAGGTCTCTTCCCCAAACCAGTTACCTCCATTCATCCCTGCTGTACCGTTTAACATGAGGCCTCCATCCAGACACATGAAGAGGAGGGGGCAAAAATGCCTTTTATTTCCCAACATTGGAAACTCCGTGAATTCTGTGACCAGAGGAAATGTCACGGCAGACCTTTTACCATCCGTCCCCCGCATTCCAGCAGTGCCCAAGCTCGGTCAGCATGGGAAGACCAGCGATGCTGCTACATTTCTCTCTGCCACTGACAGGGCAAGGCTTTTTGGCATCAACAAGTGGTATTAGAGTCCAGGTTAGTCAGCTTCCATATCTCTCTCCCTTTAACCAAAGTTATCATATATGACATATGATGAGACTATTGATTTTTTGTACATTTATTTGCAGAAGAGGAGATAAAATCCTTGCATCAAAAAAGAAGAAGAAAAAAACAGAAATCTGTGCATTTAAAAAAAACAACAACTCATTGTCATTTTGTGTGGAGGGGAATTGTGGGGAGGAGACCCCATAATAGAATTGAATTTCTAGCATGTATACAAAATAAAAGTGCAACCAAACAAAACCTTATCCTTGTTCACAGCCTGGTCCAGCCTTTGAACCACACTTCATTCATCCCCTATACTGTCGGTCTCTCAGCTCTGTTGCGAATGTTCAGCTCCTGGTAATAGAATTTCAAACATCAAAGGTTGTGCAACAGTGAACCAGTTCCTACATTATAACATTTTTATGCTATAAAAGGTGTCCAAGTTCTCAATGAAAATCTAAAAAGAGAGCGTTCCTCAAAATGTGATGGTTTAATCTCTACAAAGACAGACATTCATAAGCATCATGATCCTTTTAATTGTTTCAACATGAGCTCTGAAGAGAAGATATAAACACTTTACAATAATGTTCATTAGTTAACAACATTAGTTAACATGAACTATAGTAATGAACTGCACTTATAAAGCATTTATTATTCTTTGTTAATGTTAATTTCATCATTTACTCATACTTTATTAAAATCTTGTTAACATTAGTTAATGCACTGTGAACAAACATGAACAACTGTGTTTTTTTAGTAAATAGAATAACAAATGTAATGTTCATGGTTAGTTCATGTTAGTTAATACATTAACTAATGTTTAACTAATGAACCTTATTGTAAAGGGTTACTGAAATTTGTAGCATTCAATTTCTTATTATCTTAGTATTATATAATGTTGTAGTGTATTAAGTAGATAAACTTTAATCTAAAGCCCTTTTTTAGTTTATTTTTTTTTTTTAAATCTGGTGCTTGAAGTGAGCTCATTCACTTGATTCTCCATCTGGATCCAGAGATTTCACCAGGTGGCCAATAAAAATCAGTAAGGGAGCTAAATTAACTGGGGTCTTCATGGCATGCTAATAATTTCCTAACTCCGTTTAAGATTCTGGGAAAAAATTTACATTATAGATGACTTGATCTGATGTATGTGAAGCTGGACCAGTTTAATTTCCCTTAAGGTGTTAGTTCAGCCAAAAATGAAAATTCTGTCATTTATTACTCACCCTCATGTCGTTCTACATCTGTAAGACCTTCATTCATCTTCGAAACACAAAATAAGATATTTTTGATTAAATCCGATGGCTCAGTGAGCCTCCAGCAAGATAATTAACACTTTCAGATGCCCAGAAGGGTACTAAAATATGTTTATATTCATGTGAGTACAGTGGTTCAACCTTAATATTATAAAGCGACGAGAATACTTTTTGTGCGCCAAAAAACCCCTAAACAACGACTTTTCAACAATATCTGATGGTTGATTTCAAAACACTTCTTCGAAGCTTTACGAATCTTTTGTTTCGAATCAATGGTTCAGAGCGCCAAAGTCATGTGAATTTCAGTAAACGTGGCTTCGTTACGTCAAAAGTGTTTCGCAATATCAATAGTTCCCGTGACTTTGACAGTTTGATACGTGAAGCGAACCACTGATTCAAAACCAAAGATTCGTAAAGCTTCGAAGAAGTGTTTTGAAATCAACCATCAGTGAAAAGTCGTTTTTTTGGCGCACAAAAAGTATTGTCATCGCTTTATAATATTAAGGCTGAACCACTATACTCACATGAACCGTTTTAAATATGTTTTAGTACCTCTCTGGACATCTGATAGTGTTAATTATCTTGCTGACATTAGAGAGCCATTGGATTTTATCAAAAATATCTTAATTTGTGTTCCAAAGATGAATGGGTGTAGAACGACATGAGGGTGAGTAATAAATGGGTGAACTAACGCTTTAACTTCATGTTTGAGTCCTGTACTGCACTGGATGAAATTGAGACACTTGACAAGACCACACATGGATCTCCATCTGGACAACATGCAGGAGGAGTGTGAGAGTCTCAGATCAAATATCCAGTGAGGTTACAGGGATGTCTCTCAATCTGTCAGCATAAACCTCATTGGATGTTCATTAACCACTTTTTGTCATAACATGTGAATGATAGAATTTGTCCCATTTGCTGACCTTGTTTCTTCAAACCTTGGGAGGGACCAGAAAACATCTTAAACCACGATAACGATAACTATATTTGCGTCCACACCAACGAACGCAACGATCTGTTTATTATAAGCTCACGCGCTGCGGTTTCAAAATTACATGTTTTTGCTGTTCTTGTTGCATTTACACGGCTTTAACCAGCAGATGTCCTCAGCATTTCACGTGAATAGCTATAGTTAGGGATGGCTGGCGCGAAACTAACGTTTCGACACGGTGTCGAGATCCCGAAGCGTAGATGTTTCGAAACACTGCTCCGAACTGTGATTCAAAACACCCATGTCACGTGACTATGGCTAAACGAAGCTTCTGCGCGTTTCACAAGTGTTTCGACAGGTGGCGTGCTTGCCGAGTCTGCGTTTGATTGACGGGGCGGGAACAAACCACACAATCGCACATCTGTCTCAACTCCCACAAAGTTTAAAAGAGGAGTTAATACACCTTCACCTCGTGGGTGTTTGTGAGAGGAGAAAGCAATTAATATTTTTGACTAAAAATCTGTAAAAAACAAACAAAAATGAGACCATTGAGGATTGATTTGTTTTATTAATTTTCATTTTTCATGACCAAAATGACCTAGTTATTATTATTAGATATTATAGTTATATAGTGAGGATGTTAAAAACTCACCACATTAACAAAAACACATTTTTATTTTTTTTTAAATGGCTTGTTGTCAAATTGTTGTCAATTGACCACTAGGTGTCACCGTGGAGACGGGTGTCGGTATAGTTCCGAAGCCTCGACACAATACGGCCCACCACTAGCTATAGTGTAATCGATTTTATCTAAAAGTGAATTTATGGCTGACGAAGTCAGTCAGTGGAATGAAAACAACGCCTAGTCTTTATTACTGCAACTTCAAAGAAAGCTTGACATATGTCGAACCTAGCGCTGGATACCTGAGGTAATTTTATTCACTGTTTGCTAGCTTAGCACAATGATCTCATCTTTAATACTTCTCACTATTTATTCCGTGGGTATATGGCCGATTATGCTCCATAAATAGCCTACATTTTCTTTTAAGTATGCTTGATAAGGAGGTTTGTCCGCCATTTTAAATCATAGTTTTAAATGCGCGAGCACTTTAGCCCTTAAAGTCGAATGTATTCTGATTGGCTGTCGGTGTTTTATCGTTCAACAGCTGGAAAAATCACTCGGAAAGTGATCGATATCGATTATCTATATCGTCATTGTTATAGATGTGTCTATTCTTTTATGTTTAGATCGAGTTTCTTCATCATTTTCTTTATCGTTCTTGGTGTGAACGGGCCTTTAGGGTTATTGTATGAGTTACTCTATGAGTTTCACTGCTGAGCAGAACCTTCAAAGTTCTCGCCATATTATTTATCTCCTGTGTGAGTGGGAATAAATAAACTGAGACACGCTGAGCGCTAAAAGCATGAGGGGGTCAGAGGACGCTTCATGGAAAAAGAAGCATGTTCCCTTTACTAGCACTGAGGAGATGGTCAAACAGAGAGAGATCCAATTTTATTCAGCAGACACTGACTAGACTGCAAAATAAAACCTCTGAAGAACTGAAGAAATCATCTGAAAAGCCTCTGAATACACAAAACAACTTTTCGTTATTTGTGTGAAGGTGACATTTTTTGCCAGCTCCATGTTTTTTTCCATATGGAAATGAGTTTAAAATCGCTCTTTTTACCAGTTCCCTATAGAACTCTGTTTTTGCTCAGGGGGGTGATGCGTGTCATTTTTCTTTTTAAAATGCTTTCTGTTTGGTTTCGCTTTAGTGGTGCATAAATTACGCACTTCACCTTCAACTACACGTTGACATAAATAGCTACTGAAAGTCTCATACATAAACACATTTTGTTAGATGTATTCAAACCAGTAACTTGGGAGTTTCTGAATCTTTTTGACATCTATATTCTGTTTGAGACGTTAAGGCCCATCGTATACCTCCATTTTAATGTGTACTCTTACCCATACAGCCGAACGCATAGCCATGCTTTCAAAGTATTCTCAATTTAAATAGCGAATACAGACAGTCAACACATGCACACTAGAAATATCCTTGTCCAGTGTTTGCACTATTTCTATCCAAAGGTTAAAACGTTGTTTGTACTATTTGTCTGTAACTATTAAACCACACACAAGGCATCTGTTGTTGTGTTTTGTAGTTTGTTTTTGTTCTTCCTCCCAGTGTTGCCACCTTGTGATCAAATAAATGCAAATTAAAGTAACCACCTCGGATGTGCATTATTTTCCAACAATTCAACAGCCCGTCGACAATTATTCCTTATTATATTATATTATGTTATGTTATATTATATTATATTTATGGCTGTCGATTTAACGTGTTACATTAATTAATTACTGTGAAAAATAATGCGTTAAATTATTACCGCATTTATCGCACTTGCCCCGCCCTAGATCTACGCAGGTCATCTGACATTTCATACAAAGTCAAAAATGTCATTTGAGTTTTTTTTAATCATATTTACATCTTATGATATAGTTAAGCAATATCACATGAGTAAGGAGCGGAGTAGATATCACATGAGTGCTGTTTTTCTGTGCAGAATAACACGAGTACAAATGTGATACACAACCGTTCAATAAACATGAAGTTAATATTGTGTGATTTTAGACACAATATTGTCTGTTTTGCTCAATTTTGGCAACGGAAATATAACAAAGAAGAACAGTTCGTCTCTGAGCAACACACAACGGCATTTCATTTCCGAAACTGTTTTGAATGAATCGGGTGAAACAATGATTCAATGACTCATTCATAAAGAAAACCATTTACTTCACTCCTGAATCCTGAATGAATCAGCTGGGAAAAAAAATAGGCTTACCATAGAAGTATCAGGAAGATACATTATTACTTTTTGTAACCCAATCCATTCATGATGTAAAACTTTTTTTTTTTCTTGTTTAATATCCTGTTTCATTCAAAAATATGTCACAAAGCCCTTTGTGACTGACTAGAAAAGGGCTTTGTACTTTTAAAAAAAAAGGTCACATCTGAGTCTGACATTCAGATTCTGATTCAGTGCCACTAAATGAGTTTTAACCAGAGCCAGTACTACATCCAGTCAATCTACAACTTTTCCGTTTGCCTTCTTTCATCCCTTTATTCGTCCCCTCATCAAGCAAAAGCAACAGCTCGCATATGACACCACCGTTCACAGTGTGAGAGCGGTCGCTGGGGTCGAACAAGGGTCGGATGACTGAAGAGGTCAAAATTGAGGGATAAAATTATTAGTGTTGATTGTCTTACACTAAAGGCTTTGCCTGCGGCCAAATTCAGAAAACTGGCTATGCCAAGACATTTACTTAGACAGGCACAACTGCAATTAACCTTTCAAATCCACTCTATTCACCCTCTTTTTTTTTGGCCATTTTTAGTTCAGCCTTCTGAGGGCATCAGCAAGATGGTAATTAATTGTGTTTAGCCTCATGCCAACCCCAAACACATCCACTCTATGTCAGTTCAACTGTCCAAATTGAAAACACACCCAAAACTTCAGCTGTCCTTTATGGAGATAAAATGTTTACCGTGAATTCATGTGAAGTAAATGTGTAAATGTCATCAAACAATGATTGCTGATTATGGAAACTTAACGTCCATGAATTCATTGAAACACCAGTTTTCATTTTAGTGAAATTCAGAGTAATCAGCACATTTGTTTCATGCTCAGATTGCATTTGCACATTGTGCACGTAAATCTATCCTGAATCCCAAACCTCCTTTTAGAGACTTTTATTTTTAGCGTCTCTATTCTTCAGATTCTTTCTGACCATTTAATCACATCAGACCATAAAAAGTTTCCTGGATTCCAATCGCTAAACTATTCAAAACTGAATGATTTTAAATTGAACAAATTATTGCCTGCTCATTCTGGTGCAAATAGCAAGGCTAATGATGATTAACTGTTAGGAGTCATTCTTATAAAAGGAATTATTTGTCTGATATTCAGCTTTTCTCTTTGCTCTGGGCACATTAAGTAAAGAACATTCCTCATGCTAGGAAAATCAAGGGTTGTTTTCAATCACTGGAAATCACAATAGAGTTCAAAAACATCTACAATAGTGAATAAAAAGTTGTTGTCTGGGAAATATGAGGGAGAAAACGAAACTTTCTGTAAATAATGACAGTGCAAATTCAATGACAGATATGCGGTATAGTCCGTACTTTTAACCTTACTACTGTCAACATCACAAGGGAGAAATATTACAGTGGGTGACATGGTGCTTTTTCAAATTGGGAACCTCAGGGGTTGATTTTTATTAAAACTAGTACCTTTTATATAGATATTCTGTTGTTTTAGCTTGTCCAAGACCCAACCTAGGATTTTAAACTGTATGTAAATCTATTATTAAAAAATAAATGAATTTATATGATGTTTACCATTTCAATATTCTAAACAAAATCTAAATGTTTGTGTAATGTCTCTTCTAAATAAAAAATGTTATAAAAATTAAATGTAAAATAAATGTTCACTAAAACAAAGCTGAAAACTAAAATCAAAAACCTATTTCAAAATATTAATAAACAATAATATTTACTAAAGTAATACTAAAATATCACATAAAAAATAAAATGTTGTGTCATGACTAAAACAACAATTTTACTTCCAAATACAGTTTTTATTCTCTTTCTTCTAAAGCTGTGCTCGGTGTAGGGGAGCGGACCGTAGTGTCAGTGAAGAGCTTGAGATTAAATATTAGACATTAACCTCTGGTTTCACAGACCAGGCTTAAACTAGTCACAGACTAAAATGCATGTCTGAATTGTTTTAACTGTAAGCAACTTGTACTGACATATCTTAAAGTATCTCAGTACCATTGTTTTGTCTCGAGATGTAAACCAGTAATGTTTTTTTTTTCTAGGGTACATTTATAAAATCCACTTAAATGTCCTAATTGAATTAAGGCCTAATCCTGGCTTAGTTTAAGTCCTGTCTGTGAAACCGGGTCTAAATGTTTGAACAAAACAAATATAAATCAAGTTAATATCAATTTGTCAATTACACATCCTGTGCATTTAGGACATATACAATGCTGGATGTGAGGCCACTTTATTTAAAAAAAAAAAAAAAAAAAATATATATATATATATATATATACATATATCCCACAACCACCATCATTTGTATCACTAATGCACAATACATAGTGACAAAAAAAATTCTGTTATCTGTATTCGCTACTGTTGTAGACAAATTAATTTACTTAGAGTGTGAAAAATATTTTAATATTCAATATTATATTTATTTTCGAAATGTCCACAAAGCTGAAGATTGTATGACCAACTGCTCTAGTGAATTCATCAACCACCAGTTTTATTTCCTTTTTATTCATATCTATATGTGATTTTGTGTGGTGCGCAATACAGTTCCAACCACGTCCATTACCACACTGATATTTCCAGAATTATCAGCAGCTCACAAATAGCAAGCTGGGAAAGTGAAAAATGATCTCAAACAGAGATTAAACACTGAATTTATTATAAAAGAATATGCCTGCACCTCTGTGTGCGTTCACATTTAGAGAAAGAGAGAGAGAGAAAGAGAGAGAAGGAGGTTTGTCTCAGAAGGAAAACCATGTCTCTTTTCAGTCTTACTGCAGTTGTGACAGAAGTCACTCCCCTTTCTCTCTCTCTCTCTCTCTCTCTCTCTCTCTCTCTCATATACCCTCTCAGCCCCCAGCACCCCCCTTCTCCTCAAACCATTGGGTTGGTGGTCTGCACCTCACTAACCACTCTCCTCCTGTGAGACAGTGGTAAATGACATCAGATACACACTACTGCATGGCAAACTGGGCACAGAGGATCATTTATGGATGTGGAAATGTGGAGATGAGCAATATCTTAACTGTGGAACAAGACTGAGGGACATCAAAACCGCACCTTGCTATACATCAAGATTTTGTGCAGCAGGTACTCTTTCTTTCTTTCTTTTCATTTTCTCTCACAAACATGCACTTGCTTTTCACTCACATCGCATGTGCCTTTTCAAAACTGTGCTGTAAATGGCAGTGGTTTTAAAACACTTTTAATTCATTTGTTTTCCACATTCAGTGAAAAAAAGAGTGTGTTTAATTAAATTTGATTGAGTAATTAAGTTTGCATTCAATTGCTTTAGTCCTAACTAATGATTAAAAACCAATTCGAATTTGATCAGTCTACAACAATTCAATGCATCTGTTTTGTCTCATTCTGACCACCAGCTGCTTGACAGCTTTACTAGCGGCTGATGTCACCGTCAGATACCATTTCTCATATGACACATAAATATCAGTTTTTTATTTGTACTTAATCTCTAACACTGTTCGAAATGATGGCATTTGGAACACATTACATCCTAGTGCAAATCATTATTTATGCAAAATTAGATAATGACTTTATTAGTTGTTAATTGATTAACATGTGATGTTCATTACCATCATTATTACTGATTATGGCCTTTTCTGTTCATATCTGCTGTGATATGATTGCTACTGTAATCATGCATTTATGTAATCACAGATCATGAAATTCTGTGTAATAGAGGTTTATATATATATACTCAAGAAGTAATTATAGTCATCAAATGCTCATTTTCTCCATTCATAAGGCCTGATAACCAGTAGATCCTTATGAATCATCTCTGCCAGACACTGTGGCTTTAAATAAAGGTAAATACCTTAGGAGTTTCTTCTAGATAATACTAAATAATAACTCTGTAATTAGACTTTATGACTCCCCTTGAGAAAAAAAACAGCTTTGACAATTAATTGGATCTGTGAAACGCAGTCTTTCTATTTTGTGCTTAGAGGGTGCTCAAGTCTCATCAAGACAGAAGGAGAAAGACTCTTTCAAAGGGTTCCATCAAGAGCATGGCAACAGCGTTTCCATGAGCCAATCTCTCACTGAGTTTATCTCTAACAGTTGAGCAAGTGTGTACCTGTGTGCATGTGATGGCCGTCTTTGTTGTTAATGAATGTTTTTGTCACAGGTAGAAATGGATCCTCTTCTGGAACAAGTTTTGGCTGGCTTTAACACAACCCTCGGAGCTTCGAATCGGACAGACCCCCTGGATAAATTCTCGGGAACCCAGCTGCTTTGGCGCTTCAAACCCCTGTTTATTCCGCTCTACGCTTTGGTGGTAGTTGTAGCGGGTGTCGGGAACAGTTTCCTTCTTGCCTGCATTCTGTCCGACAAGAAGCTCCACAATGCCACCAATTTCTTCATTGGCAACCTGGCAGCTGGGGACTTGCTGATGTGCCTGAGCTGCGTGCCGCTGACCGCGTCGTACGCTTTTGATGCACGTGGTTGGGCGTTCGGACGTCCGATGTGCCACCTTATTCCTCTGCTGCAAGGCGCAACGGTCTTCGCCTCTGTATTATCCCTCACCGCCATCGCCATGGACCGTTACGTGGTGGTGGCGTACCCGGTACGGAGGCGTATCTCCGTGTGGGGCTGTGGCGCAGTGGCATTGGGCGTGTGGGCAGTTTCGTTGGCCCTTGCCGCTCCCCCTTCCCTCCACACACGCTACGTGGACCTACGACCAAGTGGCATGGAGCTGGTAGTATGCGAAGAGTTCTGGCTGGGTACCGAACGACAGCGCCTACTCTACTCCTGCTTCTTCTTGTTGGCGTCCTACATGATCCCCCTGCTGTCTGTAAGCATCTCCTACTGTGCCATCAGCGTGCACCTCCGCAAACACACGTTGCCTGGAGAGCCTTCCCAATGCCAGCAGCGATGGAGCAAGCAGCGACGCAAGACTTTCTCCCTTCTGGTGGCCTCTGTGCTTGCCTTTGCCCTCTGTTGGCTCCCACTGCAAGTCCTCAATCTCCTTCTGGATCTAGACTCAGACTTCCAGATTGTGGACAAGCGTTACGTCAACGTGCTGCAGGTCAGTTGCCACCTGATAGCGATGAGCTCAGCCTGCTACAACCCCTTCATCTATGCCTCGTTGCACAGCAAGGTCCGCATGCACCTGCGGGGTTACCTGTGCCCCTGCAGGCGTAGTGGGCAGAAGCTACTCTCTCGCTGTGCCTCCCGCAACCCTGCCACCTGCCTGACACTCATCTCTGAGGTAGCGGTGAAAGAGAGCCAATCACCTGAGAGCCCTGTCCCTGACAGCTGCCTCTGAAGATGCACAGACTAATCAGAAGGAGCTCTCAGACATTAAGGATGTTTCGCAGAACTGGAGACGTATTCCAGCCAATATTCAATGTTCTTATCTGAAAACGAAGGCTTTGTTGTTGGTGGGCTTTTCTTTCATGTGTACTAAAAAGAATACTCAGGCTCTCAGCTTTGTTTTGATGTTACTGTGGACATTAGTGATCCAGGCTCAAGATTCCCTCGTCTCTTTGACCTTGAATGAAACCTCCTGACGTTAAACACATTTTCAGTACAGCTTTTACTGGATCCGTTTGGGAATACCCTGTCTTTGAACCCACCACGGCCAAGGGGAAAATCACAACTAGATGTTGACTGGTCTTTTTCACTTCATTTCCTTTCCTTCTTTTTCTCTGCCAATAGCAAGTAGCCAGAAAAAAAGCAGGTGTTTTGGCTCAGGTGCCTCTTTCCCATCACCTCTGACTCTGTTATACCTGCATTTATATGATTAGCGGTTAATTCTGTCCTTTTAGCTCAGAGCCATGTCAGAAGACGAGTGATGCAGAACATCTTATAAACCCTCTCAGCCTCACAAGCCTCTAAGGATCACTGCATGTCTGATATAGATCACTGTTCAGAAATTTGTCCTCAGAGCCTCTCACTCTCAAGTCCAGACACTCTCAAGAGGGCTCTGGCAGTCAGAGTTCAATCAAATGACAGCCTTTCGCCTCTGGTAATGGACTGCACATTCTCCTTTAAGACACATATGTGGCACATAGCTCGCACTGGAGCACTTCTACATTTCTTAAGATAGTAATAGTTCTATGAAATGTTCAACAGAGTGAGTCTGACCTTTTGTAATTGGCTGGAGCTAAAGTGATGATAATTTCACAGGAGCAAGTGCCCGTTGTTTTGCTATTATGTGGTTTTGTCATTTCCCTTGGAGAGCTGTGAGAATTGATGTCTCATTCTAACAGTTCTCTGGAGGTGTGAGATACACTTAATTAGATGATCCACAATGCATTCACACTACACTACATTACTCATCAAGTCAATCATTTCTCAGATGAATAAACAAGAGTATTTGATCCAAAAGATTTAGGTAATTAATGGTAGAATGTCACTGTGTGTATTTGTTTGACAAAGTCATACTATTCATCCTTTTCTCTTTTTAACCCTTTCATGCATAGATTATGAAAACTTCAGTCAGGATTTTTGTGTTTTTATTGCTCTCAGGGCACGAAAAACAAGATTTGAACTTTTTTTGTTTGTTTGTTTTACACACATTTTTCAAAGAGATTTTCAGATGTCCACTTGAGTGGACTGTGTACGTTTTTGGTTTTAACTGAAGAGATACTGTACAGTATTAACACATCAATACTGTATGTATTTAACAAACCAATGAATACAATTATATAAAATGTGAAAACTATAAAATAGATAAATAAAAGACAGTTTTAATAATTGCAAACACAATAGATTTTGTTCCCGTTCAGACAAAGAACTTCATACAAGTTGAACTTCTTTTGTCTTTGATATCAGAAAATGAGGATGTGATTCCGTTTTATGCAGAAAACAGTCACGCTCCCTCCAGTCTACCGGAGTACGTTGATTTACCCTTTTTAGCTGATCAAAATGGATACATTTCTACGGTAGCCCTCCTCTCTGAGAAAACCTCAGACTGAAATCAATATAGTTTTATTGATGTTTTCAGACTGTTTTAAAACTAGCGATCAGATGTTTTCAGTCATCTGAAATGAGCAGCGTTGGGAGTAACTCATTAAAAGTAACATGCTCAATGTAATCAGATTACTTTTTCAAGAGTAGAGGATTACAAGTATCATGCATTACGTAATCAGATTACTTTTTTGACTGCAAATTACATTTTCATAACACAAATACATTTATTTACAGCCAAAAAGGTTACTGCAGATTTAGTATTTTCAATAACAACGGCTTGTGATGCACAATGTCCAATTTAGTATCAGAATTTCCTCCCAATGTAAAATCAATACTTGGAAAATTTAATAATGATATGACTCCTTAGATATTACTTTATGCTACAAAATTTTTTTTTCTACAAGAGTCTATTGGGATAGAAGGAATGGATTGATATTTCAGAGCAACTTGGCATTTTTGACTGGTCATCGGCCATCTTGGTTAGGAGAAAAAAAAAGTCAACATACAATGGCTTGCCACTTGGTGGCAACTTATAGGAGGATGCACTAATGTCCACTGTAAATTTTAATGTGCAACTATACCATCAAAACACATGCATTCGCAAGAAAATGCTTTTTGAATAGCTGTCCACTGTAATGACCACTATGCGTGAAAGGGTTAAAAAAAAGCACACTGTGGAAATTCTTCATGTGCATCTTGATAATTGCCTTGTCAGATTGTATGATGTGACCCCAGTGAGATCTTGGGTAAAATCCAAAGCACTCTATGCAACATCAAATATTTTCAGTCTTTTCTTACATCTTAATATGTATGCGAAATTGAAACAAATTAAACCCAAGCATCTCCTTAAACTACTGTAAATATGCCGTGCTTATAAAAAGTGTCTGGAGTCAGTCAGTTGTGGCTGAACAAATTGGCTCATTCTTTAGAGTGAACTAGACATACTGTAGTATACAATAAAATAATATATTTATATTGCATTTAGACAAAACCGTTTAACTGACCTTTTTTTTGTCTCAGTCCATATACACCATTTGTCCTCCAATTTGTTCTTCAATTGCAAAATTTCTACAAATCATGAACAAAATCAAGTAGTGTGCTCTCAGCTTTAGACATGAATTACAACAGCCACACAAACAAAAACATTCATGCAGTCTTGTAGTTCTGGTTGACTAGCTGATTCCATGCTACGACAATGTGGATTATAACCTGTGTGGATGAAATCATAATAGATTACATCTTCTATCACTATGGGCGACCTTTTGCAATTGTGTTACCTTGTAAATCTGTGAGTAAAATGCAAACCTTTCAGCAGTGTTTGAAAGAGTCTTGTCGTTTATTAGAAAGCTTATATTACATGACAGTGTTTGCAAAGTGTGCGCAGGTTTGCACACAATAACAAAAGCAACATGAACCAACAATCTGTTTCCAGATGAACGTAGGCACATACAATTTTGTGATTACATACATCACACAGTAGGTAAAGAATGAAGCAGAAGTTGGTACAATTATGTCAGGCGAATGGATCTGCATGCTAATTATCAAATCTAGCAACCAACGCTAATTGCTAGCCTAGCACAGGGACACCAGGGGCAAGATGGCCAGGGCACACAGGAAAAAATAGACCTAGCCAACGATACCCAAAGGTTCCCTAATAAGAACTTGTGTATTCCCTGCAGCCAACATGTCCAGACCACCTAATTTTATACAGTAGGTCGCTTTGCATGGGGAGCGCAGCTACAATGCTAATAGGCATGATTCATAATAGATGACAAATAGACCCCAGGACCTTTTTGAAACTGTGAGAGGCAGCAACAGTTTGTCACCCCATGGTGAGCATTATGAGTAAGCATATAGTCACAGCCGATATTTCACACTTGGGTATCTTTGGAAAGTCTGAGCCCAGTTTGTGATGTAGAGATTTCTTCTAAAACTGAGGAGACTCAGAAGAAGTGAATTTCCATTTCTCCATTGTTGACGCATTGTCTCAGTTGAGATATTAAAGATTTGTCCTTTGTGATTTTTCTTTTCCACCAGAGAGCTCAGACATGACATCACAGAACCTGTAAAATATAGCATGCGGTATATCAACATCATCGACCGAACTTTCTATGCAGAAAAATAGACTATTTTACTTTCCTGCAGAACATATTAGGAAAATCAGTGAAGTGAGAGTGTGGGTCTAATGATGTCATTAAGCTTAGAGCAGCTTTGCAGAGGAATAGGTAAAAGAACACAGCAGACTTGAAGACGCAGGTATTATGATTCGGTGGAAACAAACACATTCTGCACCAGAAGGTTTCATAAATAGCAGCTGTTGTTATTGGTTCCAATGTCAAACACATCTGGCTGTTTTAGATTCAATTGGAGAGAAATCAGCTACACAAGGGGGTGCGATAAAAGGATTCTAGGAGTGAAATTTCATGTTCTTATTTTTTTTTAAAGAAAGAATCAGGTTTTAGATTTGTGCTACTCTCTGACCGCCTCTTGACTTAACAAGGACCTTAAAGTGGTTCTCAAAGACACAAACTGAGCAGCAAGACCCCAAGATGAAGGAAAACAAAGAAAAACAAGGCTCAGAGATCAAAAGAGCCTTTGTGTGCAGGGCCGGAATTGTGTCCTTTTTTTTGAAAATTTAACCCATTATTGCAAATCATTTGGGGCACAAGCATCACCTTTTGTATAAATGAAAGTGAGCATGAGGCATGCAATTTAAATGCATTAATAATAAAACATTAATATTGGGGAGGGGAGAGGTTGTTAAGTCAGTTTTAACTAACGCTGTTTCTGGAGGCTCTTATAACAACACAAGTAACAGTTTCTATGCAAATGCATAAATTTTAAAATTTATTCAGCTTTTTACAGTACATTAGACATTCAACTGTGCTAGCTACACTTGATAAACTGCTGTATGCCTAGTTAATTTCATAAACTAATTAACCATCAATTATAATTGGAATTACTACATTTAAATATTACAAAATAACTGATGAGCTACATTTTACTGTTGAAGCAGATGGTGTTTTGAGTGTTTCTGACACTGCAGCGGTCAAGTGGTTCTACGAAAACATGAACACGTTTTCAAAATCTAGTCAAAATCGTACTCACTGCTCTTCCATTGTAAAAAGCGAAGCCGCCAATGTCACAATATGGTGCTGACGTGCTGATTTGAGGCCTGAGTCTGTGCACTAGTGAACTCAGGACCTGATTAATTGACCGTTAGCAAACAGTTTGATTGACAGGTGATCTGACCAATCATAACCCCGAATCCGTCACTTTGTCTGACAAAGCAGTCAGGGGAGTTAGTAGATTAACGTTGGTGAATTTGAACTTGAAAAATTGTGTGTACTTTCTGCGCTTTAAACAACATTCCTTCTGATGTTCATTCATGTTTATTTGATGCTATAAAAGAACTAGTATGAAGAGATTGAAGGAGCTTGAGCTTGAAGGAGCTACAGCGATCTGTCACGACACATTAAAGAGACACTATACGGTAAAAAAAATAAAATAATGATATATTGAATGTGAAACTGTTTCATATGTTTGTCAGTGTCCTCTTTGCTCCTGGATGTATTTTTCACTGCGTGAGAACATGATGTGTGGCGTGAGAGTGCATGGCTTGTCGGACATAGCAACAGTAACTAAAGGGGGCGGGTCTCTACAAAGGGTCTATTGCGTAGGAGTGAGCTTGAAGTGGAGTCGCGTGCTATCAAGGCCCCGCCCACACTCCAAAGAATCGTTTAGTAGCCTACGGTTTACTTTAGAAACACTCCTTATGCCGGTGTGAAATAAATAGTTATGGAAATGTAGAAACTGAAGTTAAAGCTCTAATCTCCATCTGAAAATCCAGAAAAAAGTCAGTTAGTGCCTCAGTGACTATTTAGTTGTCAATCATGACACCACACCCCCTTATTATAGCATCAAATAACTAACTAAAACCAAATTTATTTATTAAAAAAAAAACAACGAACACTTGAACTTAGATAAGCATGATAAAAACTACATAAAATGACAGAAATCAGTGTCCTGATTACTGAACTAGGGAGCTGATTGGTACACCCCATTGAGGCACATCAAATAGTTTTACATCATCGCACTATAGGCCCCGCCCACTGCCTGTCAGTCACTTCAGGCTGACACCGGACACTTAAACATAAATGTCAACCAAATGACCCAAGAAGATTTTGGGACTAGAAGAGAAATAAAACGAGGAACAACATCGATGTCGTATTCCTTAATGGAGAGAACTTCGCGACAAACTTCAACTCGACAGAGACGCCGATCTTGCATGTGTTTTAGGTGAGTAACAATTTGGATTCCTTTAGTGACAGAAAACTTGTGATTATTATATCGATCAACAGTGTTAGTCGTATTGTTTGAATGTCTTGTTCTTGTCTATGAATATGATGTGAAAAATGGTGAGGTGATGTTCACTACGAATACTTCAAGGCATGTTATGAACTGTTGGCTGTAATTTTGCTTTATATTGTAACTTTAGTGAAATACGTGTCACTACATCAAATGTGTCAAATGCCAAAATTGCGTATGAGTTGCGTTCTGTACGAGTAATGTTTATTAAGGACAGCGTTATTGCATTTGGCATTGCGATTAGTTTGTTGTCATTGCCATACACTTCACCCGATGTGATAAACAATATAAATTAATATGAATGTGTTATACATAAATATTAATCAGCCTTTTTGCAAATGATGTGGGTACGTTCAACTGTACTTTCACTATGATTGTTTTGAACACATAAAACTGAACACCAATGAATTGGACAAATACAGTAACATCTAAGTGTTAAACCTTGCTTTACTAGCGGCTAATTCATTATAATGAAATAAAATCATGTCATCAAGCGCAACATTTATAAAACTATTACTTTACCTCATCCATGAACATGATTTCTGATTCCCGCCTGATTTAAATCAACGGTGGAGTTGAAGACGGCAGTTCCCATCATTCAAGCTACACCATTGTTGTTGTTGTTTTAAATGTAGCAGCCAAAATGTTACATATAGCACCTTTAAGGAACATTTAAAAAAAAAATCCATGTCATGACCCCTTTAATTCCAACATGCCGTAAACACGCCTTTACATCTTCACAGACGCTGTATATGCTAATGATTGATTGTTCTGTGTTGTTTAATTGGCATGCCATCTAATAATTAAAAAGAGAATTGTGTGATTTCTCCAGCTCACTAAGGTGACCAAACGAAACTGCACAAACAACGCTTGTTTTTAAATCTTATATTGTTTTGTTGAACAAACGGATAGTCCCACCCCAAATTCACGCCATTGGTTGAGCCAAAGTTGGCAGCTGTCATAAACCTTCAGTCTCTTCTGTCATCAACCAATGAATAGGAATAGCTTACATATCATCGCTGTTGTAAGTTCATTCGGGATGGAGTTACGAGGGTTGACCAACAGTTTGAGGATCCAATGGAGTTACTAGATTAGTTTAGTCACAAGCTCTTTTTAATGGTTTTCATTAGTTAAATATATTGCAAAATCCACCAACAGATATAAATGGTGACAAATTGTAATGATTTATGTAAAAAAAAATAATGATGAGATATGGAATTACAAGGTTTCCACTCAGCAGCGACAATATTCAGCGACTACTTCGCTCAGAAAAAGCTGTCAATCTCAGCTGTCAATCATGAAACCACACCCCCATTTTTACAGCATCAAATAACTATCTAAAAACAAACTTAACAATCGTCAGTGTGATAAAAACTGCCTAAAATGACAGAAACCATCTTTGGAAAAAAAATATTTTGACTGTTTAGTTTGTCTCACGTCCCATTACATTACATTGAGAGGGCAGCGTTTACTACTTATACTGCATCCAGCCACTTGGGGGCGATCGAGACGCTTTGGCTTTACTTTCAGGATTTGTGTGGCATGTTTGGTTGGTATATATGTATTCTCAACACTATAATATCATAATTCATTTTGTAACACTGGTAACATCTTCACAGACGCTGTATATGCTAATGATTGATTGTTCTGTGTTGTTTAATTGGCATGCCATCTAATAATTAAAAAGAGAATTGTGTGATTTCTCCAGCTCACTAAGCTGACCAAACGAAACTGCACAAACAACGCTTGTTTTTAAATCTTACATTGTTTTGTTGAACAAACGGATAGTCCCACCCGAAATTCACGCCATTGGTTGAGCCAAAGTTGGCAGCTGTCATAAACCTTCAGTCTCTTCTGTCATCAACCAATGAATAGAATAGCTTACATATCATCGCTGTTGTAAGTTCATTCGGGATGGAGTTACGAGGGTTGACCAACAGTTTGAGGATCCAATGGAGTTACTAGGTTTAGTCACAAGCTCTTTTTAATGGTTTTCATTAGTTAAATATATTGCAAAATCCACCAACAGATATAAATGGTGACAAATTGTAATGATTTATGTAAAAAAAAATAATGATGAAATATGGAATTACAAGGTTTCCACCCAGAAGCGACAATATTCAGCGACTACTTCGCTCAGAAAAAGCTGTCAATCTCAGCTGTCAATCATGAAACCACACCCCCGTTTTTACAGCATCAAATAACTATCTAAAAACAAACTTAACAATCGTCAGCGTGATAAAAACTGCCTAAAATGACAGAAACCATCTTTGGAAAAAAATATTTTGACTGTTTAGTTTGTCTCACGTCCCATTACATTACATTGAGAGGGCAGCGTTTAATACTTATACTGCATCCAGCCACTTGGGGGCGATCGAGACGCTTTGGCTTTACTTTCAGGATTCGTGTGGCATGTTTGGTTGGTATATATGTATTCTCAACACTATAATATCATAATTCATTTTGTAACACTGGTAAAAATGACACTTTCCCTTTAAGGAACATGAATGCATTTGAATCTAGCATCCTAAAACCTGCACAAAAGGCTTTGATTTAGAACTGTAGTTCCAGCTAGTAAGTAACTGATCTCCTGTGCATTCACTGTGAGACAAAAGAAAATCACACTTAACTTTAAACTCGTTTATTTTATTTGTAACCATGAAAAATATACTCCAGGTCCAGTACTGACAACATGTCTCAAAGAGCCGAAGTGTAAATGAACTTTGCAGGGGTGAAATGGTGCTTTAGGGAAACCATAGCAACCATTTTTAAGTTGCCACTCAAGTAATATTCATTTGGATTGTTCCCATTTGGCAGTGTGTCACTTTCTCCTTTCACAATATTCCTACGGGGAACTGCTTAAAGTACAAATCCTAAATGGCAGCTGCCATAACAACAGTGATAACAACAGCATCAAACAGAAATGTATTAGTAATGGCCTTAAAAACACAAGATGGAAGCCTCTTTAAATTTCAATACCCACAATACCCCTCGCACATGCGTAAAATTTCGGATCCGTTTCATTGCCACCTCAATTTGTGCTGTGAGCCCTCTTAGCCTTAATGCGAACCGCAATCAGGGTAGTCAGCTAGTTACAGATGCATTTATTTTACAGAAACTTCAAGTGTTTGCCCTGCTTTTCCCAAGGTAAACCATGCAGGGATTTGCATAAATTTGCATAGGCCGTTCTGAAGAGGAAATAACAATGAATGAGACAAACGACAAAAGCACCAGACACTGAAATACAGGCACAGCTTCAAAAAATTACTTAAACTGGAATGACATCCGCAGCTATCAGCTGCTAATCTGTTTGCATTTTGCTTTTAAAAAGGATGGCTTTCAACAGCTGTAGGCCTATACATGTGAACCACTTTAATTTTCCTGGTGTGCGATATGAAATTGCATTATTATCAAGTAATTATCCGAGAGATGATTATGTGGCTTTGCCGTCTGGACATTTTTGAAACGATCAGGAGCTCTTAGTGTTCTCTGTGTACTCTGTATACTCAATAAATAAAGAAAAGAACAAACCTTAATCAATACCTCTCTGAGGAGGAGAGATGAATAGACATCTTGCTCTGTCTTCGTATTTCATTTAGTTCGCATTCAAATACGCTGTGAATAAAGACGGATCCGTCATGCACAGGCCTCCTCAGATTGAGCCAAGTGAATTTTTCAGTGCAATTTTTACAGTATGTATTTGTTCAGTAGATTGCACGATTTTTGAAAGTAAAAACTGTGCTTTTTTTTAAATTGCCGTGGCAGAGATCTCACATTTAAAGAGCTGTCTGTTCCATACTGTCCAACAAAAACACACGATAATCACCGCCTGTCACGACCAGTAGCAATTTCGCTTGCTTGATTAAAATTAGCAACCAAATTAGTTATCTTCAAAGGGATAGTTCACCCAAAAATTACAATTCTGTCATCATTTACTCTGTCAATCCGAACCTGTATGACTTTCTTCGGCATCTCGGAACACAAAAGAAGAAGAGTCTGAAAGAATTTAAAAGAAAAAAAATAATCATCTTCTCATGTTCTGCAGAAAAAAGAAATGCATGCAGGTAATGATGACAGTACTTTAATTTTTGTGAATTACCCTGTAATGGTCTGAAGGCTTTCAAATCCTTATTTTTAATACATGGCGCTTCTGTGAAATACTTCTCAGATTTATATGATACCGATTTGTTTGATGGGAACAGTTTGCTCCCTCTTAACAAGGGCTCATGCGGTGTGTCTTCGAGACAGAGTGTGTCCATTTTTCTAACCTGCCAGAAATAGGTGTCACTGGGTCAACCATTACCAAATAGCAGAAAAATGCTTCTGGAAAAAGCTGGAATGGAATGTAAAAGCTCATGTGCCAGAAAGTCGATGTAAGCTATGTTTTGTTTTTTCCCCATTTTCTTTGAGCAGACAATAAATAAAATATTTTATGAAGGTATGTTTTCTAAAGGCCCATTCACACCACGAACAAAATGACTATAAAAGATAACTATATTAGCATCCACACCAACGGACGTCGTTCTGTTTATTATAAGCGCATGCTACAGTTTTGTCACCTGCCGCTTTAAATGCTCACACTCTTTAAAACAGGACGGATCCAGGTTTAAATCCTTATTTGACCTGAATTAAAAAACTATTTATTATTTAGAGCCTAATTTCTGAGTTGCATTTAAATTGTTTATTACAGCAGCAATGTCATCCTAAAGCAGATAATCCATATTTTTCATTAGAATGCAAAATGGTCCTCATCCGAAATAAAATCTTTTGCTTAGGCACACACAGACATCAAGAATCAGCCTGAATCAACAATGGTGACAAGCAACATATTCTGATAAACTGAGTTTCTTCTTTGTTGATTCTGCTTGTTAACATCAGGTGTCTTCACTAATGATCAATCATCACTCAATTAATCAATTAATTCTCTCATTAACTTTAACACTGGTTCAATGGGTGGAATAAACATATGGCAGGACTTTTACTTTCTCACCCCTGGACTTTCCACTTCTGCCAGAACTGGACCTTATCTTGGCCGTCTTTATATATTGTTTATAGAGTCATCTCAGCATTAACAAGCCTGTTAACAAGCAGAATCACTGAAGGAAGAACCACATCTGACTTCAGCCACAGCCTTAGATGAAATCAACTGAAGATATAAGACATTAAATCTCTGAAGGCCTCAGCAGAAGAGAATTAAACATCTCCACAAACAGCATTATAGCTTCACTTAGTACTAACCAGATTTACTTTATTTCTGTTAGACATATACAGAATTGTTTTAGACTTAACAGGGGTTTAAATCTAACATTTTTTTCATTTGAGGTTACCATGATGGTGATTGGTGTTTCCATTAGTTGGTGTCTTAACTTTTAAAACATTTCAACTATGTCAATGTGTTGGTAAAAAGCTTTTTCAGAAGCATTGAAAGTCAAAAATACTTTCTAAAAGCCTTTCTAGTCTTTGTGAAAAAGCATGTTTCACAGATGTCATTTTAATGCAAATGCCTTGCACCGTTTATATATTCATATTACAAATCCTGATTCTATGACATGCAATCCAGCTGTATTACAGAAATCAATTGAAGCATGAAAGAGAGTAATCTAAGATGACACACAAAGACATCTAGAATAAGCACATGAATCTCAACAGTGGTGACAATCAAAAGTGTCATGCTGCGATGCATGCCGGGTACCAGAGTAAACTTTGTACAACCTGATTGAATATTTTGTTGATTGTCACCATAGTTGAGATTCATACACTGATTGCTGATATCTGTGTTTGTCATTGTAGTTCACCTTTTTTATCTTCAATTTTTTAATGGGTTATTGCAATACAGCTGGATCTCAAGTCACGAAAGCACAGGATTTGTTATTTATAAATATTAACAACACTAGATAATTGTTAGATTCAAATGACAATGAGGCAGGTTATTTCATGTTGATTTTAAATCCACCCATAGCTAACCAGCTCCTAATCTTATATTATGACTACTGTAAATGTGGTTGATAGTATGTAATTACAGCATAACAAAATTCCGTAATAAAAGTTAAAAGCCTAAAACCAATGGAAACACTAATCACCATCATGGTACCCTCAAATGAAACAAACGTGAGAGTTAAACTTCTGTTAATTGTCAATAACTTCTGTAGATGTCTGCCAGAAATAAAGTCAGTCTGGTTAGTAATAAGTGAAGCTGGTAATGCTGTTTGTGGGGTTGTTTAATCAGGTCTTGAGAGAACTATCGCTTTAATTCCCATATATTCCTGTAAATTCCCATGAAAAGTTTTCAACTTTCCCAGAATATTGCATCCCTACAGTGACGAAGCACATGAGAGCAATGGATGCCAGCTTCACTGATGTCACTTCAGTATTAAAATTGTCTTATACATTACAAACCCTGTGCTTCTGTGACATGAGATCCAGCTGTATTGCATTTTTTTTATCTTCTAAATGCAATACAGCTGGATCTCATGTTGTGCAGAGTTTGTAATGTAAATGTATTAACATCGCAAGACAATTATTATATTCAAATGGCATCAGTGAAGTTGGTTATTTCATAATGATAACAATAACAGCCACAGCTAATAATAACTTCTGCAAATGTGTTTGACTAACACACTGCCACAAAAAACGAAATGTGTTTTAAGAGTTAAGTGCACAACTAATGGAAACACGAATTACCATCACAGTAACCTCAAATTACTTCTGTTAATTCTCAATAAGAATGTCTTTTCTGTATTTTTAACAGAGAAGTGAAGCTGGTAATGCTGTTTGTTTCATCTAAGGCTGTGGCTAAAGAAAGTTGTAGTTCTTGTGTTTCTGCTCACCTGTGTTTCTGGTCTGTTCTCTTCTCTCCTCCAGTGATTCTGCTTGTTACAGGCTTGTCAATGCTGAGATGACTCTATAAATAATATACACAGATTTTGTGGCCAAGATAAGGTCCAGTTCTGGTTTATTGTTTGCTCTCGGCTGACATGTGGCGTTGCTATGGCCTGCTTGTGGCCCAGATCTGGCAAGCAAGAGCGGTCCGCCCAAGTGCCATCATTCCATGCCACATGTGACCCAGATCATCATTCCGCATTCCGAAATCGACACTGGGCTATCTGGGCTTTGACTTCTTTGAGTTCTTTGAATGAAATGTTGTAATCTCAAATTAAGTAAATCAGTCATTTGCCTTAATTATTCTGTTATTCAATTATGCATTCAGTTATCAATTATTCTCAGTGTGTTTGCTAAAATGTCTCTCTCTAACAAGAAATAATCTTGGAAACCTTTTTAAAAAATTCAAATGTGGCCCTATGGTCACAAGCCTGATTTGGGCCACATGATCACTGCAACATATGGCCCAGCTTAGGCTGACAGGACACATGGCACCATTCACTTTCATTGTATAGAAAAGAGCAGGCCAGGACATTCTGCCTCACATTTACTTTTGCATTCTGTGAAAGAAAGAAAATCAAACTGGGTCCGAATGAATTTTAACCACTTTCTTTTGTACTCTTTGAGCCAATTATTTGCAATAATCAGATTCTGTTATAAATGTTATGATTATTATTTTCATTTTGACAAATAGGGTGCTCAGACTGGAATTCTTGCTTTATGCTTGAGATTATTCTACTAAGAAACGTGATCATATAAATAAGTCAGTGGCTTTTGAAAATTACCATTTTTTTATGGAACATCATGTTCAGATTCCTGCGCTCTAGAAATATGCTGGGTAAAAACCAACCCAAGTTGGGTTGAAAATGGACAAACCCAGACATGCGTCCCAAATCTGTGTGAATAGTATTCACTAAGTTACCATTCATTTTCTCATTCTATCAGAATGGACTTCATTCAGAGAGAGATTGCAGCTCACGCATCGTGTTAGTTTTCTTTATTTTGTAAAAGCACAACATTTTGTACACAAATAAAATAAGACATTTCACAGATTAGAATGATATATAACTATACTCTAATTGTATGTCCAAAATTGACAGAACATTTTGAGTCTCTTTAACACTGACAAGAAAAAAGCGAGGAGATCAACCCAGTGTGACAGCCGACTCCAGAAGATTAACTCAATGGTTGGGTAAAATGTTTGACCAACCAGATAGCGACATAGTATGGCCCAGATCTGGCCCACATTTGGTACATGTGGATAACATGCGGACCAGATGTGGGCCGGATCTGGGCGGACACTATGTTGCTATCAGCAAATAGTAGTTTATTTAACTATTGTTTAAAAATTACTGTATTGCTTGCTTAAAATGAACCCAAAGTATGTTGGAAATTAACATTTATTAATATGTTTAATGAATAATAATTAAACAATAAACATTTATTAAATTGCTTATTAATAAATCTTCACCTTTTGATTGTTGCCTCTAGTAATTGTTTCTGATTTTTAATTTCAACTTATTTTGGGCTAATTTTAAGTCAGCCATATGTTAAGTTTTTAAATAATAGTTGGATTAAATAAAACATTCAATCCAACCACTGGGTTACAACTTACAACACCACAATCGCTGGATTTGTCAATTTTTAACCCAACTTGGGCCGTTTTTTTAACCCAGCATTTTTTTTAGAGCGTAGTGTTACTAATTTTATAGGTTTTCAGAGAAAGTGTGGTAAGCTAAATATGTCATCAGCTTTAACTATTTATGTAAATGTCTGTCTGCAATATTTAGACCTGTTACTGTCTGCAAAATGGGAAAATAAAAAGCAAATTCAGATAAAAAAATGTTTCAGTAAATTCAACAATTACTATAATCAAAAATTATGAATCAAAAACACATTGAATTGATCTTTTCTATTGCTAATGTATTCTCATCTTATTAAGACATTCACCAAATGCCTGTTGTGACTCACTCAAACGTTCCACCTTTGTTGCTTGTTGCTGCATAAAAATAAATTGTCAATCCCATGACAAATACTCCTCAGACTGCATGGAGAAAAAGTTGGGTTATTGAAAAGACAAATTTGATCTCCTGGTCTCTCATTTAGTCACTAATGGATTCCAAAATCCCTTTGTCTCACCAGGTGCTGTAATGACAAAGAGGTTGACTTGTTGAGAGAATAATAATAAGGTGTACGATCCCAACTGCAACAACCCTGACAACCTCTTTTCTTATTTTTGGATCCATAAATTTCACTTGGTGTGGTCTGAGATGTCCCTGTGAGGTCCTCAGTCCAAAAGGTCATTCCGTGCTCTGGTGATGCCATGAATAATAGTAACTGTCAGAATGTCATTGAAAGTGGTGAATACATTTCTGAAGGCTAATTTGATTGATTAGAAATCTTTCGACCCCAAATTTTGAATTATAGTGCATACATTCAAAGTCATATGTTTCATTTCTTCATTGATTTTTTAGGGGGAGGGGGGAGGGTGTGTGTGTGTCTGTGTGACCCAGACATGTTTTCGTGAGATTCAACCATTAGTTACACAAAATCAATTATTTGCATTTTGATGCAATGCCAGGTTGCGCCTCTTGCATGTGCGTGCTCTCTCACCTCCATCTGTTGTCTACATTCAGGAAGGTGCAAATCAATTACTCGAGTGGAGGAAAGCAGACACAGTGTTCTGTGCTGTTCTCGTCTAAATCCCTCCAGACTTCCTGCTGTGGTGAGACCTCAGCAGCAGCTTCATTGTGTAATGCAGAATAGCACACATTAGTTCTATTGTGATGCAATACATGTATTATGAAGAAAGAATGTGACTTTCTTTCCTTAAGTGAATCTTGCAGAAAAGTTCTGTCACTATATCGCATCCCATTTCAATCTTCCCTGAAAGGCACGGCAGCATCTGGTGCGATAGGTGAAAGCGAGCAGTCATTTAAACCATTCAGACTGCAGATCAGGTACTCAAAGCTGCAATTCATTGCTTCGCTCACACTTCAAAATCACTCCATTCAGTTGGTCTGAGGCATTTTACAGAAGAGCAGAAGGCCACTCTCGCTCACAGACTTACAGAAGACTGCAGTCACGCGAGAGCCACTCATCTATAGAGGCAAATCATGCTAGCAGAAGGTGGGGGAACAAAACTGTACAAAGTGTATTGTGGGCGATACCGGTTAGAGATGCTACACAAGCGCTTGATGGTGTCATATGGGTCGCTCATTCTTCAGAAAGCATCATGATTAAGCTGTCGGGAAATCATTTTACCTTCGTTTAAAGAGCTATAACGAAAGCATCACTTCCTTAAAGGTGCCATGAGAGTCGCAATCAGAGAAATTCTTTTATTTCATAATTTACTATTTCTTTCACTATTGGTAAATTACAGAAGTTGTGGCTTTGTTGAGCATAGTATATATATATATATATATATAAAGAAGAGAGCAGAGCAACATGCTGTGCACTGAAATTTCTTACATTGCAACAGGTTGTTTTTTAACATCCAGCTTAAATCTTTAATGGCTAAATCTGGTTTAACGGTAAGTTACAGGGAGTCGTCTGTGAATTAAACAGGACTAACAAGCGAGGCTTTATCCCACAATAACAACACTTGGGCTGAGTACGGCTCTCACATAGAAAGTTCAAGTGATTCAAGGGTCCTTCAAAGACAGAGATCCAGGTCCTGTTACACTGCAAATCCACAATTTGTAAACATCCTCTTGGTGTTGGTAAAGACACAGACGTTTATATACCCTGTCTCAGATAAAACAGCAAAGTAAATATTCCTATCTATTTGACACAAAAAGATGAACCATGGTCTGCATTTTTTTAAAAACAAAATAAATAAAATCTGCAGACAGCAGTGTTGTGGTCAAGACCAGTTCACTCGAGTCTGAGTCAGGACCGAGTTGAAGAGAGAGAAGAGAGTTGAGTTAAAGTCACGACAGAGTTCAAATGATTCTGAGTCCAAGACAAGACCAAGACCATAAAAATTCAATCTTGGACTCTGACTCAAGGACTAAGACAAAAACTATGAAAATATGATCTTGGACTCGGACTCAAGGACTAAGACAAAAACTATGAAAATATGATCTTGGACTCGGTCTCAAGGACTAAGACAAAAACTATGAAAATATGATCTTGGACTCGGTCTCAAGGACTAAGACAAAAACTATGAAAATATGATCTTGGACTCAGACTTAAGGACTAAGACAAAAACTAAATATGATGTTGGACTCGGATTCAAGGACTAAGACAAAAACTATGAAAATATGATCTTGGACTCGGACTCAAGGACTAAGACAAAAACTATGAAAATATGATCTTGGACTCGGTCTCAAGGACTAAGACAAAAACTATGAAAATATGATCTTGGACTCAGACTTAAGGACTAAGACAAAAACTAAATATGATGTTGGACTCGGATTCAAGGACTAAGACAAAAACTATGAAAATATGATCTTGGACTCAGACTTAAGGACTAAGACAAAAACTAAATATGATGTTGGACTCGGATTCAAGGACTAAGACAAAAACTATGAAAATATGATCTTGGACTCGGACTCAAGGATTAAGACAAAAACTATGAAAATATGATCTTGGACTCGGACTCAAGGACTAAGACAAAAACTATGAAAATATGATCATAAACTCTGAATCGAGGACCAAGACCAAAACCATGAAAATATTTTCTTAGACTAGGACTTAAGGATCAAGAATTAGTCATCTAATATTTTTTATTTAAGACTGATCATAACATTTAGTTACTTCAACAGGTAAATTGGTCTAATTTGAACCCGAAAAAATTACCCTTTTGGCTAACTGCTAGTTGGACTCGGCCTGGCTGTCTTTATGAAACTGGTCCCCGGTCTTGACTCTGACTCAAATGAGCTGGTCTTAACTACAACACTTGCATAAAGTGGCTAATACACTAAACAATCATTTTTGCACAGTATTTTGGCTCAAAAAACAACATTATTATTCACTCAGCCACCACAATCCAGTTGCTAAAAGCACTAAAATGTTGCAGCAACAGTATTGTCAGTGCATGTCATTGATTTCTATGTAAATTAAGCTTATTGTAGATGATGGGGCTTCTTACATTAAACTGCCTTGCAGAAAGCAAGCGTTACAGTCATAGCCGCAGTTATTCATCGGATGGTAAAGAAAATCATTATAATCCAGACAAGCACATTAGTCGAGCTCATTTTAAAAGTCGATTCGGCTGTCTGGATCACAATGTTGGAGTTTCAGAAAAGTATGTTGCCGCTCCGTCCACAACCTAACATTCAGAACCCATTCACAAGATTGCGCCTGTGCTGCCAGCACAAGCGGTTTGGTTGATTTTGTGCAGGTAACTGATTTACACTACTCTTGAATGGGTGCAAAAACAGTGTGTACAAATACACAGTGCTGTCAGGCACAAATCTACTTTGTGGTTGGTTTTAACACAAGTTTGTTATTCTTGTCTTCCACTTGGAACCAACAAGAGGGCTTCCTGTCTCCTGTCTCGGCTTGTTTTTCCAACAGAACAACCTAATGTCCTCCCTCACTCCGTTACTGGCCAGAACATAGAGCACTGGGTCCACCATGCTGTTCAGGCTGGATAGTGCGAGGGAGCAAGTGAAGGGTAAAAACATCGCTTGTTCAAAGTTGCAGTTTTCTTTCTCTCCCAGAGAAAAGAAAGCAATGGATCGTATCATCAGGAGGATGTGATATGGTGCAAAGCAGAAGGAGAAAATGCCAATGACTCCCATTGACAAAATCCTCACTTTGCGTTTGCCTTGCTCGTCCACCCCTCTACTTTGCTGCACCTTGGCTGGAATCAAACAGTAGCAGACCGTGATGACCACCAGCGGCAAGAGGAAGCCAACTCCAACCCTTATCAGATTGAACATTGCGATGCGTTCTGTCATGGGGAAGGTCTCGTAGCACGTCTGGTAGCCGTCGTCCAGTGGATCTGGCAGCTTGTCCAGGTACAGCACCAAACAGTGCAAGGCCATGACAAAAACGTAGACCAGCCCACAGATGATCCAGGCATAGCGCTGGCGTCGGAAGGTTTGGATTCGCAGAGGGAAGATGATGGCCAGGCAGCGATCGATGGAGATCCAGCAAAGGATATAGATGCTGATGTACTGGTTGGAGTAGTAAAAGAAGCCAGCCAGACTACAGAGTCCCTGGCCAAGGGTCCATTTGTGGTTGTTGCTTAAGTAATAGATCCACAGTGGCATGGTAAGGATGTACAAGAGATCTGAGACAGACAGGCCGAGAAGGTAGATCCCTAGAACATTCTTTCTGCAGATCTGCTGAATTATGGGGCCGATGGTGACCAGGTTGAACAGCAGTCCCAGGATGAAGGCGATGATGTAGATAGACATCAGCAGGGGACCAGCCGCAGGGTTCATGTACACACATGATGTGTTGTTTGCATTGGATGTTGCGTTCATAATCTGTGTGCACAAAGAAAGCTTAAATTTAATTACTTGTTTACAATTAGTGAATTCTACATGCAATGGCATTAATTTAAAATATTCTGAATTTTTGTATTACCGATTACATCAAATTATATATATTTATTGTCTGAAAAATACACATTTCTCTGAAATTCAATGGTGTCGAAACAATTAACTCAAAGATCAAATAACCACAGATTGCTTTCAGAAAAAAAATCTTTAAAATTAGAATCTTTTGATGATAGAATACATTGAGATATAACCACAGAAATGCACTAAGAATAAATATCTGCATCAGAAAATTCTATATTTCATAGAAAATTATCTACTTAATGTAATTGTAATTCCTCACCCTGTTTAAAATCTACCTCCTTGAACCCTGTTTTGAATTAGAATCCATAAATTGTATCTGAATTGATTTGAATCTCAATTGACTCTTCGCAAACAGTTTGATTTATAGGTGATCTGACCAATCATAATCCCGAATCCGCCACTTTATCCAACAAAGCAGTCAGAGGAGTTAATAGATTAACGTTGGTGAACTTTAACTTTAAAAATTGTGTGTACTCACGTCTTTCCGCGCTTGAAACAACATTCCTTCTGATGTTCATTCATGTTTATTTGATGCTATAAATGAACTAGTATGAAGAGATGATCGGTTCACAAGCCGCTTGAAGGAGCTACAGCGATCTGTCATGACACATTAAAGAGACACTATACGCTATTTATTGTTTAAACTTATTTAAAAAAAATACGATATATTAAATATGAAACTGTTTCATTCGTTGTCAGTGTCCTCTTTGCGCCGCGATGTATGTTTCCCTGTGTGAGAACATGATGTGTGGTGTGAGAGCGCATGGGTTGTCAGGCATTGCAACAGGGGCGGGTTTTGCAGACGGTCAGTTCAATTGAAAATTGTGCACAACCTTGGTGTAAATAACGAAATTTACCACAGTCCTTGCATAATTTACTGTTGCATAGTTTATTTGTACTGAGACCTTGGTAACCACCACAAGCAACCACTATGGACCTCCTTCCCTAACGAAAAAGAAGTTCCTTCTAGTGTGCTTACTTTGTTTAAACTAAAAATAAGTATACTTTCAGTCTACATTTTATGTACTTCTCAGAAATATCCTTTTATGTCCTTCTCAGAAATATACTTAAAATTACACTCAAGTATACTTGTATATCTTGTCTTCTGACAAAAGAAAAGTCTAAGTATATTTGGCCTGTACTTGTACTCAATCTATACTTTCTTTCTATACTCTACTTAAAAGTATAATTCTAATTCTAAGTATGCTTTGCAGTGAGTCCACTGGTAGTGCACATAGGAATTTACTCTTTCCCCACCATTGCCTGAATTTTCAGCCTATCAGTTCACTGTTATACAGTAGGGGGCTCTACTGCACATCTTCTGAAAGAATACAGAATCTCTGGATCAGAACACAGAAGAAGAAACCGAATCAAATAATACAAGATTGCTCACGCAAATGTAAAATAATGCGATCATCAAACATTAAACAGTATGTAAATCAAAACTGCCTTATGTTACTGAATGAAATCAACCTGAATTCACCCTACTTGATGTATAAAACTAGTCTTCTAAACTAGTTTACTGAGATTGTACTTCAAAGTGTGCTATCATAATTAAGTGTACTACAAGTATTAAAATAGTAAACTACTAGTACACTTTTAAGTTCACTTTTAGTACAGATGAGAAACGTAGTTACTGTTACACTTATAGTACACTTAAACAGTAATCGTATACTTTTTATATACTAAATTGGGCTAATTTAGTCCCAAGCAGTACTGAAATAGTACACTTACAAGTTTACTAGTATTACATTGATATTAGTATACTTGCTACATGAAGTAGGATACTTAAAAATATACTTGAACATTACTTAAAGTATACTTCATAAAGTGGACTTGAAGTATGCTTCTTTTTTGTAAGGGTTAATAGACTATTTATGCCTGAATGTACAACATTACAAAGTGGCTGCATTTAGTGTTGTAAAAACAGGGTAAAGTTTCATTAGCATTATTAAAGCATACTATACAGCTACTTGTCAGTTTGTATAACAGATACTGATCAGTCCTTTCAGCATCGAAGTGGTGAACCACTAACTTTTTAAAAATTGAGCTCTCATTTTGCTACAAGGCGGTTAACCTCGGCCAGACGTTGCTGTTGATTGCTGTTGATGCAGATGTTGTCATGGTTCACAATATAGTGGTTTAAAAAGGTCCCTTCTATAAATAATCTGGAGAGTTTTCATGTCGTAATTATAATTGCAATGACAGGTGTGAAAAATTAATCTATCGAAAGGGTGACTCAGATTATGTGCTAATGAACTATTCTACTCATATATGAGAGAATTTTTTATAGTGCACACCATGCACATAACCAGAAGTATTCTTGAAAACGCAAACTGTAAATGACAACAATAAACATCCGGTCGCTGCAAGTTGGAGAACATTTGTAGTTTCATTGAGAACAGAACACTGTAAACACATTTACAGAACGAACTGTAAATTTTACAGTATAAAACTGTAATTCACTAACAAGAAAATTTGAATGTAAATCAGTAAATTCAACAATGTACACTGCTACTAAAATCTGTTTGGACCTTTATCATACTGACAGCCACTATAATAATGCAGGTGGAGTTCATCACAAGTAGCTTTTCCACGAGCTGCATTATATACTAATATATAGAAGGTGCAAAGAGTCATTCACACAAACACAAAACAACGTCATGGTAACCCACAACATATAAATAATGCAATAAACATTCATTAAGCAACATAAAACCCTAATGTATATGAAACTGATAACAAAAACTATTAAGAAACATGATTATTTAAACAAAATACTTTCAAATGTGGAGAGTCGCACGGAATTGTGGGAAGTTTACAGTTTTTGACTGTAAATTATATGTTGATTTGTTCTTTCTTACTTCTAAAGATTGTAAAATTAACAGTATTTTACTGTAAAATTACATAAAATATCTGGTTCAGAACTTTTAGTTTTTCCCTGTATTACGGGAACTTACCGTTAACCTAGTAACATTTTTTTCCGTAGCATTTTTACAATATTTTACAGTTAAAAATCACGTTTTTTCAGTGTATGAATATGTCTTTCACCCAAAATAGTTGTACTACCAGACACATTTGTTGCTTTATTTATAGGCTACATGAAAGGGATATTTCATACATCTATTTACACACTACACTCCCTTAAAAATCAAGGTCCACAAAAGGTTGCAAAGCCATTCTTATCAGAAATACAGCTTGCGGGAAGCCTGGTAATTAATTAAAAACAAAATGGGTAACAAAATGTCATCCCAGTTCAACTAGCTGCATGCGCCATGATTTTGATGGAGAATTAATCATGAGAAAAATACATAAATTATTCTAAATACACTCAAATACTGCACAAATATTACCCAGACATCAGTAATCTGTTATCTCTGAGACCAGGATTCTTTCCTCATCTATTTGCTATATATTGTATGATATATTGTTGATTTTGAAGGCAAAATGTCACACATGGTGTTAAACTTAATTTCACGGTTGAGCAATCATGTTCTTTGAACCGGCAGGGAAAGAAAAGTTTCATAAAAAGCGCCTGGACTGAGTGGGTTTATGATGAATTTAAACCTCAACTCTGTTTTTTTTTTTTTTTTTTTTTTTGCTTTTGTCGCATATCTTTCACATCATCAATTTTTGTCGACAGAGCCTTTACATGTGATGAGATGCTTCTCATATACAATGTATTTTCTCCGTTAACACTTGAGTGATGAGCTTTAAACTTTGAATTCGCTATTCATAGCATTTTACAATTTCCATAAGGTTCATATCTGTGCTGCTCAGTTCATTTGCCATCATAACATTCCCTTGAGTTCATCTTAGAGGCTATTGCTCAGCTTGTTTTTAACCTTTGGAAAGTCTTTTCACTTGCTGCCAGTCTCTGCTCAAATTCAATTCAAAATGCTGTTGCCGACTTACACAGCTGCCGGTCTCCACGCTTCAAAGGTTTGCAGCTCTTCAATTCTTGCTCTTTAGTGCAAGACCTACACCCCAACCGCAGTTTTTCACTTCTTCTGAACTTTCACCAGGAAAATAGTTACACTTGCACTACCAATCTCCTGTTCTTCTTTCAAAGACAACTATCACTATTAGTATTACCCCTAATCCTAAATATTAAACTTTGATGAGTAACTCATCTCATGTAATTCATGCGTAATTCATTTCTGCTACAGAGATGAATATCATCTCAAATGACGCAACCTGTTTAAAACGACAAATTCACAATTTCCCCACTTCGGGACAAATAAAGGCTTTACTTACTGACTTACTTACTAAAAAAGGTTGGACTTCTGTTAACTACGTGTAGTTTGTTGAGAAGAGATGCTTTGTCTAAAAACCAAAATGTCAAACCAAAATGAGACAGTGGTGGGCAAATGAGGTGGGCTCATTTGACATGGAAGCAAACAACCACTCATGACACCAAAGGTTTCATGGGTGTAGATTTTGCAGATAAAGCAACTACTCTCAGCTGTATGTGGCAGTAATGCGATTTGTGTAATGTTAGCAGGAATGTGCTAAGAGCATAAATGTGATGTTTAAAGACCAGAATCATATAAACAGAACCTAATTTAAGGCATAGTGCTCCTTTAAGTGTGAACTGAATGTAGTGGTATTTGGTTCCCTTAAAATTTTGAGTTCACTGAAATTGAAAATTTGAGTTAATACAATGAAGCCGCAAAATATTAAGTTATCTGAACCACATTAACTATCTACGTTGATTTTACAAATGAAAAATGTAGTGTAGTCATGAAAGTGTACTCTTGATTTATATTACATTATCTGCGAGTTCAGTTTTTAAAAAGTACTTGTAAGATACAATTAAAGGGATAGTTCACCCAAAAATGAAAAATCTGTCATCATTTACTCCCCCTCAAGTTGTTCCAAACCTGTATAAATGTCTTTGTTCGGCTGAACACCAATGAAGATATTTGGAAGAATGTTTGTAATCAAGCAGATCTTGCCCCCCCATTGGCTACCATAGTATTTTTCCCCCTACTATGGTAGTAAATGGGGGGGACCAGATTCTTCCAAATACAGCAGAACAAAGAAATTTATACAGTTCTGGAACAACTTGAGGGGGAGTAAATGATGACAGATTTTCATTTTTGGGTGAACTATCCCTTTAAGCACACTAGCATATACAATTGAACTGATGCTCTTGTGCATCTGAACTCTAGAAATTGCTGGAACAGAGTGCATAATATGCGGTTGCAAACAAAGACGTGTAAAGCCTTTAAGTTCCAAAGAGCTTTTTAAAAATGCACTGTATTCACAGACATCTGCTTCATTTAAGAGACCTTGAGATCTTAATGGCCTCCTTAATCTACAAATATCAAACACAGCCGTACTAACAGCATTGGCTGCTGTAGTGATTGTCCCACCAGCGGTGCGTCATGCTTAAATTCAATTCCGGTCTAACTGACCAACGCTTTTTAAGCAACCTGTGCTGTTCGCCCTACCCGTGCAAAACAAAGGAAAAATCGATAGCTGGGTAACCTGAGCACACACTCTCAAAGCTTCAAAGAAGATTTTTAGATGTAGAATTAGATTGAACCAGCAAATACACAACAGTCCCCCATACAATACATTAAAAATTGAACGCTGCATCACACACAGCCTCCTCCTCAGCTCTGCTGTGAATGACCATAGTGCCGAATAGGTTATAAGCGATTATGAAGATGTGTTGTGATTAATTTCTTGTGAAGTCTATGCAAATGATTTCACAATATGTGGGGAATTTTTGCTGCAAATATGACACTTTTTTATGTTTCTGTTGCTAAGTGGGAAATGTTGTGTTCCCATTTATAGGTTAGGCTCTAGGTTGGACACACAAAAATAACACTGCACATTATTTACTGTTGTTGATTTGTAATCTGCACTTTAATACTTAATATTAAAGGATAATTAACTCCCACCGGACCCCACCCCAACATATGCCGCGTATCTCTGATCCTCTGACGCTTTTAAACGTCAAACACAACGTTGTTTTCAGTTTTTCCACATGAGAGTTGGCACGCACACACCAGAGATTGCAAATACGGACACGGGCCAAGAAATGAATTTAAACGAAAATCACATGATCCAAACCACAAGAGGGACTGTACTCTAGAAGTATAGCAAGGAAAACCACAGGTACTTTCCTATAAAATCTTACAAGTTCAGAATTATACACATGAAAATCCCATAACAAATCAAGTTAGTAATAAATCCCAATCGTTTGATTTGAGTTCCTACTGACTTCCTTGTGTAAAGAAATACACTGCAGCTTTATTAAAGACTATTTATTTCAGAAATAATATACTTTAAAAGAATATATTTTGTGCAAGTTAAATGTAAATTAACACACTTCATGTTATTATTTAACTGCAATTATAATTATAGTTATGAAAATGTATTAACCTTAATGTAATATCAAATAACACACTACCTTTAAAATTATAATCAAGTACTACTTTAAGTCAACACATCAAAAGTCAAGAACGACAAAAGTTTATTAAAACGTATAAACGTTTAATTTGACATTATAGCAAAGTGCACTTACTTTTACATTAATATTATCTGCAGATTTCAAAAAATATATATTTTTAATATTTGAAGTTCACTACAAGTGCACAGTCAATACAAATAAGTGCACTTCATACAGCTGCTGAAAAACAGTAAAAAACTATCAGTGAAAAACAACAGCTGTTCCTTTAAGGGAAAGCCAAATGTTTACTGTTTTTTTTATATATATATATATATAAAATTGCATGTTCAGGGTTCAATAAAGCAAAAGGCCATGAGAAGGTGCGCATTAGTGATTTTTTGTGATGTGTTAGGGATTTTCTAAATGTTAGCGATAGTATTATTCAAAATCTCAGTATGTTATTGAGGAAGGAAGGGACAGTGCTCGATTCCTCAGTCATCAGTTAGTTTACAGTATTGATAAACACAATCTACTTTAATGTAGAGTTCCTGTCCATTTCCTTTCTCATAGCTTACATAATGTGTTTACACTGCTTTTTTCTTGTTTTGCTATTGTAATTACAGGTTTAATGAGCACCCCTGAGATTCAGGCTAGTGGTCTGGAAAGAAGAGTGGTGGACTGCAACTCCTGTCAGCCTTTCTGAATGGCATAATCGCTCCCTAGCCAACTCCCATCCTGAAGCAAACACACACTGAATCTACAGGAAAATGACGTAAGTGCAGGACAAAACTAGCTGTGCCTCCAATGTCTTTACCTTGCATCATTCCGATGTCAATATTTTTGTTGTTTCGGTTATAATTTCCGTTAAAGGCACAGTACGTAAGTTTCGCCGCTAGAGGTCGCTTATTCAAAAAACAATAACAAAGGCGTAGCTTGATGAGCGTGGAATCATGGGAGTTGTTGTTTTCACCTCCACAGTCGATGGAAAGAAATCTGACCATGAATGAGCTAATATATTAAACTGAATTACTACTCATATAGGTCACTTTATTTGACGAATAAACGTCTTACTTGGTCAAATTATCAAACTAAAAATATGTGTGAGTGTGTTGAAAGTTATGTTATGTTAAAGTTATGTTGCTCGCTGGCTAGTATGACACATATATATTCTCTGGATTTAAACATTTTTGATAATGTAAGTACACAAATTAACAAAATATATAATGTTGTTCTGATTGATACTTTAATCCAAAAATCTTACATATTGTGCCTTCAAACATGTGACAAATGACCCCAAAAAACACCATGGGTCATGCAGTAAGGAGATTGTTGATTAGACATAAAAGTAAGTGCAAGTCTGCATCTTTTTTTACCACGTTAAGCACTTTATATTTAAAAACCTATTGAGAGTTGGAACTGTGCTCTTCACAATTTGGTTAAATAAAAAAAGTTTATTTCTTGAAAAGATGATGTTATGACAATTTTAATAACTACTTATTAATTTAATATTAAAGGAATTACTTATTAATGGGGGGAGGGGAATGTGATAACAGGGTTGACGCAGATTTCTTTTTTCTTTTCTGTGACGATGCGCTTTTTTTATAATGATTCAGGGTTTAGACAGAGCCTGGAGACAACGTCTTTTTAATAATACATTAAACATACATTAAAAACCTGTTACGATCATATTTTATCCCCTTTCCAGTACTGTTCCATTGACGACTAATTGTTAAAACTATAATTACACCAAGAAATAATCATTCTTCAAAGACAAGCGAAAGTCTGATCTTGTTACGCACCTCATCTTGTGGTTTGTTATTATCGTCAGTAGCGAATCTATTAAATGTCATCCCTGTTACCGCATGGTTTTGTAAGTGACAAATGAATGTTATTTATAGAAACATCAGCATTGAATTCTAAAACACCTCATAGTTTAATGATATCGTAATATCAGTCGCAATTTATTAAATTAAACACTTTTTTGTCTTATAGTATGTACAAAAATATACTTTCAAATCTCTATCATACTGGAAGTGGCACCCGTTTCACTGAATACGGAATACGCATCCAAGTGTTGTAAACATTTTAAATTACTAGGATCAAGTCTCCGACAACTGCATTGGTCGAGTTACTATCTATAGCAGAGGAAACAAGCAAACATGTCCACCCTCTGATTTTATCTCATTTATACCGACACACACAAACACACACACATTCGTTCTCCTCTATAAGTATTGAATCCAGCCAAGAAAGAGAGAAACTCACCTGCAAATCAACACAACGAATGACAAAATGTTCTCCACCAGTTCCACCAGTGTCCACCCAATCCAAGCAGTGTAACTTTACAAGCTCAGCCCCAGAACCTCCTCAAGCCCAGCTGGAGTCCCACGTGACCGCTGAGAAAAGAGTTTTCTAGACATGAAGAGGGTATCATGCACTTCAATAACTCTTCCTGCCCGGAGATGATCAAAAGTGACCCTGTGAGAGCAGGTTCGGCCGCTGCACTTCGCACTGAGTGGATGGCGAGGAGATGAATTGAGAGGCAGAAAGGGGAGGAGAGATAAAACGTTCCTCACACATGTATATCTACAGGAAGATGTTAGGCTTGTGGGGTTTTTTTTTTCTTTTTCTGAGGTGCATGTGATGGAGATAGAAGGAAACGCAATGAGTAAAAGCTTTTTCCAGACAAGACAACAAACGGCAGACCATGAAAAAGTTCCATTGAAGGTACTGTCTGTTTCATACGTCTAACAGAACACCACAACTTCCTGTTTAACAAAAACAGAAACTACAGCTAAAATGCTCTCGACACTTGCTATAATGGCTGTAATGGAATAAAATTATACTTTGCATTATGAGTCATTTTTTCCCCCTGATTTAAGATGGCACCATCAGTATAACCTGATTAGAATTAAAGTTTAATTAAAGTTATTAATTTCCCCCATGACACGGTTTCAGAACCACCAACTGTTTCTCGGTTCTGAGAAATCTGAGACTTCTTGGAAATTAAGTTAAACACATATAAACCTAATATTCTCTTAACTAATTATTTAAAGGTTATGATCCACTGGGAAATGTGAAGCAGTTCACCTATATTTGATAAAAAAGGTATCGGCTTCACATTTCTCCAAAAGGTGTTTTGACCTTTCAATGAATTTCATACATTATTGACAACAATTGAGGAAGTAATGGGAAGGATTGAAACTTGTATATAAGATGTATTCCTATATGAGTACACAATGTTTTGAGTTCATTACAGTATTACTTTGGTTCATGTACTTCTTGTTTCTCCTGGTTTGCATTTTCATCCGTTTCACCAATTGACCTATTCCTGGAGTACACCGTTCAAAAGTTTGGGGTTTGTTCGATTTTTAGAAAGATCCTCATCCTCTAAATGTTACAATTTACCAGTAAGTGCACTCTTTTGGAGAGGGCGGCATCTTTGCCTATCTTCCCCTACATCTGTCTCACACAACTAGTAGTTTGCCCACATAGAACAGTCAGTTATTATACTTTTTCGAACATTACCTTTCGTGTAGTGTGTAATAAAGCTGTTTGTGTATGTAAAAGTTTGGTTAAAAATCTGAATCGATTCTGAACTGCTAAAACGAATGATCAGTAATTCCAGCTCAATCCTACGCAGGTTTGTAACAAATTTGCAAAATGCCTAGTCTTCATTAGCTGCCTGTGAACAACATCAACTTTGACCCGCCCTTTAAACACTGTAGTTGTAACCGAGGCCTGGAAGAGTTTGGTTCAAGAAGACGCCGTTTTCTGCGTTGCAAAAGCAAATCCACTTTGCATGCTTTTCAAAAGGTAGAGGACTGGCAAAAGATGGTAGAGGCCATCTTTACTGTTCATATCACTCTGTTTACAAGTGCTGAGGAAGATCCAGAGCTGAAATTCATGGTAATGGGCGTTTTGTTTCTGACAAGCACTGTAAGTGGTGGACCAATCACAACAGACCGGGCCATCTGACCAATCAGAGCAAAGTAGGCTTTCGGAAACAAGTGCTTCAGAGAGACCAACACTGCGTCAGAAATTGCGTACTGAATAGGTACTACATTTGAATTTGAATTTGCTTTATATAGTATGAATATGGGTGGTGTAAGGATGAAATTCAGACGTACTACAGCCGCCTTTTTTTTTTTACTGTCACATGACCTACCAGTGTAAGTTGCGTTGCTTCACTCCCATTCATAAATCCCCTCATGTGGCCTCATGGGATAGTAAAGTCTCCATCAAATGTGCACTTCAGAATCTCACCAGAAGTAGGAGGTCGTCCGGGGACTGTTTCGACTGCTGTTTTTCGAATACTATGTTTTCCGACATACTACTCTTTCGGATGCAGTGTAAGTCTTTGAACGAACTGTTTTCAGACTAAGGTCAGATAATGCTGCAATATAGGCTATATGAGAAAATTAGCTTTTTTTAACATTAGATGCATGTAAACCTATTGTAGGAGACATGCAAAACAAAATTAGGAACCTTTAAAACAGCATAATAAGGGCACTATATTGCACTTTTGTATAAGAATGAATAATTGAAACCCTCTGGAATGCCTTTCTCCATTGTAAATCAAGGAACATGTTGAAATTATATTCTGTCTCCACAGATGCTGTCAATAAAGCATAAACCGTATTGAACCTGTTCTCTATGTATTTTTGTTTATCATTCTGTCCTTGTTTCTGCTAGATTCTTCAGAGAATCAATCAGGAAAAGAGGGTGAAGAGAATTCAAACATCAGGATTCAAGAAGATTCATTTAAACAGATTTATGTATCACCATGTTTATTATATCTGCTGGAAATGCTCAAACATTCCCATCCACAAACTACATAATAATTTCTAAGGTTACATGTGTACAAAATAGTCCTTCATAGCAATAAGTTTCAAGCAAACCTAATTCTCAGTGACATGCAGCCTAATGCTCAGGTCTAGGGTCAGTTAGGAGAAATAATACACCACCAGTACAGCTCCACTAGTGAAGATCAGTCGAACTAGGCCGCTGCTGATCTGAGAACAGTCTAGGTAGTCTTTTTGCACTCATTTTGTCTTTGTGTAGGGTGATATGGCCAGATGGCAGCCCTTGCTTATCAGATAACGTTCATTCTCAGAGGAAACGTCACCTGCAGTGATGACATCCCTAACTGATGACAAGATTCTCAGTAATATGTAAAAAGTGGATCTGAAAATAAAGGTCACATGACACAAACCTGAAAAAAAAAAAAATCCAGCGACTAAATAGATACGCATTTTTCTCTGCATTTTGAATCAACATTTCTTTGGAATGCTAAGACAACGTCAGACCTGGGGATTTATAGCTTGACGTCAGTCTGTTGTGTATGACAAACTTTGGAAGTTGATTAGTGAGGTTAACCAACTTATTTGAATTCTTCTGTGCTTTAATTAGCATGTTAACTGTTTGCTGCACTATTGTTCTCCAAATTTTGTGGGTCCATTGTTTATAGTCAATAGCGTAGACATGTATGAAGATGCAGCCACTTTCAAACTAAGCAGCTTTCTGTTCTTCATGTGATCAACTTAAACAGGAGCAGATTCTGCTTGGGGGGCTTTTTCGTCCTCGCACAAAACTCCTAGTCACATGGATTCATAATTAAATGACTGGATTTCACCCATGGCATTTTGCAGATCATCTGTAAACGTAAACGCACCTTTAGACAGTTTAGACCATCACAGAAAAGCTGTCTTTTAAATCATCGCATCCAAAGCACCGCTGTCAGAAAAAATACACGTTCAGAGGAAAGTCTCCGGCCGTTGTGTCACATCTCGTAACGTCCTCCAACAAGTGTTGAGTTTTTAAAAATACTGTGTTGAGTTAAAAAATAGTTATACTTTTATAAACACGCGATCTTGCGTTTAGTTCTATTCCATTTTGTTTTTGAACACAAGAACGTGTCCCCTTAAATGTGCGGTCACATTAGCGAAATTTCACTAGGTCCATTGTCTGTTGTCAATAGTGTAGCAATGTGTTGTCAGAGCCGACAGCCACATGGCCAGCGCTCCAACATACAGGGGTGCGTTTCCCATTCAACCATGTACCTCTACCGTATTGTTGAAACAAACTACTAGCTATAGTCACGATTGGTTCCCAAAACCGGACACACTTCTGCTGTTTGATCCACGTTAGTGCAACAATAAAGGGTATGCATTGACCCAACTTTCCTGCCCCCTCAGTCAGACAAAAGTGAGCAGCAGAAGATCCTGCTCCATGACTGGTTTTAATAGGGGAAAGTGCGAAAACGTGAGTAAAACAAACGATTATGAGTTTAAACTAAAGGTCAGACTTGATATAGTGTTCCTTACAACTTGTCAAAGCTCAAGTAATCCATGGATATTGACATGCAGCCAGGAATCGTGCCGAGGAAATACATTTTAAGAAAATGTGCCTGTGAATACGTTATAAATACAATGTAAGTAGGTCCAAATCTGGGTGATTACTTATATCAATGTTATATATATTGACCCTAAGCCCTAAAACTACGTTTATTTAAAAACATCCAATTATGCAGAATACAAGATGGTAAATATGTGTATTATGACTTGTCAAGACAGTATATACCAATAGGGTATGATTTTACCTCAAAATTCAACATACTGACACAAAATGATAACTGCAAATCTAAGTTTCGCTACCTGGAGTCCAGTTGTTTTATTGACTTGCTGCTGTAACTAGCTGAGGACTACTTCACTACTTTCGTTCCCAGTCATTTTGTTTTATTTGAGGTTTGATAAATTGCAGGTTCCTTCATACATCAGCTTATTGTTCCCAAGACTGTGATCTATTTAAGTCCGCATGTCATTTTTACAAGAAACTATACTTCAAACCACAGCTCGAGAGCTGTAATTCCGACGTTTAGTTTGCGACGGTGTTTGCGAATGTCCGATGAACTATGATTTCAGGAAACTCCAAATCATTCAACTAGTTTGATGGAACTTGCGACTAAAGTTACTTTTGGGAAACGCACCCCTGTGTTGCACAACTGCGCCTCCAGCAACTAGAGTTTGATTCCCAGCTCGAGGTACTTTGCCCCCTCTCTCCACCCCATGATTTCCTGTACTGTCCTATACAATAAAGGCCAAAAATATATATTAAAAAAAACAATGTATGAAACCCGACTCTCACAAGTCACTTTCAAACCAAGCAGCTTTCTGCTGAAATCATGCCAAATCTGTGTGGCCAACTTCTTGCGAAATCTTCTGCCCTCACGCGAAACTCCTGATTGTGTGGATTACTATTGAAAGGACTGGATTTTGCTCACAAAAATTTGCTGAACAGTGGTAAATGTGACCGCACCTTAAGAAAGATGCCCAATTGCGTGAGGCGAACCCAAAACCAGCCAAATGAAATCAGGGTTTTGTTAAAACAGATTTTGAAAAATTACATTTCGCACAGGCCTATGACAAACAGTTCGATATGCGCCAATGCTGGGATCCAAACTGTTCTTTTTCGACCTTAATATCTGCATCTCAGAAACACGTCATCGCCAGTCCTCTGGCTGAAGGTCAGAGTTCAGAGGGCCTGCTGTTGACCACCAAAGACACATGAAGCTACGCTTTCATACGGAAGGCTACATAACTACCTCCATCCTATGCTTGTGGTGCACTAAAAGTTGCTAAAGTTCTGGCAGGTTCTCTTCATTCCTCTTGTCCGCCATGTCGGTTTCGTCTTCAAAGGATGCTAACACGTTCTGTCAGCCCCTGCATATCAGCATCCTCCGCGCCTTCCTGCTCGTCGTCGTCGGACGCAGGTGGCGGGGGCACCAGGTGAGGAGGGTAGGGCAGCGTGTGGTCACGGGCGTACTGCTGCCAGCGGCTGTCATCGCTCTCGTGGGTTATGTAACGCTCCCCAAGCTTTGACTCCAGCTCTCGGAGGTCCAACCAGGCCTGGTAATCCTGAATGAGCAGCGGGGGTGGTGGGGTGAGAGAGAGAGAAAGTAAGGAGATGATAAAGACAGAAGGACGCCACTGCTAATGATGATCCATTTTGTTTTGCGGTGTCTAAAAGGGCTTTACTTAGGGAGCTTATTTGTCCTTAATGTAATTTGCTCCTCAAACATAAAACTCTCTTTTACAGCAAATCCATACTTAAATTTTGTCATCTCAGGTTTTTTTTTTTTTTTTTACTCGTCTTTTTTTCCTGCCTTTAATATAATTGCAGATTTTTTTTCAATTATCCATGTGAATATAATATAACATAATATAATAAATTATACTATTAAGGAATATTTGATCTTGATCTTGGTCATTACATTCAATAGTGAATGTAAACCATTGTTCATAGCAACATTGTCAAATTGACAATCAAGGCAATTTCCTACTTAATTTCATACAAATAGCTGTGCTTATTTCTCCATTTTTACAAGGTAATACATTTTTTTTAAAATGTTAAAATGTTGGTCTCCTAAACATTCTGTCAGGGTTTATTTAGTGTTGATAACTGACTGACTGTATATCATCCCCTATAAACAGTTTGTAGATAACAATTACAACAATTGTAATAAATAAATATAATACATAATAAATAAAATTACAGTAATAATACTGTAATTTATGGGGAATATATATTTAAAGACCCATATTTGCAACATGAGCAGACGGAGTGATGGCTTAATCTGTTACCTTCAAACCCGTAACTCAGTTTATTTTATCAGTAACTTTAAACTGTAGGAAAATGTGTTCAGATGTTTTTCTTGTTGTTTATAGCCAGAAAATAATAAAACTATTTTTTTTTAACTGTATTTAGGCACGCCTTAAATTTTAGTTGAAAAAGATCCAAACATCATAATATATCATTTTAAAATTAGTGCTGACAAATCGATTAATCGCATCTAACATAAAATTTTGCGTTTATAACATATATGTATATGTATACGCACACAGACATACATAAAATATATATAAATATTAAAATATATATATAAACACACACATGTAAGCACAAGCTTTTATGTTAGACGCACTTAATCGTGATTGATCGATTTGACAGCACTATTTAACAGCACATTAACATTTAATTTGACCTCTTGATACAGGCAAAAAGTCCTTCTCAATTTGTTTTTAATTTATTTTTTTAAGAGCACAAAGAAAACACAATATTCTCAGATAGCCATATCTGGCACCGCTTTCATGGAAAGAGCTATTAATAGTATGAATGTTGGTCTGATATTGGCATTACCTGCAGATAGGAGTGGCTGAGACTCTTATCCACACTGTAGCGTTTTCTCATCTTCACTTGGAGCAGGTTATTGATGAGGTCGATGGCTATGGAGAAACGGAGATCACACAAACAAAATCTGCATCGATTGGAGCTAAATGATTTACAGCAGCGGACAGAAAATCAAAGGCGGATGGAGCGACTCCACCATCAGCCTGATTTTAATGCATCGAATTTCTTTTTGTTATTATGAAGTAAATGTCCAGGAAGAGCCACACAAAATGTTCTTAATTGAACTCTTTTAACTTTTCGTATACTTTTATACTTAATTTGACCTGACATACAAATGAGGCGCTTGTATTTATTTGGTGTAATATTGTAAGTGTACCTTCAGGAGAGATCTGTTTCCACGGGTTAGGCGGGTACATGAAGGCGGCATTGTGGATCTGATCGTTGATGTCTTCGTCCTCGTTGAAAGGGAATGTTCCACTCAGGCTAACATACATGATCACACCAACTGACCACATGTCCAGAGAGCGATTGTACCCTTGGTTCAGGAGGACCTCAGGGGCCAAGTAAGCCGGCGTGCCCACAACAGAACGGCGGAAAGACTTCTCTCCAATGATGCGAGCAAATCCAAAGTCGCAAAGTTTCACCTAGAAAAATGCAATGTGGATAGAGAGAAGTGTTATGCCACAACAGTGAAAAACCTTGCGTTATGCCACACAGAAAAAAGTGCTTTGTTTGTTTCTCATGCATGTTGACGTGTTAAAAATGCACAACTCTGACCTGTGGGAAAGGATCCGCTGATGCCAATAGCACGTTCTCAGGTTTGAGGTCGCAGTGCACTATGTTTTTGAAGTGAAGGTGCCTCAGAGCAGCCAAAATCTAGGGAAAAGATATTGGTGTAAAAAAAAAATGTTGCTCGTCAAAACAAGAAGCGATAACTATTTTTATAGCGATAACAGACGATGACGTTGTGTTTATTATAAGCATGCACTGCAGCTTTGCTGGCTGCTGCTTTAAATTCTTGAGCTCTTTAAAGTGATGGATTGATTTGTTTAAAACATTTAAAAAATGTCTCTGAAAGTGATTCCTCGTTATCATTATAGCTATGGCATTATTCTCATAGAATTAGATTGATTATTCTTTATTTAATAGTTATATAATATATTTTTTGCTTTTCATAACAGGGAATCATTATCAGCGATCACAACATGTTCAACTACTCAATGTTTCAGAAACACGACTTCACACTGCTTCATTCGTACAAGTACAAATCATACTTATTGTAAATGAAGGAATAAGTGACTGAATATGTAAATAAAGACATGTCAATGTATGAATATATAAACGTGAGGAAAGACAAATCAATAAAATGAATGAGTAAATAAAATTAACATTTGAAGGCAATAATAATATCCACATATACATATATATATATATACATATATAAACATACATGACCACGTATTGTATATTCACATACTCATACCATATGCTTACATACTTGGACAACTCACATAGGTCTATGTTCATGTCAGTGGAAATAAGTTAACTGAATAACTAAAGTAAAAGGAACAGAAGAATGGAAATAAAAACTGTAAATGACAAGTTTGCACTTGTTCCCTTTTACATTAAGAAGAACTAAAAGAAAAGGCGGTAACAATCTTTATTAACCTAACTGTCAAATGTACCTAGTTAACATAACAGACAGTATAAGACTTGTCGAAACACACATCTATCCTTAACCACTGAGCCCTTAAGAAGTTATCAATTAAGATTAAGTAATGATTTTATTGGATTCCATAATTTTTCAAATGTCTTAGGTGCTAACTTACATCTCAGCTATTTACTTAAGGTCTCAAATTTCAAATGTGGGAACAGACTCAGATTTCCATTTCTGTAAAATTGCCTTCTTTGAAAAGATCATGCAAAATGGAACAGTCTGGGATAAATATTTATTTCCTGTACTTGAAGTATCCCCAAAAATGCCAATTTTTGGCTGAGGTGCCAAATCAATTGTATATGCGTCTAAGAAAAAATTCAAATGCAACCTGCCAGAATGACCAAATTTATGAGACATTTATGAGACAGTACATTACATTAGTAATACATTAGTTAAATAATAGTTATAGTAATGGTACTTGATGTGAAGAAGCCATAAAGGTTATATAGTTAGATAGTTCACCCAAAAATAATGTTCACCCAAAAGATATTTTGAAGAACATGGGTAACCAAACAGTTGATGGGGTCCAGTGACTTCCATATTATGCAAAAACTAAAAGCAAAAATAAATAAAAAATGCTAATGGGTCAACCAAGCCAACTGTTTGGTTACCGACATTCTTCAAAATATCTTCTTTTGTGTTCAACAGAAGAAAGAAACTCTTCTTTCTCTTTTTGTTTCAGCTGATGAACAATAAAAACATTAACAGCCAATCAGAATCCATCCTGCTTTAAAAAGCTCAAGCATTTAAAGTGTCAGATGACAAAACTGTCGCACAGCCTTACAATAAACAGAATGTGCGTAGATTTGAATGCTGATTTAGTTTTTGTTAGAGATATCTTTATAATTATTGATTTTGGCCTTTAGATTGATTATTAAAACCTTATAGTTATCATCCTTGGTGTAAATGGCCCTTAACTTCTCGGAAGCATGATTTTTGCCCTAACTACGACGCTGACCTGCGTGATGAGGAACTTGGTGAGTCTCTCAGGAAGTCGTCCTTTCTCACTTGACAAAATCATCTCAAGCATATCACCATGAAGTTTTTCCATCACCACGAACACCTTCTCTGGTGTCTCAAACATGCACTCGAGATTCACTATTCCCAAGTGTCGCAGGCTCTGAGAGAGAAAGAAAGGACAAAGATAAAGAGATGCTGTTGAGTGAGTCACATAATTGTCGCTTATTTGCATTCATGACCTCATGTTAGGTGTCCTCACAATCAGAGGCCACACAGCAGCATTGTGTGAAATGTGTTCATTATCATTCAGTCAATACAATGGAACTCATTAGCTGCACAGTTCCATAAGTGATGGGATCACTGAATCTCTTTCACCCCCTGCTGGTCACCTGCAGTATGGCTACTTCATTCCTCAGTTGGCTCTCTTGCTTGGTGGGGAACCGAAGCTTGTCGATTACCTTCACGGCTACATCCCGACCAGATTTTCTGTGTTTTCCTGTGTGAGTTGGGAAAATGATAATGATTTTTTTGTAAATATCTATTCTTGCATATTATTAGTGATGCTTGCTAGTACTCATACGTAGGATAAGAGATTTGGATTATCTGTAAATTTGATTTCGGTCTGGAATATCAGAAAGTTTTGAAGGTTTACTCTTCTGGCCAATAGGAAAAAACCTTCCTGATCACTACCAAGTACAACTTAGCAACCGTACAACATCTCTCAAATTTAAAAATCGACTTTGCTGTCTTAGACTTACCTCCATACACCACACCAAATTGTCCAGAACCCAAAACCTCATCTGCAAAGATCTGGTACACCATTCCAATGTCCTGTTGGGTACATCGTCGCCATTATTATCTTAATAGTTATCCTAATCATAATCATCTTTATCAATCACACTATGTGTTGCATTGCATCTTATCAAGTTCACTCACTCACCACGTTCTCCTGAATCTGGCTATTAGACACAGAGATGCTGACTGATGCCTGCCCTGAAAGTCAAAAAGATTAATAAGCAAATTAGCCTCACTTTATAATTTCAGTATTATACTCGTATAAGGGGCAATGACAAACGGAAATGACGTGTCTAGGATGATTAAATAAATAAAAATTCACATGACAAAATTTTTTTTTTTTGCGTGAAATATTTTTAAAAAAAATGTAATTTAAATTTTAAAAATGTCAAGTAGTATAACTATACTAAGTATACTTTTATTGCATTTTAAATGCATGTGAGAGTAAAAGATACTTATATCATGACTTTTTTTTAACGGGTCATTCATTTGACATGAACTAATAGAAAAAATAAAATTGTTTCACTGCTTAATTTATTTAAAGATTAATTTGATTAAACATTTTCGACTAAGTTCTACAATAATTATCAAAAAAAAAAAGTTTCATTTAGAAATGGAAGGCGTGTTCTTCATTGATCATTTCGATTAAAGTAGTTTGTTGCACGAACTTCATTTTTTATGCATTTCTAAATAGTCCAAATAAAAAATGAGCATCATATTACTGACTGATAACTAAATTCTCCACATAACCAACTTATTTTTTTAGGTATCATATGCGGACATTCCCTCTATCGTGCACGGGAATCATGGTTGTGTAAATACTATCACACTTTTCTCACTCACGGTGAGGGGTGTGACCTTCCGCTGGAGGGTTGTCTTGGAAGATGACTGGCATGAGGGCTTGACGGATAGCAGTCTCCCAGCCCTTGGCAAACTCTCGTCCCACCCCGCTATTGGGCGCAATGCTGCTGGGGGTGATGGAGATGGGCAGGCCGTACACGCTGGATGACGGGGACGGGGTGGTGTTGGGGTCCTCGCCAACGAAGTAGATCATGGTACCCGTCATAATCTCAAAGCAATGGGGGCTGGTTCCAGCAGGTACGAGAGAGAAGTCACCCGCCGGGCGCACCCCCAGGATTTCTGAGAGCGGGATCTCCTGCAGAGGCAGACAAAAGAGACCCTCAGTCATTCAGACACAGAGGTTAATTTCACAGCAGGATCTACGATAATTAATACGTGATACATCAAACCAGGTAATTCTACATGTGTAGTCACCTCAATAGCTTGTAAAAACCATTCATAAAGCATTATTTCATGCTTCATCTGTCACTGTGAATGCATTATGCGTAACATATTATGGCATTTCCACACACTCATTAACTCCTTCATGAGCACTTTAGCTCACAGTGTCAATAAACAGTCATTAAACCATAAATAGAGATTGTACCTTGTAGTATTTGTTGGTGGTGTCGTTTTGAAAAAGGATGATGCATTTGCAGTCCAGGCGCCAGTAGTGTCTCTTCCTCTGTTGGAGGGTGGAGTGAGAAGTCAGAGGTCATAGGTCAACAAGGAGGTGGTGCTGGGGGTCAGCTTCACCCCAGCAGACAGGAGGAAGAAAGCGAAGGGTAAACAGAGCTGAAGAGAAAAGGAGGATGCAAGAGAAACACCAGGAGGAAAGTTAGAACGAAAAGGCTAGAGGAGTAAAATGCTACACAGAAATTGAGAAGTTTTACAGGAGGTCGAGAACAGTTCAATATATCAATGGCGAGAAAATGCCTAGCCAATTTTTCCCCATTCTTTGTGGAAATACTCGTCTAGAAGCATCGAACACTATGAATGACATTTACGGCTATTCATTCTTACAAATCAATACCCACTCCAACAGTAATCCTGCAAGGGATGCCCAGAATAGGCTGTGATTTAAAAGCTGAAGATTTGCTGATATTATAGTGCAAGTGTGCAGATTGATGCAGAACACAGAAAGAAATATCAATAGCGATGTGAAGTGAAGTGAGGTAAGGACAGTGTAAAGAGAGAAAACTCTAGAATAGTTAACGCAAAAACGTCTTCAGTTACTCATCTTATATTGTTCCAAACCTGTAGAGCATGAATATTTGAGCAATATCCAAACTATTTTTCAGTATGTTGGTTCATTATTAATTTAAAGAGTAAAAATTAAAAGGTAAATGACTTTTCGAACTGGAAAAAAAAAACTTATTTAAAGTTCATATTTAAAATATCAGTTAAGCGTAATAAAATAATATATTAATACCTGATTTTTAAAGGCAACATTAAAACTGCATTTCAAAAAAGCTTTCGCCCAATTGCTTGTGTAGACAAAAGCATCTGGCAGCAGAATAAAGAAAAGCGACTAATAAATATTGCAAACATAATAATTAAAAAAAAAAAAAAATGAATCATTCATGCACTGAAAATCATATTAAAGCATTAAGATCTATTGATATTCTTCAAAAGATCACTAATTGGGGTTCCACAGAGAAAAAAACTAAGTCACATGAATTTGGAACGACATGAGAGTGAATAAAATACATATTTTGGGTGAACTGTCCCTTTCAGGTAAGCCAGCTGTAAGAGGAAGTACCAGTGTGTCCTTGTTGCTGTAGTGCACCATCCAGCCTTCTTTGATGGCCGTGCTAGAGCGACGTGTGGTCTGCCTGATGGACTGCACTACTCTCATCAGAGGAATATTAGCACTGGGGAGAGACATCACAACAGACAGTCAGGATATATGTTCTTGAGGTCTGTGTGACAGACATACAGTAGAGGTACGTAGGTAATTGTATGCTGAATAAAGTCCATTTATACCAAAAGAAACACAACAAAGCATCAACTCCCAGTGAACAGTTTGCAAAAAGCTTGTAATTTATTGGTCCGTCAGTGTTTTTCCACAGAGAGAAACAGAAAAACTGACCCACAGTATGAGGCAAAAATGCATAGCTGCAGATTAAATGTTCACACTGGGCTCCATAGAGATGCTTTATGTCATTTTAACGTGGCCTTTTCATGACTACAAATTGTTTGGTGTGTGTAAGATTTGTATAAGTCATAAAAATATGACTATACTTTCCAGTTTTGTTTAGACAGAGGCAATTTGTTTACATTAAGTGTAAATAATGATAGATGCTTTTTACATTAAGTCCAATTTCAATTATAGGTCTATTAAATACAACAACATTCCTGTCCGAAAATTAGACCTAACCATATCCCTACTCCTAAACCTAACCTAACATTATCCAGGAACATGTTGCACTTGGTGAAATCATGTTCACATGCCTTGTCTTTTGCGAGCTCAAGCTCATTATTTTAAATGTAGACACGTTAAAAGCTGACTCTTTTTTTTAACTTTTTTAACATAACCTTTTTACAACAGAATTACGTGATCACTGAACTTACTTAAACTGGACAATGACACAATTTTCTTCTAGAGCTGCTGTACAACCAAAACAAACTTTGTTGCATTATTATTATCACTGTAAAGCTGCTTGAAACAATGTGTATTGTAAAAAGCGCTATATAAATAAAGGTGACTTGACTTGAATAAAGAGGTGTAATACAAGTTCAGTATGGAGTACCACAAGGCTCAGTACTAAGACCATTGCTTTTCACCCTGTACATGCTACCCTTGGGATTACGAAGCATGCTGTTAGTTTTCACTGTTACACTGATGATACTCAGCTCTTATATTTCTTCGCTCTATATTTCTCTCACAATAGAGAGTGACACCGTTGTGACGATCATGCAGTTTGTTTTTCCGGGCGTGTCTATGCCGGAGCAAGATAAAAAAAATCCCAACTTTTCAGAATGCCACAAGCGCACTGTAGGTCATGTGACAAGAACCAACCAATCAAATTCACCCTTTCCATAAGAACTTTGAAAGCTCAGCAAAGACTTAGGAACAGCTGTTTTTTTTTCTCTTCTAAATAAATTTGGTGGTAGAGCTACTGCAAAGGATTTTCAGTGCTGGAAATCCATTTATACTTTGCTGAAACTTTCTTATTGTCATAGAGAGCGAGCGCAGCTCATGGCTGCTTAGCAACGGCAGACACCAAGAGAGCGCAAGCTCTCAAGTGCTTCGGAAAGAAGGAGAAAGCTGTGCGGTCGGCGTTTACCACGTTTTAGACGCGACATGTGAACGGCCCCTTACTCTCCATGCCACTGCTCCTGTTATCAGATTTGTTTCTTTTGTAATTTTGTCTGTCTCAACCAGACATTGGTGGGCGGAGTTAGTGTAAATAGTCTCTGCCAACATGGCTATTTGCATTTGGTATAAATAAACATTCTCTGTGTCTAAAACCTGTCAAACTACCTCTGGTCTCCACTGGCTCCATCCTGGCCACTGTCTGGGGAAAAAGACCCAGGGATACTACAGGCCTCATCTGAGTCGTCCATCATAGAAGACTTATCAGTGTCAGAATACTCATTACTGTAGTCCATCGGCACCTCCGCGTCTGTGCTCGGACTTAATATGTCTGTGAGAAATGCAGATGGGAAAAAGCGAAAGAGGTCAAAAAAGTCACATACAAGCATCATAAAGTGACAAACAATAATTGCATGTTTGCAAAAACAACACAGTGCAAATATTCCAAATGTGAAATGTCCATCATGTCACGTTCTCTCACACTCATTACCAAGAGTCTCCCCCAAACAGTCATTTGGGACCTTGTATGCACATCGCTTGTGGCAGTTGAACTTGCAGTCTAAAAGAAATAAAACAAGTGTTATTTGCAAATCAAATAATTAAAATTGGCCACAATTTTACAATATGGCCACAAATAAAATTAATATTGTATGCCATTACAGAACAAACCCATACAATTTAAAAATAAATCAGTTATCTCAAATTTTTTTACTTAATTAAATAGTAGGTGGCTCACATTCAACTGCAGGGTAGCTACAAGTTTAAATACTCAATACATCTTTTGTTCAGTATTCACACATGTATTGAAATCGATTTATGTTAGAAAAAATCCGCACATTAGAAAAATCAAGAGCAGCTGTAAGGAAGCAAAACTAGAGGTATTTCTTATGTCATGGAAGGACAGTGTTCCTGCATACAGAAAGGCCTTGATGGCTTGATATGCTTATTTTCCGACTCTCATAGAAGAGAACAAAAACAGCCCTAGGGATTTATTTGATACAGTGGCTAAAATATAAAGAAATAAAGTACAGTAATGATTTTTATGAATTTCTTTACTTGCAAGAGTGATACAAATGGAGAGAATATTATGACCATGTAACCATCTATTACAGTATCCTGTCAGACATCGCGCTATAGAAAAAAAATCCATTCATTTTTTGCTACAAGAGAGGAAGTGCTGGTATGCAACAAAAAGTGAGGCTACGCTAAAAAAATAAAAAATAGAAGTGCCTACCAGCCCACTTCGAGCACTGCTCACAACTAGTTTTCACTGTTATGCTGATGATACTCACCTCTATATTTCTTTGCACCCTGACGAAACATACCAATATAAAACTGCATTTTCCATCTTAAAAATATATCTAAATTACAACATAAGCTCTTAATGACCATTGCAGAAAAAAATAGTTCATAACCTCAAGGCTAGATTATTGTAATGCTCTACTAGGTGGTAGCCCTGCATGCTTAATAAACAAACTCAAAAAAAAAATGTCTTACAAGAACCAGGAAATATGACCATATTAATCCAGTTATCTCACTGCATTGGCTCCCTATTAAACATCGCACACATTACCTAGAATACCAAAATCGACTATGGGCGGTTGATCCTTTTCCTATTTAGCACAAAAACTCTACAACAGTCTTCCTAACAAATTCTGTCAGTTTAAATCTAGGTCTCTGTAACCTGGCATACACATAACACATTGTTACACTTACAAATGACATAACACAACATCACATTTCTATAATTTAAATCCGTTAAAAGATTGTTAGGCTGCATAAATTAGGTCAACCAGAACCAGGAAAACTTCCCATAACACCAGATGTTCTTGTGACATCGTAAGAAGAATGGCAAATGCGCTAATATTAGTCTGTCCGTCTCATCCTATTCCGAGGTTACCGTAGTCAGTCTTATCTGGGTCGTATCCAGATCAGATGGTGAACCTGCATCTAGACATGACCTTATCGCAGCCCTGAATGTCAGCAGAGACCGAGTCTACTAGAACAATCCCCTGTGAATACCTCGTCAACACAACAGCCATCGGCACAGATCCTCAGCAAAGACCACGAGAACCAGACAAACCCACTGCATAGACCCCTATGGCCAGCTTTGCCTCCATACCAGCGTGATGAATCAGCTCTTGAAGCAGAAGGAACTGGATGAAATTTTTTGAATGCTACCGATCCACAATCTGACTTCTGGCTTGTGATGCAGCCTGAATCATAATCACAGCATGTTTGTTTGTTGGCCAGAGGAGAACTGGCCCCACAACTGAGCCTGCTTTCTGCCAAGGTTTTTTTTTCTCTTCATTCTGTTACCTGATTGGAGTTTGGGTTCCTTGTCACTGTTGCTTCTAGCTTGCTTAGTTGGGGACAATTAATTTTCAACAATAATACTGATTTGACTGCACTGATACTATAGGACGAGAACTCAACTAAGTTGGATGATGATATCACTGTTTTCTGCAGAGCTGCTTTATAGCTGAATAGAACTAATTTCATAATTGATGTACTTCACACAGTTATTTAACCGAAATGAACCAACACTGAACTGATTTCAACTGAATAATGACTACTATTATGTTTACTACTGTCTTTTTAGAGTTGCTTTACAGCAGAATTGAATTCTGTTTGCATCACTGAATGGTTATTTTGCCGTTTATCACTGTAAAGCTGCTTTGCAACAATCTGTATTGTATAAAGAGCTATATAAATAAATATGACTTGCATTGACTGATTTAATGCTCAAGAATTATTTAATTTTGTAAAAATGTAAAAGCCTTTTATACTTACTGAATAAAAATATTTTATAAAAACTTACAGACCCAATACTTTTGAACAGTAGTATAAGTATTGTAACATCTATTTTTATTTATCTTTTTTGTAGATTATAATAAATTCATCTACAAGCAAGATAATTAAATAATTTTAATCATTCATATTTAAACTTCAATATTTCATGTCAATGCATTTATTTTTTTTATTTGGCCACATAATAAGGGGATAATGTACAGTCAGCTGATCATTACCGCAAAATCAATTTGATCACCTCATTGGTACCATATCCGTATGGGTCAGTATGCAGGAAAATGACAAATTCAATAATACATCATGAACAAATCCAATTCCTAACTGTTCTGTTTTACTAATTTGTGAAGTCAGGGCGATGTATTGAGTGGGACTGTCAGACCTTTGCACTGCAGTCCCTGGCGGAAGAGTCCTCTCAGCAGTCTCTTGCAGTACTGACACACGGTGGGGCGCGTGTATGAGTGAACGGCGAATGTGTGCGGGACCTTCACTTTAGTCATAAGGATCTTGTCCAGGTGGACGGGTCGCCCGGTGTAAAAGCGCCTGGCCTCACTAGGGGTGCGGGGCTGGAGAGAAACCAACATTATATTTACATTTCAGAGATACTTTATGAAATATCAGAATCAATTTACAATAAGGTTCGTTAGTTAACATTATTTAACTAAATTAGTTAACATGAACTAATAATGAACTGCACTTATACAGTAGTAATTAACCTTTGTTTATGTTAATTTCAACATTTACTAATACATTATTAAAATCAAGAGTTGTATTTGGTAACATTAGCTAATACATTGTGAACTAACATGAACAAATGAATAGCAGTATTTTTATTAACTAAGCAAAAAATGTATTTCTCATGATTAATTCATGTTAGTTAATACAATAACTAAAGATAACAAATTAACTTTATTGTAAAATGTCTATGTTGTTATTAAAGTTATTTTGGCAAATTATATACATATACATATACATATATATATACATATATATATATACATATATATATATATATATATATATATATATATATATATATATGTATATATATATGTGTGTGAAAACTAACATTCCAAAAAATACACAAAATCCAAATTCATTTAGCAGAAGTTTCCTCCTAAGGTATCAATAAATAATAATTTAATAATAAATATATAAATAATAAATTATACACACAAACACACATACATATACATATAAATATATAAATATATATATATATATATATCTGAATCTGAAAATTCTAACATTCTGAAAGACGGCAATACATTTTTTACAAAAATTAATTTTTATTCTAAAAATACTACTTTTAAATGTATTCATTTAGCAGAGGCTTCATCCAAAGCGACTAATTTTTTATTTTAATTTGTGCCCTCAACAACTACTGTTTTACTGAAGAACATACATGATGTTTCTTTGTGGAAATTTGTGGAAACATGAAAATGAGTGTTCTTGTATCCTGTACCATCTGAGTGTGCGATCGTATGAGGCTGGCATCCTCCGAGGTCACACTGCTGTTGATGCTGCTGAGGGACTCTGAGGTGGACAGACGCAGAGACTGACTGCTGGTGAGGGACGTGGTGGACAGCCGCCGTTTCCTCGCACCGGTGCAGTTATTGGGAATGCTAAAGGCACAGCGTTTGTGGTAATTCAGTCCACAGCCTGCAGGAGGAGACAGTGAGAGGGCAAAAAAAAAATGAACACTTGGTTGCCTTATATCCATGGACATGCTTACGTCCATATTAGATGGAAGTGAGATAGTTAGGTCATGGGAAATAGACTAGATAAAATCGCACGACAGCTCACAATACATTTAGCTATGGTTAAATATACACAAGTATGCTGAATACAAAACCAGTCCCATACCATCGCATTTGAGTCCTTGACGCACCAGGCCGAAAAGCATCTCGCCGCAGTGATCGCAGAATGCCGGAGCGCGATACGAGTGCACGTTTAATGCGTGCGGCCGAATCTGGAAGTCCTCAAATGTGGCAGCAGCTGCGGAATAAGCAACAAAATCAAAAAAAGAGATCAGAAGACATCGGTGCTAATTGCTAAAATGTCATTAAAACCTTGTTTAAAGACAATGTTCAGTAAATGGACATTGATTTTAGGTAGTCTGAGTCTGAAAATATTCTTATGCAAATTTTGGAAATTTACATGATTTGGTCTGAAGCCATGTTGAGTTGGAGTCAGAGATACAGCTCTATCAAATCTATTATTTCAACATCCTCTCAAAACAATTCATTGCTGATTACATTTGATCATCCACTTTGGCTCTCGGTCATCAGGCTCACAAATAACTGGAGCTTGTGTGAGTTTCTCTGCGAGATAAATGACCAAAATTGTCCGAATGGGACTTTAATATGATCCAGTCAGGTCAGGTCTATTCCCTCAATGCAATGACAAAAGCTATCCATCAGATTTTGGCTATTGACTTTACAGCCATTTTAACATTAGAGAAAAATATGTCAACTTAAAGAAAAATGACTGTGTGTCATATACTATTGATTTATATCCGTTCGCCACTGTGTTTTTGCCTCTGAAAGGACTCAACACAATCTTCACAAGAAAACAAAGCCTGTGGATTCACGTTCTAGTGCCTCCATTTGTCACAGGATAAGATCCCTATGTGTTGCTCTGTATGGGTAAATCGTACAATAAAAAAACTATTTTTGTGTGACTGTGGTCAAATTTCACCTGAAAATTGAATAAAACATGCAGTATTCGTCATAAAGAAAAGGAAGACTTTCTTGCATTGTAATATTTTACTTTTGAGTTATTAATTCTCATTATTATTTTAGTATTATTTACATCACATTATAGCATTTATTAATATTTTGAATCATTTTATTTATTTATATTTAGCTTTAATCTATATGTCAGTTTTAGTCATTTTAGTACTATTTTAGAGTCTCCTTATATTCTTATTACTGCATTATGACGACATTATAATCATAATTATAAAATCATCTTAAAAATTTTATTAAATTAAGACAAGAATGATAATGAGAATCAGATTCATTCAAATTACATTAATATATAAAGGGGGAAAATTATCAATAAAAGTTCTCTCCAGGCCAGTAAGTCACTCGTGTCAGCAGAAATCATCAAATCTCAATAATGACTGACTTCTAGCTTTGTTGCTGCAAATTTGAATGCTTTTTGAGCTACAGGTTAACTGTAAGACCCACCAGACAGAACAACCTCCACCAGGTCCCCCTCCTGGATATCCGACACTGCCTTGACCAGCTGCAGGATGTTATTGCTGCTGGTGTCATGCTTGAAGAGGAGGATCTTGTCATAGATCCCATAAAAGCCACATTCAGGAAACTGGACAAAACAAAGAAAGCAAGATAAATTGATTAGCCTCTTTCATAGTGCATCTATACATATCCACTGCACTCCACTAATGTAATATTTCTCTTTTCCTGTTGTCAGCAACTGTCACAGCACTACGGCAGCGCATCACAACCACAACATCCTTCATAGATTTTCTTTTTGGCGCATGGACAAATATGGTGAATCCAGCATTTTGGGGTGAGTTGCTGGGAATGGCGGTCATTATGTTACTGAAGAGCCATCTGCAAGGGTTCCTGATGGTGTAAAAATGGTGGCAGTTTTGCAGGTGTACCCACCAGGGAACTCCTCTCTTATTTGTGCAAGTGGGGGGGGGGGGAGTTTTTTGCTTCTGCCAGCTGCATTTTGAAGATTTCCTGTTGTTGCACAGAAGAGCTTTTAATTTTCGTAGCTCTGCTGGGTTGAGAGCAGCCGTAATTCTTCTAAATGGATTTAGAGGTTTTATGTTGTTTGTGTCGTTTTAGGAGATTGTATTAAGAAAAATTTAATTTTCCTAGAACTTTTGACAGTCCAAAAAGAAAAGAACAAAGAAAAAAGGAGGCAGCAGGACATATAGTCTACTATTATTCATAAACACAAGAAATAATTAAATTTTTTCAGTCAGTATGTAACTAACCATAATAATCATAGGAAAAATTTGCCAAACACTGTGTGTCTTCTTGCCTTTGGCACTGAACATGCTAGTCATCCATTTTGTCCAAACAGGAAAATTCAGTCATTAACTCACCTGTTTTTTTAAACCTTTTGTGGAACACGAAAAAAGATATTTTGAAGAATGTCTGCGCAGTCCATACAATGAAAATCAATGGGGTTCAGGGTTGCCAGGTCTGCTGGTCAAAACTAGACTGATGGCCAATTGATATTAAAAAAAAAATGGCGCAAATGAGTAAATGATGACAAAATTTACATTTTTAGCTGGACTGTGCCCTTAACAGTGGATCAAAACGTATTTTGTTTTGTGTCAAAATGTCAATAAAACATTTCAAAGCGCCCGTTACTGAAGAACGGAATCTTACCGGACCCAACAGATATCCAATATCCCATAAGGTAAACTTTTTATCTCATTTTACATGCAAAGAGAAAGTTTGGTCAGCAAGAGGGTAAAAATAATCATGCAATATTACGTTACTACAGATTTTAGGGCATAAAATCCTTGACTAACATTATTAGTGGGTCTGAATAGAAAAAAAAGATCAAAAACACATGACATGAACCATTTAAGGACTTTCAATTGCAGCTTGGAGCATTTTCAAAACCATATGGTGACATTAAACCAACAAAAATAATTCACATCCAGAGCCTTTTGATCACCAGGCTTGTAGAGCAGCGGAAGAACAGCTCTTTGATGAAGATCTTGCAGGGGGATTCCAACGCAGTGTCGCGCAGAACCCATTTGGGCTAATTAGCATGTGATCTGGCGTGTTGGACTCAGTTGGTTGCCTTTCATTTCGAGCTGACAGCTGTGAGGGTGCTGAGATATAAGCCTGAGAGCCAGTCAGGTGTGATACCCGAGCACTTCTGTATTACAGCCATCGCCTGCCAATCATTGTAGAGCGAAATCCCAGTTGGCACCGAGCACCTACCTGGCATAAAAGATTAGCTACCTGAACAAGCCAACTTGGACCGACTTTGAAATGAGAAAGCTGGGCAGACTCAATAGCATGACATTGGTGCAGTGTTACATATAAAGGATGAAGGAACAACAAGGATGAAAAAGATACAGCTGCCCCATACCGGAGGTCAAAGGAGTGTGGGACATGGGGTTGATAATGCCAGTCAAATGCATAGGGGCTTATCATTGGAGAAGATCTCCTGAATACTTTATAATGCCCCATTCAATGCATGTCATACAACTCAGTGAACTGGAAGCCATCGCAACAGCAGCCTCACTCTTGCTGAAGGGCCCTCGCCTTGTGTCTTTGTGGGTGTGCGAGCAGCACTGGAGAAAGTCCACTATGGAACATGGAATCATGGATAATATCCACACTTTTCATTCCAGTCACTTTCATTCATACGGATATGGGAGACAGAAAACGATTGATACGCCATGGCATGATCTTTTAATACCCCTTCTTTTTCATTCTTCCAGATGATTGCGAATTAATAGATCAACTTGCACATTGCCCAATTTCTATATCCTAATTATTGTTAATGTAATTCATTTTCCAGGAGCTCTTTGCTTCTACCTTCAGTTAAACTGCTAACTCTGATTGTAAATTAATTACCTAAATTATATTATTTGCTAACTGCATTCTTTAAATTGTAATGTTGACATCCATTCTCTGTAAAGCTGCTTTTAAACGATATGTAATAAATTTGAATTGAATTGAATTGAATTGAATTCTATTAGGGGTAAAAACAAACACCGCTATACAGTGTTAGTGAACATCCCGACAACAGTAGGGAGCGGCATTGGGATGGTCACTAACAAGTGTATCACGGCAAAGATGAATATGTAAATATATGCTGCTGTTATGAGTCCGGTCAACATCTTGCATCCACTCACCACCAGATGTCACCCTCTCATTCCATGGACTCTCTCACTCGAACTACATTTCCCACAATCCTCTCACCCAGTCACTGATCACCCCAGCCAGCTGAAGCACATTACGTGGATTTCATTACACTCACATCCTTCACTATAAAAGCACCACTCACACACACCCTCACTGCGAAGTATTGCTAATCCTTGTGTTTCAATTCTGAGCGTGTTTTCCCTGTCTGGTTTCCCTGTTTCCTGATCCTGCCCGTTTATTGTTATCGATGTTTATGTGCCTGCCTGTTTGACCTTAGCCTGGATTATTACTACGAGTCTGCCTCCTCCCTGCTACTTCTGTTTGCTATTGAGTTGACCATTGCCTGTCTGACTACGTCTCTGAATAAAGCTGCATTTGGATCTAAACCCGGTGACTCACTCCTTCATTACAGCTGCACGCTTTCCACTCAATAACAAAACAGCCCCCCAAAAAATGTTTCAATCTCATGGAAAGAACGAATGTCGTTTTGGTCTGCTTTTGTTTGAAATGACGTCACACCGGATCATTCTTCGATTTCGCTTGAAGTATATTGTGGCCTTTAGCTGAACTAAAAGAATGCAAAGTTTAAATCTGCAGGATTGCAGTATTGGAGTAAAGTGAAGAAGAATACATTTGCATTTTGGATGTATTATGAGTTGAATTATGTTTAAAAAAAAAAACGCAGCTGAGAGTAAAGTCGTAGACATTTCACATCCTAATCTAGTGTGACTGCAGGTTAACGCACACACGTCGCACTCTCAAAAATGCATTCATGCGTAAAGAAGCCTGTAAATGAGTAAAACCGGGTTTAAGGTTCAACCAGAATTGGTGCACTGGTCTTGCATTCAAGGTGGAGTTTTGATGGGACTTTCCGTTCATTGACATGTTAATGAACGACGTACAATCCAATCCGGCAGGGGATCATGTTGATGTTGTGATATGAGCATGGAAAAATCATTTACGACACAAGAGCGAGGGGTGTGAGAACGCAAAACCCAGACACGAGATCAGAGAGCTTCAAAGCTCCCCACAGTTGCGGAAGACAGGAAGAAACAAACTGAGACAAAAGGAAAGAGAAAGAGAATAGAGAATCACTTCACTCCATACCCAAAACAACACCTTTCCACCCAGTTCCTGTTTTATCCACTGCCAGAATCGCCTAAGTATTCCCATGTGTTGGTTTCAGAGCACATGTGGTCAACCTCCACCTCATTCAGAGGAAGTGACGGACCCAAGGTCTCTGCCTTTCGCCAAAAAATGCTCCCTCCCTCTGCCTGAAGCTTCCACAAGAAAGTCAACAACCCTCCATCTTGTCTATTTCCAGCAGCTTGAGCTGCTGCCAAAGATTATAGTCCACACCCGGCCTGCTACCACAACTTCTAACCAGCCTCTAAACATACTTGACAGCAGCAGGCGGCCTCAAGCAAAAACGGTCCCACAGTGGCTTGAAGCTGTTGCTAAAATGAGCAAAGTCTGTTCAGAATCTGTCTGCAATTAATGTAAATGCTTCGCATATTATTCCTGCTTTAGTGGCTGATGAGTCAAACCATTATTTCTGTCCCATTATAAAACTGTTACAGCGTCAGAATAGCTACAGGTTGTTTACTGAATGCCTTATGCATATTTAACACAAAAAATGACAAGCTCTAATCTGATATGGACTGCTACAATGAGCACTTTTAAGAAAGAACTAATCTGTATTTGCTACAGTTTGGAAGGTTATGGAATCAAACATGTAAAAGATATTAGCAAGAGCTTTTTGAGGTGCTTGATAAGAAGTAAAGGAAAACATCAATGCGCTGAATTGTACAGTTTTTTTCAGGGTAATTAACTAATATTTATTACTTTTAAAAATAAATTCTGGGTGCATTATTGACAATATATTGAGTGGCCTTGAACTGGTAAATAAAAAGAGCAGTAATAAACTGGCCTTTTACATGAATCACATTCAATCAGTTTTATCTGAAACACATGAGCGTGAATCTGGCATCATACCATGGCAGTTTGGAAATTAAATGTTTGGGTAGTGGCTCTAAAAGTACATAGTGCATGAACAGGGTTGGGGAGTAATGAAATACAAGTAACTTAGTAACGTATTTAAAATACAAAATTTGAGTAACTGTATTTCATTACAGTTACATTTTAAATGGGTGGTAATCAGATTACAGTTACATCTGAAAAGTATTTTAGGTTACTAAAGTGATTACTTTGAATTTTAATGTCATTTAAACAGCAATTGGTGATTCTGTGACTCTGACAGTCTGAAAAAGAGTTAAGTTTCATGTTTTCGACTGTTTTCATGTTTTGTGATCGTTGTTTGTGAGTCATTTTATAATTGTAAAAAAGGTCACTGCAACTTTTTCTCACAATTTGTTTTTTCCCCTCACAATTGCGAGATTTAAACTCACAATTGCAAGTTATAAAGTCAGAATTGGGTGATATAAACTTGCAATACTAATTTTTTTTCTTGCGGTTGTGAATTTAGTATGCGAGTTTATATCTCATAATTCTGACTTTTCTCAATATTGTGAGTTTATATCTCATAATTCTGACTTTTCTCAATATTTTCAGTTTATATCTCATAATTCTGACTTTATAACTCGCAATTGCAACTTTATATTACACAATTCTGAGGGAAAGTCAGAATTGTGAGATAAAAACTTGCAATTACCTTTTTTGTGTTTGTTCCACACTTATTAGTATTCCAAAGTATTCTAAAGTATTTAGATTAAGTTACTAAACTTGAGTAATGTAACGAAATACGTTACAAATTACTTTATAAAGCATGTATTTTGTAATCTGTAGTGAAATACATTTTAAAAGTAACCTACCCAGCCCTGTGCATGAACTAATAGTTTTGAGGTCATAAATCACGTGACAATAAGTCTTTATTAATCAATAATCTACCCTGTAATCATAATTTGAGCGAAAAGGAGCGAATGTTGTTGGTGTTTTACTTGCTCATTTTAGCTGGAAACTGCATTGACTTGAAAATATAGGTATATTTTTGGAGTTTTGCAAAAATGTTGGTAGAGGCACGTTTTTCCAATGAGCCTAGATTGCATGTAAACATCTTAATCTGAGTATGTTCTTTTTTTAAAAAATAGCCTTGATGGTCTAAAATTATACACTCAAATATAAGATGCATCGTACAATTACCTGCGCACTTTCACTAACAAGCACTTCCGGCGTACTACTTACAAACCCAGCTCTCATTTTATTTGCCAATTAAACTGGTAGCAAATAATATGTTTTTTTTTTTTTTTTTACAAAGTATGGCCCTTAGGCCAAACTATCAGCCACAAATCGCTTGGCTACATATGTATCCTCAATTGTTCTTATGCATGTTTGCACAGTGGCACAGACAATAGACGCTGGTGCAATCATATCTGCCATTACCTGGGCTTTGCTTGGAGACAGCACAGTGTTTCTAAGGGTGCTTTGTGTTGACTAGGATCGTGTTTCCCACATGGTCTCAGGCGGCTGCGCCCATTATGACTCTGATGAATTATGGAAACCTTTGCCCCCTTCTCTTCTCTTCTCTTCTCTTCTCTTCTCTTCTCTTCTCTTCTCTTCTCTTCTCTTCTCTTCTCTTCTCTTCTCTTCTCTTCTCTTCTCTTCTCTTCTCTTCTCTTCTCTTCTCTTCTCGCAGCATTCTACACAAACACCTTTCACAACATCCGTCAGGACTTTGACCCAGTGTTGTCTCACTAGACATGAGTACGTTGATATAAAACCACATGCTATAAATAGCCAATGCCCTCTGCTTCCATGTAATATTGCAAATCTCCTGACGGACTGAAAGCAATAAAGATGAGTGACATTTATTTACACTCCCAAGTGTGAACTGTATTTTCCTTCCTTGTATTACCTATCAAATGCCAATAAAGGGTGATCCCCGTGCGCTCCAGGGATTCGGACAGATCTGGCAACAGCTTCTTCTAATAAAAATCTAGTATCAAATAAACTGCACCGTTGATCTCCCAATGCGACTAGCTTTTTTTTAAAGCAGCTCAGGTTGTGAAGCAGATATTGCAGCTGCAAGTGAACAATCCACAAAAAATATTTAACTTGTAATATTAGTTGCTATATATATATACATATATACACACACACACACACACACATTTGACTGTCAATTGTCATCGTTTGACTGTCAACATTCATTAAATTTGTTTTAAACTTTTAATAGCGCAAATGGCAATTGCTGCTAAGCTACAGCTAAGCTAACACAGCTAGTAGTAATTCTAACACTAATAATAATTCACACTAAAAACAATAATCATCAGAAGTTGAGACCAAAGTGCTTTGTAATACACAATGGTACTTTAATGGTAGCAATGATTCAGGGTACTTTAAGGAATTTAATACACCATTGTAGTTTGTCTGTTTATTTATTTATTGATTGATATACTGCTAATTTTGCTTAGACATATGGACATGCACACATAGCGGCCTTTGCTATGTTTTCCATTTTTTCCAAAAATAATTCCCAAACAAATCCACGGTAAGGCCATTGCACATCTCCGAGCAACACAGCGATTTAAGTTTCGGAATGAATCTGCGCTTTTGAAAGAATCAGTCTTACAATTCACTCACTTGCTTTGTCCATGAATGAATCAGCCATTTTGAACAAATCGTTAGAATGAATGACTAACAACACCGTGTTCAACTAAAAACTTTTTATGCGTTTTGGCCATTAATTTACACGACAATAGCATTTTGGGGTACTGAAATGTTAAAACGCAATCTTTACAATCACCAAAACAACATTATGCGATCTAAAGCACTCACTTAATCAGCCACCAGTAGGTGGCAGCAAATCATTGTCTTTATGAGTGAGTCATTAAGGGTACATTTACACAACAACGATGTACTAAAAACGGAAAAGTTTTTCCTTCAAGTTTTTTGAGTACAGAAGAAAAAACGCTATATTGGCGAATTGCCGAATTCACTTTGTAAAGAAAAACTATGAGCCAATTGACTAAACACGTAAAATATGCTTTCGCAAATTCACAATTCAGAAAACGGGTTTCAAAGTGCAAATGTTTGTGTAAATTACAAAAACACAAATTTGTAAAAACAGTGACGTCGTGCGCATGCTTATTACGTGTTCAATCTATAGGTGCACAGTGTTTCTTTACAGAGTGACATCGCCAACTACTGGCCTGACATGCATAATACAGCATTTTTAATTGTTTTTGACTGTTTTGACAATGTTGTCATCTGTACTGGAAAAATGCAAAGGAAAAACTTTTCTGTTTTTCGTGCATCAGTGTCGCGTGAATGTACTTTTGTACGTTGTCGTGACTCGCTCGTTAAGACAATGACTTGCTGCCACCTACTGGTAGTTGATAAAGTGAGTGATTAAGATGTTGTTTTGTTTATTGTAACCAGCTTTGGTTAAAGAGATTGAATGAGTTTACAAATGAACCATTAAGAGTGAAATACATGGTTAAATAACAGACATAATAAAGTAACTGTATTCACATTGCATACAGTGTTTTGGTCTTTTTTCACCAGGGGGCTCATGTCTTTGAAACAGGCCTATGAATTGCAAAAGCTGCCTTTGATCCATATATTACATTCATCTATGAACTCCCTTAAACCACTTTGTGGCTTCATTCTGAGATATGATCATGGTCACGTGACCAAGACCATGGTTTGACAATGCAAACACAGTTTGGCCACAGCAATTTTAGAATGAATGTTTGCAACACCATAACCCACTTCAGTCTGTTATTATTCCCACACGTCAAGGCCTCGTTCTTACAGACAAACTCCTTAATAATGGAACGAGAAGTCACTTTTTCCTTAGATTGCCCTTTGTGTGCTATCCAAACATCAACTAATTGTAATGGAAATGCCCATTGCTCCAATTCAGGACTCAAAGACCTGCTTTATAGTGTTTAGAAACGTTGTGCAACCAGAGAGCCACATTCAAGAGCACCATGGCAACATGAGAATAGGCTATTTTGCCATTTTATGCTTTTTGTTTTGGAACTTTTTTTTGTTAAGAATTTATATTAGCTCTTGCAGATTTCTAGATTTTTCTATTCTATTTCTAATAGATATGTTTTCGGTCTGGAACCCATTTTTTAGCTTCTTAAATTTACATTGTAGGCTGCATTTTTGAAATATTTTAAGCTCAGGAGAAGCTGGACGTTTTCATGTCTTTTTTATTAATATTCATTCATGCAAATTAATAATAAATAATACTAAAATTAAACAATTATTTTACAGAAGTTATTATTTATTGGAATCTCCTGCGACCTGTGCATCTCTGGGGTCATGTGGGGTTTGAGGGTGAACATCTCTACATTAATAGCATGTAAAAGAAAAGAAAAATCGCTAAACCAAGAAAGAACTGAGTGACAAGCATGTGAATCTGGGTCAAAAATAGCAACAGAGAAGTGAGAATCATGAACTAATAGAGTAGAGTTCCGCTTTTCATCATCACCACCACCATTTCCTTTCATATATCTAGTGTTTACAATACACACACACACACTTTATCTGGCTTTTAATGCCCAGCGTACTTGAAAATGAGTTCACACATTCTTAAGCACTAAAGACAAGTGTCAAATATACACCTTTTGGTGCATCAAGCTCTCCGATGCACTACGGTCAATAAAGCGAGACCTTCTCTTTTGATAGTTCGTTTTGAATTGATATAGTTGACAGTAACTGTAATTGAAACTCCTGCCTAAAATGCCACAAGTAGATTAAACGGAAGCTGATAAATCTGTTATATTACATCTATTTTCAATACTATCTTTCAGTATATCAATGAACAAAAACAAAGCTTCATAAACATAAGCCTAAATGGGCGTATAGATTTATGCTGTTGCACAGATGTTGTTGATTATACAGTAATAACACACTCAATCAGTGAATCTCCATTCGCTCTCATGCCACACATCATGTTCTCACGCTGTGCTAGTTCATTTATAGCATCAAATAAACAAGAATGAACATCAGAAGGAATGTTGTTTCAAACACGGAAAGACGTGAGTACACACAATTTTTCAAGTTCAAGTTCACCAATGTTGGTTGTTTCACCCTTGTTGGACAAAATGGTGGATTCGGAGTTATGATTGGTCAGATCGCCTGTCAATCAAACTGCCGGAAGGGTCAATCTGTGCAGGTGCAAGAAACTTCTACTCTAGGAAGAGGCCTTGTAAAAAAACGAAGTGTGCTTAACTGTATTGAATGTGCACTTCAAATCTTAAAAGCTAATATATTAATAAAATAGCCACTAAAAAAGTACACTTCTTCACACATTTAAGAACACTTTTAAGTCAAATTAAAAGTGCATTTTACATCATTGTTTTAATAATCTTTCGTCATGCTTCAAAGAAGTACACTTGTTTCGATGTGTTGACTAACATAGTAAAGCAGGAGTAAAATACTTCTTTTTTTTTTTTAGAATTTTAACTTAAGTGCTGTTCAGTGTTAGATTTAAAGTTAATATATTTTAAAACCTCTAAATTGCAACATCTTTACAAATGCATTTAAATACATAGCATACACATTTCAAAAGAAATAACTAATGTATCCTAGTTTACAATAAATGCTTGTCAGTACATTACACTTTAACCATATTTCACAATAGACGTAATAATAAAAGTCCTCAAAAATCACTCAAAATTTCATCTAATTGCATTTCAAATAAATTTAAACTAATATATTTTCAATTAATTTCAGTGAACATGCAATTAATTGTTATTCAGTTTGCAGTTAAACATTTTTTATAATAAAGCACTTTTAATAAGTATGCTATAAATGCACTTCTTTTCACTAGGGTAGGTATGAAGCAAAAGGAGATTACTGTGTAAAGTGGCACACCAGACTGAATGGAACAATGGCTGATTGTTTGCAACATACATGTTTTGTTTCCAATCAGTACAGCTTATACACTTACCATTTCACAAAGATAACCCTTTCAAAAACAGCTCTCATTTGTTCCATTGTGACCATATACATTTGAATTTGAATGAACTTAATGTTTAGACGGCAGGCATGCAAATGTTTTTAAAATGTTGCAAACAGCACTCGGAAGAGACACAGTCAATCTTTAAACAACATAATGTGAATAACGTAATACAGTGTTTGAGACAACACCCTTGGCTGCAACTTCTTAAGTCGTCCACCGTCATCACCTTCGAAATAGTCTTGTTACTAACTAAATGGCTAAAACAAAAACTTCCCAAGGATCTTGGCAGATATTTACGTTAAATGAAACGGTGGCATGGCAATTGTTGTGAAAAGACGTCAATGTGCTACACTCATTAGAGGCCAACAAACGCTTGGCTCAGTGCGGGCATTTCACCAGCCTTTGTGTTTGTGCGTGATGGAACAAATGCTTTTCGCAAGTCGGGTTATTTTTGGGTCGCGTGATGTCATAGTTCCTCCAAGCTGAGAAACATATCAGAAATGCCAAGGTTTTTTTTTTTCTTTCTTTTTTGCTCTGAGGCACGGTTCAGCAACCTGAGAGACAGAAGTGAATGCGAATTCCCGGTCGCAAGAGATGACGCAATAAACGTGTGATGTCAGTAGCTGATTCACAACAAAAACAACACTGAGGTCAGTTGGAGCACAATGGCATCAAACGATTCTATTCTACTGAGTTTTACTCTTTTCTTCTGTTCCTCCACCCTAGTTCACTTGCACAATAGGCAATTCTCTACTACAGCATATGCAAAAAATAAAGGAGTTCTTTTCTATGCAAATCAGAACAGCCAGCAGAGAAGCTGACCAGTTAAAGAGAATATCCCTGTGCGCTTAATTGTACTGAATGTGCACCTGTAGAGTACTTCATATCTTAAAATTATATTTTTAAAATCTGTACTTGCAGATAATATAATATTAAATCAAGGCCCTTGAAGTGAACTTGCGCTTTCATCCTTATATATTTTAAAAAGAGTCCTGTGTAATAAAGTAAAATTTAATTTTTTTTTATTTTATAGTATTTTTAAATCGCTGTTTTAGTAATATTTTGTTAAAGAAGTACTCTTTAGTACGAAGTGCTGGGTTGTTTAAAGCCATGGTTGGGTCAAATATGGACAAAACCAACTGTTGTTATTTTTAATTTTTAAACCCAAGTGTTGGGTTGTTGACCCAATCATGGGTTGAAACAACCCAGCATTTAGAATATATTTTGATGTTTCGACTAACATCCTAAAGCACATGTAAAGTACAGCTACTTGATTATGATTTTTACTGTAGTGCTATTTGATATTACAGTTATATTTTTAATGCATTAAATAGCAACTCCATCATTACAAATGTGTAATAGCGAATATATTTTAATAAATGGCAAACATGTTTTATAGAAATGGCATTTAAGTAAATTTTAGTTTATCATGCTTGCAAGTACATTCAGGAATAACTTTAACCATATTTAAAGACAATAGAAGTAATTATGAAATTACATATATGTGTGTTCTTAAGCCCTACTTAAGTAGCTAAAACAACACTCTATAGTTCAGCTAACTGCATTACTTTTTATACATTTTAATTTAGCTTAAGTGTACAAAAACAATATATTCAGATCACACTTAAATATTAGTGTATTCAAAAAAATGCCGTGTACTTTTTTCGGCGAACTTGAACTTGAAGTTCAGCATAAATACTCACAGCACAGCGCTATTTAAACACATTTAGCATCTGGTAAACTGCACTGCACTTAAGTATATTAAGCATACTATGTACTTAATCAGTACTCTTTTTTGCAAGTATTCTAAAGTATTGTTCTTTGACAGAAGGGGGGATAAAAGTACATTGCTTCATAAGGATATAAAAGCAATCAAAGACCCTGTAAAATCAATGTTTTGTGGATTTTATTTAAGCTATAAAGCTATTATTAGCAAGCTAATGCTAACAAAACAAACTTCTAGCAGATACACGCACTTATTACATTTTATCTCTCTCTCCAGGAAAAAAAAAGCAAACATATTTATGACTTACACATGTATATCTCTAATAAAACACACTCTAGAACAAAAAGTCGGTTTTATTTGAAAACAGCAATAGCATGTAGCAAATGATGGCTGTAAACTAAAAGCTATTAGCTATTTAAAACTTTCAAGTTTCACCCCAACTTCCTGTTTCAACAGGAAATATAATTGTGTTTGTCAAACCATTACATTGGATCTTCATGGGGTTTTCTTATAAACTCAACTAAAGCAACAGCAGCATCAGACCACAGATCAGAAACTCTGTCAGACGTGTTAAAACTCCTGTGATGTTCATGTAGAATATCAGGATTAAGAGGCTGACTTCCTGTTTGTGTTCTCACAAGTTCAAAGGGGCAAGGAAGGAAAAGTTTGTGTAGTTAGTGTATATGTGGATTAAGACTACTCTTCGTTGAGTCATGAGTAGATAAGCACAAAGATAATAACAAAGGTGACGTCTGTGTAATGGAAAAAGGTGTAAAGGCCAAATTTACATTCCACACATGGCTAGGGCCATTACGCAGAGCATGACAGCCTGCAGGACTCGTCCAAATACCAATGATACTTTCAACAGTGCTGTCAAACCACTGCCTCAGCATTATAATTGACATTATCATATACAGTACTGTACAAAAGTCTTAGGCATTTAAGTATTTTCACCCAAAAAATGGTTTTAAGCCACTTTTGCTGTAGTGTGTCAGTAGGAAATATCAGTTTACATTTACAAACATTCCTTTTGCCATTAATTGCAATAATCTAATGAGATCTTTGTATGCACAAGGAGTCAGACAACAGCCGGTACGCTCCAGACAGAGATCTGATCTCACCATCATCGAGTCTGTCTGTGATTACACGAAGAAACTGATAAAAACTGAGAGACTAAATCCAAAAGAACTGTGGAAACGTCTCCAAGATGCTTGAAGAAAGAAACCTACCTGCTCTTAAAAACTACGTGCAAGTGTATCTAGGACAAAAGTTGTTTTAAACGCAAATCAAGTATTGATTTGATTTAGTTAATAGAAGTTAATTGATAAAATCTATTTATGACATTTTTTAACGCATCCTCACTTTACAGCATTACACAAGTGCTTAAAACTTTTCACAGTACTGTAGCTTTGCATTATTACAATTAATGGCAAAGATTATTGACACAATAAAGCAAAAGATATGAATAACTGGCTTAAAACCATTTTATACTTGACTAAGACTTTGACTTATTATAAATAATGTTGCGAGCTGGATTTGATCTTGTATCACTCACATGAGAACCACAGCTAAAATAAACCAGACTGTTTATGTTTTCCAAATTGAACCTATTTAACACAATATTTCAGGTTAAATGAAACCTTATGGATAGCATCTGTGGCATGACTTGATAGGTTTGTAAAACCCAACAAAAAGTGTGTTGACACATTATGTATTTAAAATGGAAGTCTGAGGGGCAGTTATATACTAGAAAAACTGTTTTACACACATAGTTTATACAAGCTAAATATAGAGCGATAGTCACTTACCAACCATGTTCATACGGTTGTCAAAAATCTCACGAGTATTAAATCCCATAAACCCGGGAATGTGAGCAAAGATGTCAAGAAGGGACATCACTACATGGTTTATCTATCAGTGCAGCACTTTTCCATGAAACAAATTACACTCGCAGGAAATTATGCAGGGAATGCATAACCAGAAGTGCATCTAAGATGAGACAATAATACCATTCAGACAACTACAGCTAAAATACACCACATTTTGTTATGGATTAATTAATAAAAGAGAAAACCCTACAACCACAAGCTTTCAGTGTTTTATTGTAAACAAGTTTTGCTGCAGAAAGTTAAATGGGTTAGGGTTAGGGTTAGGGTTAAAAAATTAAAAATAATTTTCTGCCGTAATTGACAGACAGCACAGCAAGTCAAGTCAAGTCACCTTTACTTATATAGTGCTTTTTACAATGCAAATTGTGTCAAAGCAGCTTTACAGTAATAACTGGCAAATAATTTTTGGCTGCACAGCAGCTCCCAAGGAAAATGGTGTCATTCTTCAGATTATTCTATATATTTGTATTGATTCATTCCGTTGCAAAGATCAATAGTTATTAGTCTAGTTAATTTATGTATATCAACACTGGAGAAAACAGTGTCGTAATTGTCCGGCTCAGCTCAGTTCGCGTACAACGGCGCCAATGCAGGGATACCAAAAACACTGCTGAATATCAAGTGTCCCCAACTTAAGCAAGCCAAAGGCAAGGAACCGAAAGTCCAACAAAATGGAGAAAATAAAATAAAAAATACTATCAACAGAGCTTGAATATTAATTTAAGTTGTGTTATCAACTTTGCTCGATTTAAAGGTAAAGTACGCAATTTCGGACAGGCAATAGCAAACTAGCTTTAAACGCACAAGATCCCGTCCTTCAGAGCGCTCTCCGAAGCCACACCTCCTTTAAAACACATGAACGCACACGGCAGTGTCTGCAAAGTGTTATGAGACGAGAGACGGCGTTAAATTACATCTTCTCAAAACACATAACATTACAATACAGAGCTCTAGTTGTATCACCTGACTGCTGCGGATTCATTTTGGCGTTGATAGTGTTGACATAGAGATGCATAAATCGGAGTCTGAGGATGTGAACAACTCTGGATATAACGTCACAGGTTGCCATCACATAATTACAGTTATGACATGGCATGAATGCAGCATAAGCTCGATGTTTTGGTTCAGGAGGAACTGTAAAAGGTGTCTGGTGTCGCTCTGTGACTGTCTGTCTAAATACCCTCATAGGGTGCGCGGAGGTATGGAAATACTGACAGGCAGGACCAAATGCAATGATTGGATGAAAAATTTCCACAGAAGATATATGTACATGTTTTAATATTTAGACCACTTATATTATTGGTTGCTATCGTGATGTGAAGAGAGTTTCAACCAGTATAACAAAAAGTGTTAATAAAACAAATGGTCTATCCAACCTTTAACACAGTCAAAGTGATTTTGAAGCACTTTCAAAATCTTCGAAAGCACAGTGACAACAAAAACAACAGTGTCTGAAAGCGGGACCGGAGCCGTCTAACGTTACCTCCTGACCTCAACATGTTGGTTTAGATGCAAAAATCACACACGTTGCAGACACACACACAGACAGAGTGATTTCATTAAGCCCACAAACTCACTTTCTCTGCACTGCCCAGGGCTGAAGCAAGGGCTCGGAAAACAAAGCAGCCTTTTTTTATTCAGGCGAACGGTAACATGAGAGGCATACTGGCAAGCAGAGGGGAGAAGGGGGCGGAGGGGATTTGGCGAGGGGACTAAATAAGTATGTGCTCCAGCGTGCTGAAATGGTCTTTTGTGGCCCAGACGTCAGGGTGACGAGGCAGGTAAGCCAATAGGAATGCCACATTGATCCCCAGAGCCATAGTCAGGACTTTGAACAGAAAAAATAGAAATGAATGGAAATGGAAGTATGGATGGGAACTGAGAAGTTTTTTTTAAATATAAATTCATAAGATTCTTTTAGTACTTTTCAAGGACTTGTGACTGAGTCTTTTTGACCAATTCATTGAAAATAATTAGTACATAAGTGACATGAAATCAGAACTACTGTAGTTTTTGATTCGCAACCCTAGACACACATAAAAGACTCTTGTTGTGTCGATGATACGGTGAAGATAGCCTATCTGATGCGAATACTATCATGGAACTTTGATTCTTCTTGTGTAAAATAAGTGTACTTAATTGACCCTTCTCAAAGACCCGCCCCCTTTAGTTACTGTTGCTATGTCCGACACGCCACACATCATGTTCTCACGCAGTGAAAAATACATCCCAGAGCAAAGAGGACACTGACAATGTGTCAACAGACAAGTCAGAGCAGGTTACTATTGATATGAAAGAGTTTCAGGAAACACTTTATTTTACAGTGTCATTGTTACATATGTTACATGTATTTACTATCGTAATAACTAGAAATTATGCATAATTATATGCAATTAAACTTAAACCAACCCTCATCCTAATCCTAACCCTACAATAATTGTCATTACTCAATACTTAAATGTATAATTACATTGTAACACTGACACCTTAAAATAAAGTGTAACCGAGTTTCATATTTCAAATATTGTAATTTTTTAAAGAAGTTTAAACAATAAATAGCGTATAGTGTCTCTTTAATGTGTCGTGACAGATCGCTGTAGGTCCTTCAAGCGGCTCGTGAACCGATCATCTCTTCATACTAGTTCATTTACAGCATCAAATAAACATGAATGAACATCAGAAGGAATGTTGTTTCAATTGTACGCACAATTTTTCAAGTTCAAGTTCACCAACGTTAATCTACAAACTCCCCTGACTGCTTTGTCAGACAAAATGGCGGATTCGGGGTTATGATTGGTCAGATCACCTGTCAATCAAACTGTTTGCAAAGAGTCAATTGCATTTAATATAAATTTATTTCTCATTTAATTGCAGTCAATGTTTAGTTCATACTTAAGTATATTATTTTCGTAATAAACACTTTTGAAAAGTGAACTTTTTCTCAAGGGATGTTACCATGATTACCATATTGTGTCCTGGCACATGCCCATAAAATCATACTACTGTATTTTTATGTTCAAGACAGTAACGCATTTGAACACACACACATAAATACTCGTCTGCAAGTGTGACTGGAACCACACTTCTCTCCTCACCCTGAGATCATGTGTTTACCCTCTGTGGTAACCCACCGATTTAACTTTCTGCAGCAAACTGGCTTGGAAACACTAAATACAAAACCTCTTTTCTCATACACACACACACACTGCTCCACCTTCTCCAAAATCGCATGCACACTCCACCCACGTCTAACATTCACACCGTCCTACATTATAGTCAATCCAAGCACATGCGAGTCTGACACCTCGTTCCACTCGTTTATGCTTTTTTATGGTGAAGTTAAGCTGCTTTGATTTGTATTACAATACAAAATCTCCATTCTTCATTCATTCTTCTACAAACCATGGTTGGTCTGAAAAGAATATAATCTTAATGGGATTAATTACATGCTGATTTACTAACAGCATGGCCTTAAATCACACATTTCAAAACCAAAAGGTGTGCCAACTGTGGAATTAAGGCCTTACAAACAGCACTGTGTGTGTGCCTTTGTGCTAAACTGAGTGAACATCCCACTAGCTAAATATAATGTTGCTATTTAGAGCAAATAGACATGCTAAATAAAAAACAAAACAAAAATTATGTTGAGGTCATTTTTCATCGGTCAGTTTTTGCAGGTCTGTTGCAAGCGCTTGCACAGAATGGCTTTTAAATATAGACATCTATAGTCAGAACACCTTATTAATGGCCACTTTTACACCATTCTTCTAGAACCGCTCTAGTAAAATTCTAGTTGTTACTGCTTCATATTCGTCAAACATTCTAAGAAGCTTTAAGAATGGTTTCATTTTGCGCTAACATCAAGTTAGCACACTTTTATTGTAGCAACAATCACTGTTAACTGTGGTATTTTGGTGGAAACTATGGTGCAATGGCTGAGCCATACAGCCCCGGGTAACAGAAGCCATCTGTGACCTCATAATTGACCCAACATACTGAAAGAGTAATCTGGACACACCTCCAACCTCCAACTCCCAGCTAGACAATAACAAAAGTTTGCTTTTATTCCTAACTTCTTTGTTTTCTCTTTTTTGAAACTGAACAATGAAAGCGAATATTTCACATTATGAAACTACTGTCATTCTTTCACAATTTTACAGTGGCTGTACTATGGTTCAATGACAGTACCATACCTTGCTGCCTGGCCAGGTCAATGCAAAGTTATATTTTTATTGCACGATTAATGGAGTTATATTACTACGTGTAACATAATTTTTAATTGTTTAATAAAAGAGAAAAGCAGGTAAATTAAAGCGATCTGGTTGTTATTTTTGTGTCACGTGAGTTCAGTGGCGTTGCAAATGTTTATTTACAACTTGATTTTACAGCGTTGAGTATTGTAGCCAATCACAGGCATTTCTGTTGAAAATAATGACCAATCAGAGGTGTTTAAGTTACCGGTTGTGAGAATCCGCTCAATATCGCTCAAAACGCCAAATGAGTTTATAGGTTTAGGGCAAGTTTACTAAGTTTTACACGCACAAATACTCTCATTATCAAGTGGACTGAAATAAATGAATGAAATAAAAGATTCATATTGATGATATAGATGTCAGAGTCATTAATTAAAATGGGAGTTTGAAGCAATTTGAAGAAAAGTTTTTGTTTTATTTGAGACTTTGTGACCTTTCCTGCAAATATATACTTCACTACAAAAAGTGACGATGACAGATTTTTTAAATGTTATAATTATGATTTGCTGATCTCTAAAAATTTAATTAAAAAGGAAAAGGTGTGAAAAAAAACTATGTTGGGAAGTGGAAGTTGCTAATAAGCCAATAAATGCACCTCTGCAGCCATCTAGTAGTTGTACTTGTAATTTCATGTATTTTTTACAAATTATTTTGGCAAAAAAGTGTTTGTATTTCACCAAGTTTTAGTTTTCCGAACACCATGTCTACACCGGACGCGAGCGGCAAGATGCGACACGTCAAAAGTCGCGATAAAATTCACATCTGGTGTAGACACGGTGTTCATCGTGAAACTTAAATTAGTTTTAAATTTAGTTTTTGGTCATCGCATTAAAAATAACATCTAAATTGGATAATATTCATACTTTTGAGCTTTGACGTGTTGGGAAAGGTTGTGTGAAGTGCTTGAAAGTCCTTCATTCTTATAACTGTGGTCAATAACGGTCTAATTTGCTGGGTTATGATGAAAGCTATATGTGATTCATCTTTGGACACACCACACACTTGTCGTCATTTCGAGGGAAGATTTGATGACATAAGAGTTCCCCATACCTTGGCTTTTGGTGAAATAACGCCACAGCATGTGCTAATTTTACAGTACTTTGACATACACCACTGTACATGATGGCCATTCATTGGTATTCACAATGGTATTTACATAGTATACTCAAAATATGACAATTTTGGTGTGGCCTAAAATAATAGGCGGTTTCATCAGAGTTTGCAGTATATGCACCATAATCATATTCCACAATATTCCAAAAGTTAGACAGCTTATAAATCATAGCACAAACCAGGGATAAGGATATTGAATTTCATAATAGCCTTTTTGATGGAGAAAACTCCAAAGGAAGTGTAAATGTGTATGCCAGAAATCCTGCCTGAGGAAAGTGATGTGCCGCTGGAATTGTACAGTAACACTGAGAAACCCATTATATTTGACACCTGGAAATGTGTTTTCACTTGGTGCTGACAGTGAAGCATCTCAGGAGAGAAACGCCTATTTCACATCAACTACTCTTGTAATTGGGGCCAGTGAATTGCCACACCATAGTTTCATATTTTTATTTCATTCATTTACTTATTTATTGTAAACAAGGCACTTTTTTAAATTTCAGTTGCTGGATCTGTTGCTATAAGTCTATCTATAGACTTATATATTCTTAAAATAATACATAATAACATATAAAACAAGTTATCATTATTAAAATTAGTCTGTGATCAAACACAAAGCTCACTCTACACCAAATCAAAGAAGAAATTGAGCAGATTTCTTCTTATCTAAGGACCAGCAACTTTTATACAAATCTTCAACATTAAGATTAAATGCAAAACAGCTTTCAGCTCAGCTCATAAGAATATATCCCTAACAAAACAAGAAGTCGATAATTGTCTCTCTTGTCTTTTCTCTTTTGTCATTCATTTCCTGACGATAAGCACACGACCAAATGTGTGTTTTGTATAGTCAAATGGTGGCCAGCGCAAAACAGTAACTTAACCAGGAAATACGGTCCTTCCATGCAAAGACTCTCCGCAGTCATGCAAATGAGCAGGGGTGAGAGGACTATAGTACATGGGAGTTGCACGGTGCAGGATTACCTGTGACTCCCCTGATACCAGACACTGTGTGCTTTACAGTGGCCACATTTGTAAGAAAACAAACGAGTAGTGATTTTACACCAGCTGCTGATATTTCCACACGAGTGTTCTTAAAAGTCTTCTTCCCTCAGGAGTGAGGAAACACCCTCTGATATCCAACCTCCTCAACCTGTAAGTCAAGAATGGATCTACAGAGTGGTGAAATTAAAATGGCCATCCTCAGTTCGCCCACTGTATCTTGGTACACAGGTCAAGAATGACATTTTTGTAATGTTTAACTTTCTTTGGTTTAGTATAAGCGGACTCACATGCTTGCTGCAAACTGTGATTATATATAATACGTTATATTGAAGAGGGCAAGGTATTCCTTGCCAACTTCTTGTTCAAACCAATCAAAATGAAACCATAAATCTGCTCTTTTAACATCCCAGGCCTATGAGGCCAGCGGTAGGTGAACAGGAGATTGATGGTGTGATCCAGGCATTCCAAAGAATCCACTGTTTCAGGGATCCAGATAAAGCCACACACATTCCTCTCTAGTGGAAGACAACACATGTGACTTAACCCCCAACTATTTGTTTCATTTTTAGCCTGTATACAACATGATTATTTAGACACCTATTTTGATGCCAACCACATACAAAACTCCTCCTAACACCTCATTTTCTTTTAAAAAGTCAAAGCTCAAACTCAAAAGAAAGTCAAAAACAGCTATATGTGAAGGGAAAGGAAGGTACAAGGAGATGTGCAGAGATGGAAGTAACTGCATTGTCTGTGAACCTGCAGTGAGAAAACAAACTCCTAGAGGAAGCCCAAGGGAGCGGTTCAGAGGCGGAGGACACACTGTGGCCTCCTACTTTGGGAGGAAACAGGCTTCATTTCCTCCTCTTTATCCCACGGACAATGGACTGCTTACGTGTTGGACCAGCAGGGAAAATAGGCTGGGCAAGGAACAAAAGGAACAACCCAATCAATGGAGACTGTCCTTGCCTTATAGATGCTTTAATTATGTATTACATAGATGGCAGAACAATTTTGCAGTTCTTTAGGGATTGATGGAAAAGAAAACTTGTCCTAGAAGAGGATAAATTGAGCCTAGGGGAAGGAATTGAGTGATCCCGCCACATTACCCTCCAAGTGAATGGAAAAAAGTGCCTATGGAACAGAGGGAGCCATTTGAATAAACAGAGAGGGAACACTGTGACTCACTCTGCCTGAAGCAAAGGGGAGATGAGGGTAGGAGCCAAGCTCACAAATCTCCCAATCCAAAGGACACAACAGAGGACTCGTTGTAATCATCTGATTTGTGAGTTAAACGGAAAAGCATAGCGATGCTCAGTGTTTCCCATTTAAGCCCAAATCACATTATAAATTTGAGGATTAAAACATGACCACACCTGTAGGTCCCCTTCCAAGGCAACTTTTGCAACAAGTTACCTTCCTAGGTACATTTCAATACATTCACCTTCACATGGACAAAATTCAAGCCTGAGATTCAAACTATTGGGCTTTGAGCAAAACATGATTAGTGGTATGGTGCTATTCTACAGATGCTTCCTGGAAAAATCTCTTCCCAGTGAACCTTTTAAGCTGACCCTGGCCACTGCCCAGAGCATGGAAATCTGATAATCGAATCATCTCACTATCTGATTGGCTAATAAAATCTGTTGTTAGGTCCTAATGCAGATTTGAGGTAAGGGCAGTCACGAATTGGCTGGCCTGTTTCGTGTCCCATTAGTGCAATAAAATGAGTTCTGTACTGGACTAGGACATTAAGTGCATCTGATTTTTTACATCAAGGGCTTGATTTAGCCCAACTCAAATAAAATGGACTACACAAAGGTTTTGACTCGGTTAGTTTAATGGACAATGTTTTGACATATGCAACCTTTTTTATTTATCCTTCCAACCATCCCTGAGTTCACATATCAGTGCCTTCATTAAGCAGTGTGCGGAGGTCAGTGTGGGATATTTATGTGGAGAACTGAAACTTGGATTAGAGTTGCCGTACGTTACCACAGCATGTCCTGCATGCACTGCATATCTCTGTGGTCACAGTGTGTTATGTAAGAAATATTTTTGGCATGCACGGTGTGAAGGACTGGGGTGGCTTTACAGTAAATTACACCCTTTTTACTCTATTCAAATTATCAAAAAATACAATGGCGAATCTTTGAAGTCTGGGTTTTATTGAAAATCATTTTAGCAGACCCCAAGGCAAAGCACTAAATTTCCATTAAATTTCCAAAAATAAACTGCTCTAGAAAAGACAAACCCTGGAGAACATAATACACAAACTCTGAGGGCAAACACACGTCTTCAACACTTTTTAACTTCCGTTTGAGCTGTGCAAAAGTGCGAGTGCACACAGAAGCAAGGCACAACGTACTGGGTGGTGCTTACCTTTTGATCCACAATTGAACAAGCAATTTGCTTGACGTAGGCCAGTTCTGCAGTCTGAGGTAGAAGCACAGACTCTCTAGTCAGCCCAATCTGTATAATGAAGGAGACACCAGCTGGCGCCGGAGGCCCAGACGGCATTCCAGATGCCCCGCCGGGAACTGGGGCAACCACCATGTCCAGTGTAGCGAACCCTGGGGTTTGAGATGTATGGACAGAAACCGGTGTCCCCTGCTGCATCACCACCGACCCAGGTGGAGATGGGCCACCCGGGGGGAAGAAGACTTGGGACATGGGTCCCGGAGACATGAAGGGACTGACATTGGCCATGCTGAAGAGTCAAAGACAGTCAAGAGAGAGATCAGACTGGGTAGTGTGAGGCAGCAAACTCACCTACACACACCAGCAGTCACTCGTTCATCAATAGCGGCCGTCCCAGCTGTGTGCCCCGTGTCTCCAAGAGTTTAAAAACAATTGATCCCTTTCCAGGAAGTAGCTTTTCTTTCTTCTCGCCCTCTCTTTCACAGAAAGGTCCTCTACACAGCTTTCATTCCAGAGAAGGAGCAGGTGAGCAATGCAGATAAAGTTTAGCTTTCAAAGTAAGTATCCCCTCCTCCTCCTCCTTCTCCTTCTCCCGCTTCCTGTTCTCTCACGACTCCAAAGAAACTTTGAAGAGGGACACGTCCAAACTTCAAGGAAACACACTGGTGACATAAAAGAAACGGTAACAAATGAGAAAGCAAAACAAAAGCCTGTAGCAGTACGCCCGTCTGCTCAAGATGGCCTCCGAGCACAGCAAACGAGCCGGAGAGAGCTCCTGGTTAGGCTTGCTTTGCAAGTCAGGCTGTGTTTCAGTTTCTTGTCGTGTTGAGCCGTGTCTGCTGTGAGCAAACTACTGAGGACACTCCCTCTTCCCCCTGCCTCCACCTCCCAACTGTCTGAACCTCGCAGAAGCTAGGAGGAAGTGAGGTGACTGACAGAACTTTTGGCCAATCAGAAGGAGGGAGAGCTGTAAATGAGAAGCTCTATGAGATCATACATATCCACTTCTGTCTCCTCCCAGTCCCCACATACACCTTCTTCCCTCCCTCTCAACTTTTACGTCTCTCTCTTTGTGAAACAGTTTGGCTTGTTTACTCCCCCATCCTGGAACAACTTTGTCCTCCTCTATTTTGCCTGGGGCCCCACACTAACTTGCACTCTTTTCTCAGTCACTCATTCTCTCTCTATTTTTGCCCAGTCCCACATGACAACCAAATATCTGATCTGTGAAGTACAAACACACCTAAATAATCAGCCCACATGTGACCAGTTCTGCATTTTTTCCCCTTGAATGGATGAGTGTCAGAGTTCACAGTTAAGAAACAATATTGCAATAGTCACAGAACTCTGAGAACTCAAATCTAATAAAACAAAAAAAGTATCTGCTAGCTTCAACAGTAACAATGGTGGAAAATTACATTACATTTCCACTTCCTAGAAAAAGGGAGATATTAGTATTGATTCATGTTTTGAAAACATATTTCTCTTTTTTTTTCTTCTGCATTAGAGCCTCGCACAAAACTGTGTTTTCGGCTTTCTTTCTAATTCTTCAGATTAAAGGGGCGCATTTTGGTGGTGGAATCAACCAATCGGCATTGTCATGGAGTCTGTTTTTTTTCTAATTCACCAATGCTGTAGTAGTACATCCATGAACAATGACTTGCTATTGCTAGTTTGTGGCAGGTATTGTGGGGAGGGAATTTTCTCATTCACAAAAGCCTTTTATTGTGTAAGATAGGATGTCTATATTTGGAGTTTTCCAGTAAAGGCTGTACTTTTTAACTGCAAATCTGCTAAATGTTTATGTAAACTTCAGAATAGAGACGTTGCTTACATTTAAATGTGGGTGCTCTTAAGTCTTTATTGGTCTTAAAAGGGATAGCTCACCCAAATAGGAAAATTCTGTCATCGTTTACTCACCCTCAAGTTGTTCCAAACCTGTATGAATTTCTTTTTTTTCTGGTGAACACTAAACATGATGTTTTGAAGAATGTCAGAAACCGAACATTTTATTTTTCATACTATGGAAGTCAATCAACTGTTTAGTTACCCATATTCTTCAAATATACATACATATACATGTATATATATATATATATATATGTACATATATATTTGTTACTGTATTTACTAATCTTTGGCAGCTCATTATTAGTTCATGTGAACCATATTGTAAAGTGTTACCATTTGTGTTCAGCAGAATTCAAGTTCATTAGGAATCACTTTTGCAGCGGTTTCATAAAATGGTCAATCTGAAGTGTTTACAAAATACATTTTATGATTGTATTTCTTTAATTAAATACCCGACTTTCTCACTATCCTCATTTAAATCAGGTGACCTACTGTATATCAGACACCAAACATGCTGATCATCAATCCCAAAAAATTGGTCAGTATTAGTTCAACGTCTGCATACCCAAAGGAACTTTTCTCAGACAGTAGAGTTCAGACAAGACAAAAATGAAATCTCTGTACAAAACCATGTTTTTATTTAGTTGTTTTTGGATTTTTTTTATGACATACAACACAAGACCTGCAGAGTAAACAAAAAAGAAATAGAAAAAAAAAGAAAAATCAACAGGAATAATGAAAAAAAGATGTAATTTGATATAAGCTAGAAAGCAGTTCAAAAATATGTATAATAAAACAAAATAAATAAAAGGCTGGTCTTTTTTTATCCCTTGTAGTTAGAGGATATAGTTTGAATACAGCTTAATATGATGTACAAAATATCACACAGTGATAAATTGCTATTAAAAAATAAAAACACATAACAAAAAGTCCTTTTTACCTTGGCTGTGGACTGAAACATTTTCTTTTTTTGTTTTTTTTTCTTAAATTTCCATACAGTTTAGTTTTTAGGCTTTTACACAATCACAAGCAATTCTTAAGCCTAGCAAAAAAGGTACTACTGTCGTCTTACACCTTATTACTAGTAATCATAATGATAATATGTCTAGTAAAGAAAAGCATATATGTGAGAAAATGGGAAACTTACAGTTTGCATCGGCAGCTTGTCAAACATATAAACATTTTCAGTTTCTTTCCATTTTTTTTTTTTGTTTGTTTGTTTTTACACAGATTCGTCCTCTCTCGGTAAGGAATGTGTTTTGCTATTGTAATTTAAAGACTCGTACTGCATCCAGGGGTGCGGAAAACGGTGTACAAAAGAGACAGCAGGACTTGTCTAAACACCCATGCAACCGGCAGTCTTTGGAAGAGAACTTAACGATGCAGCAATCCGTCGTTGAACCGAACCGTTCGTGTTATTCTACACGTGTAGTGTAGCATAAAGCTAACCGTTAGTGTGCGGTGCGAAGTTTCTAGGAAAAGAGGTAAGCAGCAAAGGATTATGAGATTCCACTGAACGCAAGTCTGTGGTTATGTGACATTCATTGACTGGGCAAACATCCCAAAATGAAACCGTGGTCTCGTCATTATACAAACGACACAAAACATAACTTTGTCCATTAATAAAATCACTCCAAGAGGTTTTCTACACTTGCCAAGTCACAAATCAAGCTTTTTTTTTTTTTTTTGCCAAAGACCAAGCCCCCCCCAACTAGGAAACCTCATTTTCTGGGTTGGATGGATGGAGTGATTCTAGAAGGAGGCGGTCTTGTTAAGGACTGACATGGCTCCATTATGCCAAAGCGCTCTTTATGGCCCATCAGTCTTTCTGTCGCTTCTGACTTGCCTTCTAGCCACTCATCTATGACCACGGAAAACCAGTAAAGGACAAAAATAAACCCTGCAAAATGGAAACTGGCTAATACATGATGTGACCTCCGATCTCCAGAGCTCAAGACCAGGCTCCCTCCATTGAAGAAACCTAAAGATCTGATTCTTCATCTCACCTTGGTGCCGCCCCTAAAGTTTCAGAGTTGCATTTTCATGCAGCAAAAAACAATGCAACCCACTTTTATTTTTCTCGAATAAAAGAGTCCATGAGAGTGTTGTTCTGAGCTATTTTACCATGAAACACCTCCCATCTTGGCTTGACTAAGGGCAAAAGACCCATCAAGTGGATTTTTTGAAAGCATCAACCCCTAAGTTCCACCACTGTAATTTTACCTTCTTGGTAAATCAACCGTAAACTGGGGGAACGAGTTTTCTTGTCACTTAAAACGCCCTTTCGAGCTTCACTCTGTTCTCCACTTTTCAGGAAAAAAACCTTGGGTTGAGATCACGGATGTCGAAAAACTCAAGAATCGACAATACAGCTATTCTTAAACACTGGAACTTGTAGTTTGTTTCAATTTTTAATTGGAGACAATCATCAACCGAAGATCCTCTAGCGTGGACATAGAGTTTATCGTCTTAAAAATACCCTGACAAAACCTTAAAAGCCACTTCGGCACACCAGATGAAATTCCCAACGCGCTGGCTGTATTTCTGAAATGCCAAAGAACTGTACATGATGACTCAAGAGGAATGGCAGGGGTCAACCGAGATTTGATACTTTGCGACCCTCGTCGTGAACAGGTCCCTGATTCAGAGATCTTAGCACCAAGGTTGTGAAACAAGTGTGCTATGTACAGCGCATCCTGTTTATATACAGAAATTAGTCACTCATCCAACTGCAGATCTTTCCAAAAAGTCTTCCGACTGATATCGAACACTACAATAAATACACTACTCAACAGTCACCTGACTATTACGGATAATGCCACCTGATTGGATATGAATGAAGACGGTGATCGCAAAAGCGCTCACAAACGCACACATGCAGATGCACACGTGTTTGGTTTTAGTTCAAGGTGTACTCGTCAAACCAATGAAATGTGTCGAGGAAGCGATTATGAAAGGCTGAAATACTAAGGCTCTTAGCTGTGAGGCTAAAGGTAAAGCTGTGTTGTACTTCGCAGCTGAAACGAAACCAAAAAAAACTAATCTAAAGCAGTCTTTGGAATGAAATGCATCGATCACCTCACGTTACTAGGCAACAGTTACGCGGGGACATTAATTCACAGATTAGCACTAATGCAATTTACATTGAGAAAATGTGCAGGCTTGGGTAATGTCTTGTTTACCGAGAGCCCTCAAATCCTCAACCTAAACCGAGCATGAAATTAAAATCCAGGGTGTGTGTTGTGTTGAGGTTGCGCGGTCCATCCGTCAACAGATTGGACATCCTTCGCAACACGCTGCAGTTAGTAGTGTCGTCTACAACTGAAATCAGGACCAGAGCAGCAAACTCATTAGTATTGAAAGCGGTAGAGTTTGTATTACAACATGTGAGGCATAAAAAAAAGATGTGTTATTGAGTTGTGTGCCTTTTACACAGGCAGTGATGCGTCGAACATTGTTCCCCTCGTTTGAGTGAGTGTGTGAGTATGTGCGTGTATGTGCGGATATTCGGCGTTTCACTCTTTTGGCCCAGTAGTGAAGGTGGCTCCCCTGAGAAGAGATAAAGCAAAAATTAGCAAGTTTCACGTGAACACATGTTCCCATGCACACATGACAAGTAACAAGGTGCTGCAAATGAGTTGCCATTTTGATAACTTTTATTCAGCTCTTCTGAAAACTGCTTGAGCATTTTTTTTTTCAGTTTAGAAGCTATATGTCTGCGGAACTGTTACTAATATCCGATTTTGTAAATAGTTTGTTTCTATTTTTATTACACGGCTCTGTGGAATACTTGATTCTGATTTGTCAATCCCAGCATTGTGTTCGTTGAGCTGTCCTTTTGGTTGCAAACAAAAACAAGTCGTTTTAATGGGTTGTTCTTTTAATTAAACATTCAAAGAGACTCACAAGTTCAAATGTGAGCGCTTCGAATCCTTCACAAAATGTACTGCATGTGATCGTTAATTTCAGAAATGTCAAGTTTTTGGAACTTAAATCCATATTGTGGTTGTTCACGGGACTATTTACAGATAAATCTGTATCATTCAATTGTGAAAAAGAAGTACACTTTAATATATACTTTTATGGAAATAATATGTGCAGTATGTAATATTGACAGCTAGCGGTTGAAATTGGTACTGCAGTCCAAATTCTAAATATTGGAGAGTTGTTTTGTACGGTGTAATACTGAATAACACAACAAATATTATAATGAATGATTTAATACTGATCAAAATAAGTATACTTTTTTAAAGCATGAAACATAAAATGTTTTAAAACACATTGCGAAGAACACTTTTCAAGAGTACTTAAGTGTGTTTTTTTAAGTGGCCTTTTATTTGATTAACAATCTCTGCAAAAATGTTTTTTTTTTTTATTAAAATATACTTTGAAGATTTAAAGTACACTACAGGTGGACATCCAATACAATTAAGTGCACTTCTTTTTCACAAGGGATTGCAATGTTTTTACCCTGTATTTTTTTTAACCACATTTCCATATAAATATCAATGTTTAACTATCAAATAAAATGTTCGAAAATATATCATTTTTGCTTTTGCTGGCCAAACTGCATACAGAACCTTGAACTTATAATGCTCATTTCAGTTTTAATGTGCGTGAATGCGCATTTACCAGTGAGAAAATCAAACAAAGATCTTGGCGAGCGCGTCGGCCCCGGCGCTGGCGATGAAGGGCTGCGAGGGGTGGAAGGCCACGTCATGAATGGCCTCATCGTGTTTTTTCCTGTGTGCTGTGATCTCCTGCACACACGTGCGATTGTCCAGCATCCACAAGCGCACAGAGCAATCATGACCTGAGAAAAACAAAAAACGCAAGATACTGATGCAGAGACGTCACATTGTTGGCAACATTCACATTTTCGTGAGAATGATCTGTTGACGTGGGTGTGTTCGGACGGCTTCAGTTGGCTTGTTGTTTTGTTCTCTGATGTCACACACTGCATGCTAGTGTACATTTACTTACTGCCGGAGATGAGGTAAGTGCCTTTAGGGTCTGTGGTGAGACAGGTTACAGCATCCAAGTGAGCCACCATAGAATGGATCACTTTCCCTGTAGCCAGAGCGAGACGAAGGAGGGAAAATGATTAGGTCATATGGGACACTTTTGATATACAATATTGTCCGATATTCCAAGTTCTGGCTCAACCAATCGGGGTGCGTTTCTAAATTCATCCTTTTTAAAGGAATAGTACACCCAAGAATGAAAATCCTGTCATTTACTCACCCTAAAGTTGTTCCAAACATGTATGAATTTCTCTCTTCTGCTGAACACAAAAGAAGATATTTTGGAAGAATGTCGGTAACCAAAGAATTGGTGGGCCCCATTGACTTCAAAATTAATTTTTCCCAAACTATGGAAGTCAATGAGATCCATCAACTGTTTAGTTGATCACATTCTTTAAAGTTTCTTCTTGTGTGTTGAGCAAAAGAAAGAAATTCCAAAGAAAGAGTGATAAAGATCACAGTATTTTCATTTTTGCTAAAAACAAAAAAAGAGATAGACCTCACATCCTGACTGATCCACAAACTTCTCATTGTAACCAAGCAGATTTCTCGCAAGAAAAAAACTATGGTAGTCAATGCGGGGTGAGATCTGGTTAGTTACAGAAATTCTTCCAAATGTCTTTCTTTGTGTTCAGCAGAACAACTTGAGACTGCGTAAATAATGACAGAATTTTCATTCTTGGATGAACCATCCCTTTAAGACAATTTCCATTGCTGACACATACCCACAAAAATCGATCCTAATGTGCTGAAAATAAAGCCACAGGCAGAACCCAGTGCAACCCTGGCTTCACATTCCAGATGTCTTTTCTTCACGGGCTAATCATTCACACCAAGAATGTTATTCGCTTCTCTTCAAGTGCTCTTGCTATATAAACTGATGATTAAAGGTTGGTGTCTGGCATCGATTCGATTGAGGTTGTTTTATACCAGAGGTTATTTTTTAACTGCTTTGAGGGGTCTATTGTGACTGCACCATAGGAGAGTCAAATGGCTTTGCAGGTGTATTTACAGTTCCCACAGTGCACAGCTGGAAAATATGCAGTGAGCGATATTATGGGCCACAACACTGGTACAAGCCCACCACACACACACACACACACAAACACACCTGTCTTGTTGTCCAGGAAGCGGATGGTACGATTCTCGTGGGCTGTAATGGAAATCGGTTGGGAAGGATGGCTGACAACGCGGTTAATCAGCTCGCTGCCTGCAGGGGGCGGTAAAGAAAAACAATATTTTATTACGGTAAAACATGAAATTGCATTCAAAACTCGTTTTACTTTTGTAACGTGATGCGTAGAGCTATGATTTTCAACGCAGGTCAAGAATTTGATCATCTGTTGTGATATACTTTGAAATAACACCTGTTCAAATATATATAATAAATCTATTTGAATTAAAAATAAACAATAATGAATAAATTGCAAACATTTTAACAAGAATTACTTATACGTTTAATTATATAAGCATTGTATTCATCTACATGACTTTTTCCAAAACGGCAGTCTAGAAAATAATAATATTATGAACTAAAATGTTTTACAAAAACATTACAGAATAAAATAAAAATATATATAAATGATACTAACATGAACATTGCATTAATATGAACTAACAATGCTTCTAAAGCATTTATTAATCTAAGTTAAATGTTAATCTCAACATTTGCCGATACTTTATTTAAAAATATATATATATATATATATTATTTAATGAACCCGAGCTAACATGAACTAACAGTGAATGGTTTTAGTTTTATTAACTAATATTAAAAATAACAAAAAAAAAATGTATTGCTCATTGTTAGTTAAAGCATTAGCGTAATTTTGTACAGTGTTAACTAATGCATAACAAACAAATGCAATATAATTTATAATGTATAATAATCATTTATGAGCTTTATTCTAAGAATAATTAATAAAAGTACAATACATTTATAATATAATTAATAATTTATTAATTTACATGACATTTTCCAAAACCTGTCCAAAATTGCAGTCTAGTGTTTCAGTAACTGTTTCATTTTATATAAAAAAAAAAATAATAATAATAATTCGCTGGTAAATTGTTAATTTACTAGATGTCAATTCCTGTATGACATGGAGCTTACCATCTTTAGTCTGGGTCTCCAGGACCATGATGCTTTGCTCTGTGTTGAGGTCATAAAGCAGAGTCTCGCCCCCATCAAAAGACACAACAACCTGGGATGGGTCAGTGTTTACAAAGGCAACCGAGGTGGGAGTGCCATGTTCTGAAAGACAGAGAGGGAATGAGGGAGAGGGACATCCATGAAAGAAAAGCCATTCAGACACTCAAGGTCTCCTCCTCACCTTTCTCCTTGTTGAAAACAGACACACACGGTGAAGAATTATGGGGGTCCCAAATCCGCACAGTCCCATCAGCTGAGCAGGAGGCCAAACGCTTCAGGCTGGATGAGTAAGCCAAACCCCACACTGCGTCTTCATGCCCCGACAACACGCTGCTCTCCACCCCTGGATCTGAACACATTTTCACATAACATTTCTGTCTAGCTCTGTCCAGTGTGTCGATAAATTCATTAGTAGTCAGTGCCCTCTAGTGGACTGTAACATAAACGTAACTGTTTTTGAGTGATATTGTCTAACTCGTGAGTGCAGGATTAGGTAGACTTGCCAAAGTTGTCATAAGGATCCACATTAAGGTCTGGAATCTTCCAGCCTCGCACGGTGCCGTCCAGACCGGCGCTGTAGCATGATTCTCCCTCCTCCCCCATAGCCAGAGAAAGAACAGCACCACTAAATCCACACACACAAAACACATTAAAAAGATATAAAAAAAAAGTTCTATGGCAATACTATGATAAAGTGATGAGATTGTAATACCATGGTATTCTGATGTATACAGTGGTGATAATTGATTACCATACATTTTCATTATATTTTTAATCTAAGGTTTACCACACACACATATACATATATATAATATAATATATATATATATATATATATATATATATATATATATAAATAAAATGCATGTGTATGTAAATATTTCTTAAATATATAAATGTAAACATAAAATATATACACATATATCACATACACACATATATAGAAATATTTTATATATAAATATGATATATTTTTGTTAAATATATATATGTTTGTATTTATATATACACATAATATACAAAGTACACACAAACTTTTATTTTAGATGCGATTAATCGTTTGACAGCACTAAAATAAAAGCCTAAATTCAATCTGTTCATCATATAAAGCGGTCGGGACTCTTCAGAAAATTTGGACTAAACTGTTCAATTCATATGGATCAGTTTTACGATCTCTTTATGAACTTTTTGAAGAGTCGAAGTTGTGTAGACTGTCAACGGAGGGACAGAAAGCTGTTTCATAAAAAATATCTTGATTTGTGTTTCGAAAATGAACGAAAGTCTTACAGGTTTGGAACAACATTAATTTTTATTTTCTGAAGAACTAACCCTTTAAGAATTTGGCAAAGTATGTTAGTCACATTTTTAGGTGGACTTACCCCAGATCACAGTCCAATTATAAACCTGTCCCACTCACCTGTGTGCTCTGAATGTATAAATGGGCTCAACGTCCAGCGCTGCATTTCTGTGAAAGCAAAAAATGAGAGGCTTCAGTTTTAGCACAAAGAGATACAGCGCTAAAAGAACCATTTATGGATCAATATTTCTAAACATACTTCTAGAGACACTCACCCCAACATAATTATAGTGACATACTCAACATAAGAGGGCAGTGAAATAAGGATCTTTTTTTGTGTGGTGTCTTGTTTTGATGCAGGTTCAGGATGTGGTTCTTACTTTTTGGAGTGCATTGCCTTGTTGAGGTTCCACAGCTTGAGTGTTCCATCCTCAGAGGCGGACAGCAGCACGGCCTGGCTGGGGTGAAAGGTCAACGCTCGGATGGCGTCGAAGTGGCTTCGTAGTGTGAAGCGAGGGTTCCACGTTTTCTTGAACTCTTCTCGACTTTCCTGCAACTAAAATGAGACATGAAAATAAATGAAGAGTAATTCATACAACAGAAAACTAACATACTACCAATCTCACAGTAAAAATATTTTGAAAAAAGTTTGCGAAACCAACACTAAACATTTCAAAGGGTACTACTACAATACCTTGAGAAAAAAAAAAAAAAAACTTTTGGGGAGGAGAGATTACTTATAACACTAACGTCAATGGTGAGGTCATTGTCGTTGGCAACAGTAAGGTCAGCCAGCTCTCCGAGGTTCATATCTCCTCCTCCAACCGCATCCAGTATGAAGACATCAGATGAGAAGCCGAGAGCGCCCCCTTGAGCACAGACACATACACAATTAACATGCTGAAATTGGAATAAAAATAATACAGTTGGCCAGTAAGAATTTTGCCAGTATTACAATATTGTCTGTAGACACTAAAACGTGCCATTTTTATGTGAAAAAAATGGTGACAGGGTTAGAAAATCCCAATCATTAACACAAGCATTTCTTCAATAATTCTTTTGAACTGACCATTTCAATGACTAGATTGAAAAAAAAAAAATCATTTAAGTTCTCACTATGTATTTTACATAAAAAAGTAAATAAAACTTAATTACTCTGATGCTGATAAAATTCAAATAAACAGTAAATGTCACTAAGATCATATATAATACAATTTAACATAATATACGAAAATATAACAACATAATATGGAAAAAATGGCTCAATTTTTAACCATATTTTTATTTTACTACTTACATTAAATGTTTTTAATCTTTTTGGTAACAGTGATTGTATGTTTGAATAATAATTAAGTACATGAAATAATTACACAAAAATATAATTTAAAAAAATTAATTAAAAAAATTAAACTGAGCGACATGCATCTCAATATGCATTTGAAATTTTAGAAATAATATTTATTTTCTAAGAACTGCTACATTGATAAAGTAAAATACAATTCAATTACGTCATTAATATAATATAATATAATACATTTAAATGAATGTATTAAATATTTTTAATCTTGGCAACAATGAATGTTTGGTTTAGTAATGAAAAGTAAAAAGAATAAATTACTGAATAAATAAACTAATTGATTTATTAATTAATTATTACTCTTTTAACCAGAGCAAATAGTTGAAAATATTAAGCTTTTATTACCGTAGGTGATCAGTTTGGGATTCAGAGAACCGGATGGCTGTTCTTACCCTCACTGGAGCGCGCCTGTCCTGGGATAGTAGGAGGTGGGGTGGGTTTGGGGGGAAAATCTGACATAATGCCTTGCAACTTGTTCCGGCGGTTCTCTGAACCTGGGCAGAGGAAGAAAGAGGAGTAAACAAACTAGCAGAGAGATCAGAAAAACAGTAAAATCAACTGCTGCCAGTTATTCATTCTGTGGTGTGATGAGGTGACGGGAATATCAAGAGGAACAAACAAGCGTTCAGTGACGTGAAGACAAAATGGAGGCCCTGTCAACAGATTTTATCAACAGGAAGTTACAAACAAAGGAAAATTAAAAGAAAACAATGAGCGG